>JASVEL010013763.1:0-55256 GCA_032618575.1 Nicotiana noctiflora | reverse complement strand
ATACAACCAAACATTTTCTCTCTCCAGGCACCGAGCATTCTCTACCAACGATATCTTAAAACATACTATGATTCTCACACGCCTACGAAGCACCATGTAGCCTTTGTCGAATATTTCCCTGCTGATAATAAAATGTAGAGGTTATTAGGGACACAGGAACATCCAAAGTCCCAACATCATACCATACGAGCCTCAACTCTTGCCCATCCGCAAGTTTTCAAGAACTTTTGTTGAATAGCACCTAAATACATCGCAGGCCAAATCTGATATGACACATGACCTATAATTAGATCGTTGATAGTGAAATCCTTTCACTTGACACGAAGCTTTAAGATACATCTTGCTAATCCATGATACTAGCCTTTAACATTCGTACGTTTTCATCATAAGACAAGCCAAAGACATTCGTTTGGTACATGTCCTTCTTAAGATAGTTAAACTCATTTCCCACCAGTATCTCTGCTGTCTGGATCCTTCGCTAAATAGATATCTCATGTGAACCATATATTCTTTATTACCACCAACTATCTTTAGATCTACATCCACCTTGTGATTTTACCATTGTTGTGACGATTTGGTAGTTAAGTAAACCTTCTCAAGACCGTACTTATCAATCGAATGTCGGAATCTAGTGCACCCCATGTGCACAATTGAAGATCTCTCAATTCTCTTGCACTATCGGTATGGATGACACACGGTAACAATGGTTGAGTAAATTCTTGACTCCCTTGAAATCCCTCAGCAGCATCACGAACCGTCAGCGCATACTTGATACCGAGTACACAATTTCAATACACGAGTGGATGCAAAAGAACATATGACATAGGCTCTAACTGAATAAATGGCGCACGATAAGGAATTCAAAAAATTGAAGAGTTTCCTAAACAGTTACATAGCCCCTCGTAGATAAATACAGACGTCTCCGTATCGATCAGCGAGAATCTAAGTAACCGGTCCGTGTCCCGTGACTCCTACGAACCTAGAGCTCTGATACCAACTTGTCACGACCCTAGTTCACCAATCGTGAACATGTCGTGATGGCACCCAGTCCCCACGACTAGGTAAGCCTAACACGTTGCGGAATATACAAGTTATGAATGTTAAAGATAAGATAACAGCGGAATAATATAAATAAAGTGTAATCCGTGCCGCTTGGAACATACACCCGTCAAGAACACACTGTATATAACACCACCAAGACCTGGAATCCCACGGATAACACAAACTAAAAGAGAAATACAACTGTGGCTCTATGTGTAAAGAGTATCTAAACAACGAAAGGAAGGAGGAACATCTACCAAAAATATCAGAATAGAAGGAGAGCCTCCAGATCCTCGGACGTAGCAGATCATACCTCGAGGTCTCCAAATGTGCTGCTGATATCACTTAGTATGAGCCTGTCCTGATGTACCTGGATCTGCACAACAAAAGTGTGCAGAAGAGTAGCATGAGTACACCACGGCGGTACTCGGTAAGTGCCAAGCCTAACCTCGATGGAGTAGTGACGAGGAAGGTCAGGGCCCTACTGAGAGAAATCAATAATAAAGTGACAATAACAATAATGAACAGTTTAAATGACAATAATCTTTAAATAACAACAATAAGGAGATTACTGCAACCATCTACAAATAAACTAACAACAAGTAACAACTCAATTAACAAGTCCATGACCTGTGGGAATTGAACCCACAATCCCATAAACAGTACCCCTGGGTCTCCGGGAATCGAACCCGCAGCCCATGTCTCAATAATATATCAATAACTCAGGATCTCCGGGAATCGAACCCACAGTCCCTACCAATAACTCAGGATCTCGGGAATCGAACCTGCAGTCCCTACCAATAACTCGGGATCTCGGGAATCGAACCTGCAGTCCCTACCAATAATATATCAATAAACTCCGGGTCTCCGGGAATCGAACCCGCAGCCCTTGGATCTCCGGGAATTGAACCCGCAATCCACAAACACAACAAATAAAGAAAACGCTCACAGAAAACATAATATGCTTAACTACAACTTAACCGAGGACTAGTGCCAACAATTATCAAGAAGTTCAAGTAGGACAATTAGGCAATTAGACAGATAAATCTACCAAATCATGCTTCCCTAACGAATACCAGGTAAATGTCACAATTTAAATAAATTAAGAATAGGAATATCACTAATCGGACAATTCAAGTAAAGTGTGTTACAACAACCAGCGCATGTACACGCCCGTCACCTCGCGTACAAGGCATTTAAACTATCACATAATATCCTAGGGGTGAAAGTTCCCCCACACGAGGTTAGACAAGCCACTTACCTCGACTCCGGTACAAAACCGCTAAGAGACAACTCTCTTGCTGCGAATATCGGCCTCCACAGGTGTAGTATCTGATGAAAATCAATAGAATCACATCAAAATAGGTCAATTGGGCATTACCCAATCAAAACAACTCAAAATACACCAAAACCCACAAGTTGACAAAACCCGACTTTTGGTACGCTTATCGAAAAATCACGAAAATTATAAATTCGGATTCTTTATCTCAATACGAGTCCGTGCATATAAAATTTATCGAAATCGGACTTCGTTTGCCCATTCAAATCAAAGGTTTTCTAAAATTTAGGCCTAGGGCTCAAACCCACCTTTAATCTTCCATTTTCAGTGAGATAATCACGGATTTCATGATAAACCAACGATCAAGAAACTTACCCCCGATGATTTCCCGATGATAACCCGGCGTTTCCCCTTCAATACCCTATTTTGGAGCTCAACAATGGCGTTTTTGTGTAATAGGCCGCGTCTGAAATGTTTCTGGACTTAAAGTCACTGCCAAGCCAATTAACTCTACGCGATCGCAGCACTTGGCTCGCGATCGCGATGCACAACTCCTGGGTGGCCAGTTTTTCCTCTACGCGATCGTGTGGTCCTGGACGCGATCGCAGTGAACAACTTAACGATTCAACGCGATCGCATCACCTCGACCGCGATCGCACTATTTTCGATTAACAACCTACGCGATCGCATCCCTCGCGTCGCGTTCGTGAAGAACAACTCCCAGTTCTCACTCCGCTACCCTACGCGATCGCAGACTCAACCTCGCGATCGCAGAGCTTCCCAAATTCACCCTACGCGATCGCAGACTCCCCCTCGCGATCGCAGAGACCAATAATTTCCTCTTACGCGATCGCATGAGCAGGCGAAGCACAAAAATTCTCTGCAATATTGCAGCAGAACCAGCAGTGCAATTTGCACCAAAATGGTCCGTTTGGACCCCCGAATTCATCCCGAGGCCCCCGGGACCCCAACGAAAACCACCAACCTACTCCAAAACATGATACGAACTTATTCCAATCATAAAAACACGTCTAACAACATCAAAACCCATAATTCACATCGAATTCAAGCCTAAATTTCTTAAAACTTTCCGAATTGCACATCCGATCTAAAACCCGACCAAACGACGTCCGAATGACCTGAAAATTTGCAGACATATCCAAAATCACATAACGAAGCTACAGAAATTGTCGGAATTCCATTCCGACCCCCGGATCAAAATCTCACGTATCGTTCGGATTTGCCAAAATTTCAACCTTCGGCATTTCAAGCCTAATTGAGCTAAGGACCTCCAAAATGCATTCCGAACGCGCTCCCAACCCTGAAATCACCCAACAGAGCTAATAGAACCATCGGATTTCCGTTCCGAGGTCGTCTTAACACTGTTCAGACTACGGACCATTTTCCAACTTTAAAGCTCCCATTTAGGGACTAAGTGTCCCAAAATGTTCCAAATTTCAGAACCGACTCTCTCGGCAAACCACAATAGCAGAAATGAACTTAGGGAAACAGCTAAATTAAGGATTGGGGCGTAATTTTCTAAAACGACCGGCCGGGTCGTTACAATGGTTGAAAGGTTTAGTAGCAGAATTGAGTTTGGTTCAGCTGGAATCAACTCTTAGATGTGATAGTCAGAGTGCTATTCATCTAATGAAAAATCAGAGATTTCATGAGCGCAATAAACACATT
This sequence comes from Nicotiana noctiflora, assembly GCA_032618575.1. Taxonomy (NCBI): domain Eukaryota; kingdom Viridiplantae; phylum Streptophyta; class Magnoliopsida; order Solanales; family Solanaceae; genus Nicotiana; species Nicotiana noctiflora. The sequence goes on along the minus strand of JASVEL010013763.1, from coordinate 51,247 downwards.
GTTGTCAGATTTCATTTCCTTCGAGATGTTGTTGAAGAGAGAACTATCAAGTTCGTGAAGGTTATCACAGACGATAATGCTGCAGACATATTGAACAAGATAGCCCCGCTCATTAAGTTTGCACACTACAAGGAATTGGCGGGGCTGTGCATCAACTGATGCAACTCCAAAGAGAACAGTTGTTAGGTGGAGGTGGTATGTTCAACAATGGTTTGGTTCCTCTTATTTCTTACAACGAGGTTGGCCAATAAGTTTAGAAGTTTTGACCAGAGTTGTTCACACGCACGCTTGAAACGCAAACCAAGGTGGAGATTAAAAATGTTGGTTTATGTTTAGTCAACAATGGCATGCCAGTTGGAAGAGTTGGTGGAAAGAGTTGTTAGTTTATGTTTAGTCAATAATGACATATCAATTGGAAGAGTTGGTGGAAAAAGTTGGTGTGGATGCTAGGAGGAAGCTTCCTCCTTGGTGACATCAATATGAGGTAGTTTGATGTCACCAATGACATCAAGAGGAGGTCTATACCTCTATAAATAGATGCACTCCTTCATTTGTAGAAACCATCCCAAAAATAATACAATACTTTGTAGTGGGTAGAGAATTAAGAGAAAAATTAGCACGACCCCAACCCGGTTATGATGGCGCCCATCTTACTACTAGGCAAGCCCGGCCATTTACAATGTTTAACCTAATTGATAACCCGAGATAGAAAGATAAAATGGTAAATCACCAAAACCATTTAAGTGAAAGATCAGGAAATATAAAAGAAAATGTCGAAGTTTAACAAAATACAGAATATAGCCCAACCATGGACTCGGTGTCACGATTATGAGCCTCTAAATATAGAATAACATCCTACTATAAAGTGTGTCTAAAATCCGATAACAAGGAAACAAAAGATAGGGATAGAGGGAGGAATCTAAGGCTGCCATCGATGCTCCTGAAATCTAACTCTGCTCATCCAAACTCGATCTACTCTGCATGAGAAGAACCTGGATCTGTACGTAAGGTTCAGAGAGTAAAGTGAGTACTCCGACCCAGTGAGTAATGAACATAAATACAGTCTGAAATTAATAAATCGCAGAAATGTACAAGGTAACCTATATCCAACAGTTAAGATCAATATTGGTGTAAACATGTAAAATAATAATACATTTATGCGAATAATGCATGATAAAAATGCAGCATATATAACGGTACACTCTAGTACCCGATGCGGCGTGCAACCCGCTCCACTTATTTAACGTCGACGACACTACTTGGGGGGAGGGGGGTGTACAGACTCCGGAAGGGATCCTACAACCCAAGTGCAATATCTGCCATCTCGTGGTATCAAATAGGCTCTCGGCCTCAATATAAATGTATCATCGTTGCGGCGTGCAGTCCGATCCATATCAAAGAAAATCATCCTCACTATCGGGTCCTCAACCCATCTTAGTCAAATAAGTTCACATCCACTCGGGCACGTCATACTATAGGGATCTTAGCCCTCGTATCCTTTTTATTTAATATTCAGGATTAAAAACACACTCCTTATATTGTTTTAATAGTTGGAAACATGACTGAGAGTATAATTTATTCAAACAAATGAGGAAAGCTAATGAAGATCCCCTAAGGATTCTACAAGCCGGCACAAGGCCCTAAATATGGCAATAAGCCCAATTCACAGTGATAAAGTATGCGTCTCAATCGCCAATATAGTGGAGAGGATGGACCAAGTCACAATCCTCATCAGTAAATGACCCAGCACTCATCACAGAATGCATGTCACACCTCAATATAGCGTTACAATGTGAAATTCCGGGGTTTCAAACTCTCAGAGCAGCATTTACATCAATTACTCACCTCAAGCCGGCCACAAGTCTAGCTCGCTATGCCTTTCCCTCGCAAATCCAACTTATCGTGTGCGTAGAATCTGGTCAAAATCATAAGGAATACATCACAATGCTAATGGAACATAACCCAATTGAAAAGACTCGAAAAATATCAAAAATCACGAAGTTGGCAAAATCCGAGCCCCGGGCCCACTTCTCGGAAAATTACATAATTTACATCACCGGATTTCTCGTCTCGCCATGAGTCCATATATATAAAATTTACCAAAATCGAAGTTCAAATGCCCCCTCAAATTTCAAATTTTTATTTCAAAACCCAAGCCCTAGTTCTTCAAATTTTCACCTAATTTTCCAAGAATTAAAGGTTCATTCTTCAGTAAAATAACGTTTCTAGGTCACGAGACTTACCTTCCATCAATTTCCGTCAAAATCCTCTTCAATTTCTACCAAAAAGCTTTTAAGGTGGTCAATCATAGAGGAAAAAAATAAATGGGCCGCGGATGAAATAACATAATAAACCCTTCTACCTAGCTATCTATTCTTCTATGCGAACGCGAGGTCCCTCTCGCGTTCGCGATGCACAAAAATCCACTAGTCAATTTTTTACCCTTCGCTAACGCGTAACACCGAACGTGAACGTGGTGCTTTAAACTCCTCTATAACATGAACGCGATCCCTTTAACGCGAATGCGATGAACAACTTGGCAGGGCCCTAGGCCCCCTTGCACGCAAATGCGACACCCTCACCACGAACGCGAAGACCATTCTCCAGGCCTCCAAACTTTAATCTACGTGAACGCGAAACCCCCACCGTGAATGCGAAGCTTCAGAACCTAGACCATCGTGAACCCGGGCCTTCCTTCGCGAACGCGAATGACAAATCAGGCTTGCACTGCTGCTTCATTTTCTACAATGTTCTAAGTCTAAAAATCCTCCGTTTAGCCATCCGAAATCACCCCGAGGCCTCCGAGACCTCAACCAAAAGCACCAACATATCCCAAAACATCATACGAACTTGTTTCAATCATCAAAACATATCGAACAATACTAGAATCATCAAATCACATCGGATTCAAGCATATGTTTCTTCAAAACTTTCGAAAAATACATTCGATTAAAATCCCAACCAAAACAACTCCAAATGACCTGAAATTTTACCCGCACATCCAAAATCACATAACAGAGCTATTACAACTCTCGAAATTCCATTTCGATCCCCGGATCAAAATCTCACCCACCAACTGAAATTCGCCAAAATATTAACTTCGCCAATTCAAGTCTAATTCTACACGAGACCTCTAAAATCAATTTCAATCACACTCCTAAGTCACAAATCATCCCCCGAAGCTAACCGAATCACCGGAACTCATATCCGAGCCCTCTAACTAAATAGTTAACTTTCGGTTGACTTTTCCAAAACAAGCTTTCCTTTAAGAGACTGAGTGTCTCATTTCCATCTAAAACCAATCCAATTCGACTTGACCACCTCAAATACCAATAATGAAGCATAGAGAAATATAATTTGGAAAAAACTGGGCGGTAACTAACGTGACGACGAGTCGGATCGTCACAGAAATTCTCTTAAGTGTAATTGGGAAATCTCCACTTCTTTTGTTAATAATAGAAAGACAATTATTCTCTGGTGGACGTAAGATTATTTTGATCTCAACCACGTTAAATCGTATGTTCTTTCTTTTACGTTTCCGCTAACAAGAAGGAATATAAATTATATATGATGAGTATGTAATAAAATATTTTTTTTAAAACAGAATTAAGAAAATAAAATTATATAAAAGATAATAGTATAATATTGAAGAAAAAGAAGAATATAAAATGAAAATAATCTTTTTTGGAGTAAAAAATGGAGTAATGGCTGAAATAACTTTACTCTATTTTGGAGGAAAAAATGGAGGCAAGTGTTGGAGATGACCAAAACAATTTAATCAAATTCATAATTCTCAAAACTAGTTTTTAGAAAAATAAACTAAAATAAAATCCAAAACCAAAAATCCCAATAAATTTTGACAAAAAATAAAGAATATTCTTCAAAAATTATTTCAAACATACAGTTTTCCTGAAAAGTTTTTCAAATATGAATTTTCTAAAAGCCTAAACACCAAGTAGAAAACACCAAATCCAAAAGAAATGTAGCAAAAGAAAAAGACAAAAGAATGGCTTAAAGAAAAGCCTCCCCTCAAATAATGAAGTAGCAAATGTGTGGAGAGCCATTGGATTTTGCAGGCTTAGCATTTTACAAAAGCCATTGGAGAATCCCAATGCTCCCCCTGCCCCTTCCCTACCCCCCTTCCCCAAACCACCATTACATAGTCACATAAGAGTACTTCGCTCTTTTCCCTAAAACCCCCCTCCTCTGTTCTAAAAATCTTGCTTACCCATCACTAACCAAAAACAAAAGAAAAACCCTTTCTTTTTCATCTTCTTCAACCATTCCTGGATCTGGAAAAATATATTTTATTACTTCAAGGGTGGGGATTTATTATTTTCTTTTTGTTTATAAATAAATTATTATTCATTCAGATTTCAGAAGGAACACATCCCATAAATCTAACCCACCCACCCCTCACATGAGTAGTAGTGAAGAGATGTCTGAAGATGAGGAGCGTCCTTGTCCTTCAGATCTCTCCGGCAGCGCAGCAAAATCCCGCAATTGTTGCGCTGTCACCGGTGGCTCCGTCGCCGGCGGAGGAGGTGGAGGGATTTTTCACTTTTCACCACACCCAGATCAAGTTCTTGAAAATGTGCTAGAAAACGTTCTCTATTTCCTCACTGATCGCCGAGACCGTAACGCAGCGTCCCTCGTCAGCAAATCTTGGTATCGGGCCGAGGCCCTAACTAGATCCGAAGTCTATATCGGCAACTGTTATGCTGTTTCTCCGGGCCGAGTTACGGCCCGTTTCAAAAGGGTGACCTCTGTGGCCATTAAAGGGAAACCTAGGTTCGCTGATTTCAGTTTGCTTCCTCCAGATTGGGGGGCCCACTTTACTCCTTGGGCTTCTGCTTTGGGTGAAGCTTATCGTGGGCTTGAGAAGTTATACCTGAAACGTATGTCCATAACTGATGATGATCTGTCTTTGTTGGCCCGTTGTTTCCCCTATTTCAAAGAGCTTGTTCTTGTTTGTTGTGAAGGTTTTGGGACTAGTGGTCTTGCTATCGTAGCCCGTGATTGCAGGTTAGTATACTTTTGCTGGGATTAGATCTGTTTCTTCGCAAACCCCTTTTTTGGATAAAGTTTGAATTTTTAGTGTAATTGGAAGTTTGCAGTATAATTAGTGTAGATATTAGTTTTATTTGGAGTTGTGCATCATGTGAGCTTGTGTTTGAATTAATGATGTTATTGGGTTATTGTTAGCTGTTTAGTTTCTGCATTTGAATGAAGAGAGTAGCATTGAAGTTTTGATTTTTGAGTTTGACACAAGTGTTTGTTGTATTTGATTTGTGAGTTTGCAGTTTGTGAAATGTAGTGCTAGTAGTATGAGTGACTTTGTTATGGATGATAAGGTTTATTACTAACTGCAGGCAAATTAGAGTTCTTGATTTGATAGAGTCTGAAGTGTCGGACGATGAAGTGGACTGGATTTCCTTCTTCCCTGAGAGCAAGACGTGTTTGGAGTCTTTGACCTTTGATTGTGTTGAATGCCCTATTGATTTTGAGGCATTGGAGAGGCTGGTAATCAGGTCGCCTGGTTTGAAGAGGCTGAGGTTGAATCGGTTTATTTCTGTTACGCAGCTGCATCGGTTAATGATTCGAGCTCCACAGCTTACCAATTTGGGAACAGGTTCATTTGGCCCCTCGCTACTCAGTGATGACCAAGACCCTGATTATGCTTCTGCTTTTTCTGCCTGCAAATCCATTGTCTGCCTCTCTGGTTTCAGGGAAATTGCTCCTGAATATCTGCCTGCAATTTATCCAGTTTGTTGCAATCTGACCTCTCTTAATTTCAGCTATGCTGCCAACATTAATACTGAACAATTCAAATCCGTCATCAGCCGCTGCCATAAACTCCAAGTGTTGTGGGTATGTGGTTTTAATTTTCTATGATATTCTTTTGGAGAGATATGTACTTTAAAATATTTGTTATATTAAGCTTAATTTTGATCTTTCAGGTATTTGATTCTGTATGTGATGAAGGACTCCAGGCAGTTGCTGCAACATGTAAGGATCTGCGGGAGATTCGGGTTTTCCCTATCGAAGCTCGGGAAGATGCAGACGCCCCTGTTTCGGAAGTAGGTCTCCTTGCAATATCTGAGGGTTGCAGGAAACTTCAGTCCATCTTATATTTCTGCCAACGAATGACAAATGCAGCTGTTATAGCTATGTCAAAGAACTGCCCGGACCTTGTTGTATTCCGACTATGCATTATGGGTCGACACTTACCTGACCATGTTACTGGCGAACCAATGGATGAAGGCTTTGGTGCTATTGTCAAGAACTGTAAGAAGCTTACTAGACTGGCCGTATCTGGCCTATTGACTGACAAGGCTTTTAGTTATATTGGACAATATGGAAAATTGGTCCGAACTTTGTCCGTTGCTTTTGCTGGGAACAGCGACTTGGCTCTGAAGTATGTACTTGAGGGCTGCCCTAAGTTGCAGAAGCTAGAGATTAGGGATTGCCCATTTGGAGATTTGGCTTTACGTTCTGGTTTACACCACTATCACAACATGAGGTTTCTTTGGTTGTCATCTTGTAGAGTAACTCTACAAGGTTGTCAGGAGATTGCTCGCCAAATGCCCCGTCTAGTAGTGGAAGTGATTGGTTGGGAAGATGAGGAAGAGAGTGAGAATGGTGAGTACGTCAATACATTGTACATGTACCGGTCTCTTGATGGACCAAGGGCTGATGCACCACCATTTGTGCAAATACTGTGACGGAAGGATGATCAGAATTTTATGCAGTAATTGACTGGGGCTATTAAGAAATGATTTAACTATTTTCTTGGGAAGAGATGCTCTCCAGAAGTCTGATCGACCCATAAGAAGGTGCAAGTCTCCTTGAGCAAACAAATGGTGCACTACTTACAAAGGAGGTGAGCAATCTATACCATATTCACTGCTGGTCTACATGGATGTCAATGTATATGGTTCAGTACAAAGATTGGTTTTTCCAGCGCAGCGATCGAGAAGACAAATGTTGTATCAGTAATCTTTTCTGTTCATTTTCTTTTACTTCATATTCATGGGGCCTTTCAATTTAGCAAGTGGGGAATGGTCGCAGAGGCCACAGCAGTAAGGATAGATGTTCCAAATTGCGTGCTGGAGGGATCACATTGCAGTTCAATGAGACTTCTAAATAGCTCGTTGGAGAATGAGGGTAACCAGAATCGGCACACATGGAATACACCTGCATGCTTGAGTTATTGGATCGTCAAGTAGTATCTTTTCATACAATTTGGCCTCTTTTATTTTTGTTTCATTGTTAGTTTAGACTTCTTGAAGCTTTTTTAGTTGGTGATAGCCTAATGTTCAGAAGGATACGGCAGTCGGATCTCTCCATCTCGCTTTCTAGAAATATTTGTTCTTTCCAGATTGTGTTGTTCTTAGCACCTGACTGTTGAATTTATTATTGTTATTGTTAGAAGAAATGGTGAGAGATGGGTAATAAATGCCAAATATGCATGGACCAGATGCTAGTGTGAGCTTTGTCTTTACCTTTTCTTTATGTGGAATGATCAGCCTTGATAATGAGACCCATAAATGATGTATGGAAAGCATTGTGCAAGTACAAAATGCAGGACCCCTTCTCCCCTTCTCCTTCACACATTCACTCCTCCCCCCTCATAGTTTGTCACTGTGTGTGTGGGATCCATGTACCAGTCTTATCCTTTCTATCTTTCCAGCTTATGAATGGCCCTTATTTTTTTCATCTGTTTTCTCTGTAGTGGGAAAGGATAGTACAGCACATCCCTTATACTATATTTCACCTTTTATGATAATTCATTGAACAAAATCTGATTCTTTTGGATAAGAGTCTTGAGGAGCCTGCTATATTATCTGTATGCTGCTGCATTCTTGATCTGTATTGAGTAGAATTCAAAGTGGGACCAAATCACCAGTGGATTGGTTTGATGATTTGATTTTCAAGAAGGAGCAAGCAACTCAAATGGTTCTATTTTTGTATGTGTATATTTTCTTCTTTATAACTGGTATGTAATAATGAGGAGAAATCTGCCTTCTGTGTCAGGTATATGGTAAAAAGGCAAAACCCTATTTTATCAAAGTGGGATCTGAGTATGCAAATTGAATGAGTGATGGAAGCAAGACTTCCCTTTTCTTTTTTGTCTATTAAACATTTGTAGGATAAGTGGACCTGACCCCATTTTGCTTCTCCTGCCATTAGTAGTTAGCCACCTCATTCTCTATCTATCATATACAGACTCTACTCTTCATATTTGCAATATATTTGATAAATAAGTACTATAGCTTATTTGCCATTTTGACTGTCAAAATCTTTTAAATGAGTAACAGCCTATTCACTTCCAACCAAAAAGAAAAAAAAAGACCTCTAGGCCCTTGGGAAGAAAAAAGGTGACACTACAGTGCAGGAAAAATACATGGAATGTGACCTAACAATAAGGACAGGCTCAAGCATCTTTCAATCTTGGCCACCCTATGCGATTGAAGACCACTTCTGATGGACACATCTGACATAGTTAATGAGTATGGACAACTGACTAAACAAATAAAATACGGGAATATCACACTATATAACCATTCTAAAAATAATAATCAAAAAAATCAATTATATATTATATGTGTGTGTGTGTTGTATTCTATGTTATACAAAAATTATAATTCCAATTTATATGAACTTGTTTCTTTTTTGGTCCGTTCCAAAAATAATGAAACATTTCAAAATTTGGTACTTCCTTCGGTATAAGTGATTTTTTGAATGTTTCATACGGATTAAGAAATCCACATTTTAGCATTAATTAATAATGAAATTGATCATATTAACTTTCACTATCTCACATAAACACTCCTAACACATTCCAACACTATTTACTCCAAGGATAATGTAGAAAAAAGATAATTAATTCATTTATTAAATCTGAAAAAATTACTTATTTTGGATCATAAGAAAAATACCAAAAAATCACTTATTTTGGACCGGAGGGAGTAACGATTTAGCTTAAATTTACAGTTTTTCTGTTAATGGGAAGCTTTTATAGCTACACAAATATTTTGGGCCCCATTTGGATTTGTTTAGGACCACAAATTCCAAAAGTTTTATTTTTTCTTAAATTCTGTGTCCAACTAAACAGATTCACATAAGTTGGAACAAAAAAAATATACTTTTTCGATTAGCGAATATAAATAGTTTCTGGCACGTGTTAAAAATGAAAAAGTTCCTTTAAACGCACACAAGTATATAAGTTTATAAAAAATTAGAATTTTAAAAAAAGAAGAAATAGAAGGCAATCGATCAGAAGTTAACTAGACACTGACTGAGCAAATTAGGTAGACACATACATCAAAGTGCTTAAGCTACAAAGTTGAGCTCCTTTAGCAATTTTTGTAGAGAATGACCAAAATCATCTTAAAAAAATGTGGACCCCTACTAAACTGATCATTGAGTTTAGTGGGCCACGTGTACGGTATGGGAGGTGGAATACATTAATGCACCCCCTTTTTCTTATGCATAAAGAATTATTAAATTCAGTAATCATCTTTAATTAGTTAATTAATACTTCGGAGCATAACTCACAATCACAAATAAACCCTGTTTCATTTTCCAGTTGGCCATTTATCTCGTCAGAGCCATACACGCCTCTTTAAATTGTACTATCCGACTTTCCGTTTGTACCTCGTTATGTCAATCCAAAAAATTTATTTCTATTATTGTAGCCGTTTCTATTAAGAAACATAAATAGTAGTTGAAAGAATCTTTCCTATCTACAATAAGCGATTATTTTATCTTTTTATTTTGACAAAAAAAAAGTATTATATAATCAAGAAAAAATTAATTTTATTTTCTTAAAATCTACACTTATTTGCATATTCCAATATTTTAAGGTAACAATTAGTTAAGATTAATTTAGTAAATGTATCTTTTTTTTTTCCTTTGAGTTCATATTTCTTTAATGAGCGCGCCGATATAAAATTATCACTGATTGTAGGGGTGACAATTTGAGACAAAACTCATCTAACTCGCTCAACTAGCCTAGAGATTAATGAGTTGGGTTACAAACATTGTAGTTCATGGGTAAATTTGGGTTGAGCTCAACTTCTGAACCCGTTACATTTTATAACTCACTCTGACCCATTTAACAACCCAAATATAACTTATGATACTCACCCAAAACAAAGGATCTCAACCAAATTATCTAGAAATTTACTTAGTTATCCCAATTTTTTTTTATATTTTTAATTTTCTGTCTTTTTGTTTTTCTGTATCACCCACCCACCCTACCCCACCCCCCAAACTCCCTAAAAATATTTGCTTTTTTTTTTGTATTTTAAATCTGTTTAGTTTTTATTTTTCTGCACGACTCACCCACCCTCCGTTCTCCTCCGCGCAAACCTCCCCAAAAAAAAAAGTTCACTTTCTTTATTTGTATTTTAATTTTTTTTTGTTTTTCTGCACCCTCTCCCCCCAAAATCTCTGGCGCAAACTTTCTTAATTTTTTTTTTTAAATTTTTTGTTAATTTTAATTTTTTGTTTTCTATTTTTATGTTTTTTTCGTTTTTCTGCACCACCTACCCACCCTGACCCCCACCCCACCCATAAAATGTATTTGCCAATTTAAATATTTTAAGGTAAAAGATTTTTTTTATGCAAGATGAGCATGGTTCTAAAACTTGGGTCAAGTTGGGCGGATTGAGTTATGATCCATTGTTTAGCCTATTTTAGCTCAACACATCTTAACCCAAGTGTACTTTGGACTCGATTGGGCAATGACCCATTTATTGACAAATTCAGTCTAACCCGCCCATTTGCAAAATTGTGAGTAACAAATAATGAAAACCAACTAATCTTTATACAAATTGCAAGCCGAATTTACCGTTTACTCTTTGAATAGTGGATTGAGCGGGGTGGGTGGGGTTGGAAAAGTCGGTGAATCCAACAGAAATGGTTAGGGGGATTATGCACAACTTTAGTCTGTTAAGCACATTCATGGCTGAACTAAGCACGAGGTCAACCACTAAAGTATATGCTCTTTCCTCTCTTCGTGCTACTCCACTTTCTTACATTTATTTTCCCACTTCTATTTTTCTATTTAATGCATACGTGTGTTCTTCTGTTTCTTTTCCCCTTCTTAAAAATATCCTATCCCATTTTTAACAACCCTCCCCCCCCCTCCAACTTTTGTTGACCACTATTTCAAAATCGATCATTCTTGATTAACTTGGTTGGGTTCCATAAATAACCAACGAAAACACCGTAATTGAAATGGAAACATTTTATGTATTTTTAACATATACAGATGTCCAGCTTAAAAATGATTATTAGTATTCGGACATTTGAATGAAGCTGAAATAATAAAATATACTATGTAACTAATATGAATTTAAGGCATAAAATTGATAGATTTGATAAAGGAACATGTGGAAGAACAATAAGTTTATTAGATGCTGTTCCATTGGTAAATGACGTTAAAATCTTGAGTTTTAAAATAAATGCGTTGGGAGACACTAATGATATATACTACTAATATTTAGGTAGATAATTTTAAAAGTCGAGTTGCGGGTAGTTTTTTTTTAAATATTTTTGAGACACTGAGACTTTGTACTTGTTACTTCGGCCTGCCTTCTGATCGGATCATATAATTTTAATAATCAGATCAGATTGATGGACAATTCATTTTTAAAAAGTTTGTGTCTGCTATAAATTTTTTTCTTTTTTATCTTTTTCCTCTTTCTAAAAATAAATTTCTTTGTCCACTATTGAGGACATGAATTGTTAATAAATTATTATTTACTTAGATTTCTTGTCATACTTGCGTGTGATTGTCTGGTGATGGATCATGTGAACGAATAAGATGTTGTTCTTTTGTTTTAAGAAAAAGAAATATAACAAACACTTTCTTGGAAAATGTTGGCATCAACTTCATATTTTGCTATACAAACAAAAGCAGAAACCTAATTTTTGACTTAAGTGATATACTTATTTGAATACCTCCCCCACTAGGGGTGAGAGTGGGGGGTGGGGTGGGGTTATTATCTCATATTCTAATCACATGAATTGGTTTGACAAGCAAAAGGCTCTAACCAAGATGTTACCAAACATCACATGATAAAGAAAATGCTCAGAAGACAAAATGCCAATCCATAAGTTAACATCACCATTGTGTGTTATCTGTGTGTGTTTTTGTTTTTGTTTCAAATAGAACCTGAAAACTTGGCTGGTATATATTAATGTGACCAATTTGCTTTTAGTATGTTCATTAACAAAATATTAAATTTTATATAAAAATATTTGTTATGATTAAATTATCTCTAATTAAATATTTAATGTGAGGAGTAAGAATTTTTTTTAGGGATATGTACGTAGAGATTATTTTATAAAAATAAATTGAATTTTTTCTTGATTACATAACTGAACACTTATTTTAAATCAAAATGAAAAAGCGAACTGATCACTTATTGTGAAACGAAGGAATACCGAATTAAATCAACTGAAATGACACGGAATGGCGCCATGTTATGTATAGAAAAATCAGTCCCTAAAGATAAGTGCCCACTGATTGTTCAAAGAAAAAACCTCATGTCACACCACACTTAGTTCATATTATGTTGATGATTCATGACTACTTAGCTAACTCTTCGCAGGTCCAATCAAGTATTTTATTCTGGTCTAGCAATATTCTTAGGTACCAACTATAATTCCAAATTCATGTAAGGGCCAGAATTTCATGCTCCTCCTTTACGACATCTGTTAAAGAAATCATGAATTCCTCTAGTTAAATGTTAATTAATGGGTAGCAATTTGTTACTTTTGGTGGGGGTATGAAGAGGGGGTTGGTTTTCCTCAAAGGCAGATTGGGTAAGCAAATAATTGCTTTTCACTCAAATTATCTATACTGTATTAAAAATATTATTTGTTTTTGTTACTCTTTAAATAAAATATTCATACTAAACAAAATAGTCTTTAATTATTGCTTTCTAATATTTAGGAGTTTGAAATCAATTAAAACTATAGCTATTAAATTTTTCTTTATTTGAATAATGTAAGAAATCCTTCTTAAATTTAGGGACAAAATATTAATTTTAACTTGAATTTGAATGACGATATCGTTATTGAGAATAATTGCAACGTTTAGCACCAACTAAGCATCTAGGGTTCTATTTATAATAGCATTATGCGCCAAATTAAGCCGCTAGAGTCCTTTGATAAATATAACATCTCTTGTTCATAAAAATGAGACGAATAGTTTTAAGGAGATATAACTCTATGAATAAAAATTAGTGAAAGTTACTAAGGAAGAATAATTCTCTTGCCGTTTTATATGTCCATAAAAAAATAGTAAAATAAATCTAAAGTTATAATTGGCAGAAGCCATTTAGAAATGTGTTTTATGTAAGCAAAAATAAAATATAAGAAAAATTAGAAAATCATAATAACTATTCTTAGAAAAATAACAGCAATTAATATTTAAAATTTGAGACTAGCTATATATCTTACACTTTCATGTTAGATCTTACACTTAGGAATCTAAGTAAAAAGATAGCCAGTTAAATTTATCTACATTAACATATCTTACACTTTTATTTTATACTAGTCTTAAGGTACGCGCTTTGCGCGTGTACCTATATTAATAAATACACAAATTCTAAAAAATTATATAGTACATGTTATTAGATAATTTTTTTTAGTTATAAAATATGTTTAAGATTTTTTTTAAATAATAAATATTATTCTCATTTAGATAGGTTATCAAATAAATAAATTTTATTTAGATGCCTTATTGTTATTTTATCGGGACTTATGTCCAAACTTATGAATTGTTAATATTTACAACTCTTTAAAGATTATATCAAATAATAAAAATTAAAAATTAATACTTTTGGTCTCTTAAACTTTGCGAATGAAAAAAGTTGGCACTATACCTCTTAAGAATTTGATAGTGAAAATGTAAAGTTTAAAGAATGAGTAATATTGAACTAATATTTTACAAGGGAAAATTTAGTATAAAAATTGTAGCGAGACGTTTTCATTTGTTAGACCGAATGCAAGAAAGAAACAAATGATAACTCATGTATAATCTGGTTGCCTTCTACAATTTTACCTTATTGCATAAAATATTTTTTTTACCGATTTGAATATTTATTTTTACTATAATTAATTTTACTATATTTTATGATTTCTTTCACCGTCGATATTCTTCTTAGAAGAATAAAATTTATGTACTTTAATTGTTTTGTCAAGTTAAAAAAAATTCTAAATTTGTAAAATAATTAAATTGGATTCGTTTACTAATTAATTAATTCAACGACTTAATTATTTATTCTCAACATTAAAAGAAATAACTTGATTTTTCTTAATTCGAATTTTGAATATTTGCTCATTCTAATTTTATATATTTAAGAATAATTACAATTTTTCCAATAAGAATTCAGTTTACAAATAGTAAGAAAAATAGATATTTTGAATGTTTATGTTCAGAATTCGTTGCGTGCTCGACTCCTACGTAACTTCGCTAACTCAATTTTGCATAATAAAGAATCTTAAAGGAATAGTCCAATACAACTCTAATATTAATGGGCTTTACATAATAAAAAATTAAATAATAAAATTTTAGTTGATTTTAAAGTCCTAAAATTAGAAAAATAATTAAATGACTATTTTATCTAGTATAAAAATTATTTTAAAGGGCAAAATTGACGAATGATATTTCGCTAAAGACTTTTATGCTGATATATAGATAAAAAATTTAATGCTCTAATAAGATGTACAATTGCTCCAACTATACCGAATAGTAAATATTTTGGGACGGTTCTAATTAAATCTATCAATATGTTAACGTAACATTTCAATAAATGGAGAGAGAAGAAACCGAAATTAAAAAGAATAATTTGTTAAAAAACTTATTTTGCCTATTTTTTCGCTTTTGGTTATCAAAATAGCCGATAAGTAACAGAAATAGACTAAAAAGTATAAAACTTATTTACGTATTAGTTGGATTTGCCCAAAGATAAAATTTATTATATTTAACTATTTAAGTTCGAGCATAATTTATATTATTTATAATAAAACAAAAAGGGTAAAATCTTAAAAAATACATATGCCTGGCTGGGATTTGGCTAAAGAAAGAATTTTATTATATTTAGCTATCTAAGTTTGATACTAAGTGTGATTAAATTATTTTTTATCAAAATAAAATGGCCAAAGACTTGGAAAAATATTGCCTAACGTACTGTTCTTAACATGGTTAAGAAGAAAAACTTGGAAAGGATTTTAGAAGAGTCCTAATTTAGGATCTTGTACATAGTTAAAATAAGAAAGTATTTAATAAATAATTTTTTAGTTGATTTCAAAGTCTAAATTTTTAGGAAAATAATTAAATGACTATTTTGTCTAGTATGAACTCTATTTTTAGAGGGTAAAAAAGGCGAACGACATTTCGCTAAGGGCCTTCGTGCTTTTAATATAGTATAGATATAATAACTCAAGTACAATTTTTAATAGAAAGAATTACAAGAAAATACACATGACTTCACACAACAATAAAAAATGGCCCATATTTTTAAGTTTTACCCCACCTAGCCCATATTGTACATATTTTGAAAGCACTTGCAAATTCAAAATTTGTGTTCTTACAACCATTGCTTCTAAAACCTATGGAGTTAATTCTTTGTTCTCACAACCATTGATTTCTCTCTTTTTTTTCTCACGTCTTCCACATATGATTCAAGTGGCCGTATATTTTTTGCTTATCCTCTTATGTCACATGCTTGCAATACAAGAAAATTGAAGAGCAGAAGTCCACCATTGAAGACCATTCAAAGCTTTGGTTTTGATTTTTTTTTAATTTGTTAGTTGTTTGGATTGGATGTTGTTCCAATTGATTGAAAATATCAAAAAGAGTTCAAAATTTAAATTGGAAGTGATTTGGAGTAGATTTGGGCAAGATTTAAGTTAAATTTCGGAAAAAAACGCAAGGAAGAAGACGGAGTCAGATTTTTATATAATTATGTATAATCTTGTAAATGGCAATCCATATGCCTCCGCTACATTTAGTAGAATGAAAATAAAATGTCATTAGTTTTAAATTAGTGACGGTACTAGAAATTTTAATACTATATCAGATTAAAAAAAAGTCATTTACACTACACATCAACCCAACAAGTCCACAACAAAAATATAACCCTAATTTTTAACAAACGTTAGCTAGTATAATCACGGTATAATATGTGTATAATCAGTGTGTATACATTATACACTTTTTATACATGGAATATACACCAGCTGCAGCTATAAATTACCAGAGACGGATACCCAAATGAATTTGGTTTGTTAAATTAATAGTTGAGTCATAATTACTCTTCGAAAATTAATTTAAAAGTTTGAGAAATCTATTTTAAAAGTTAAATAGTGATTCTGAGAACCTATTAGAGTTGGATGTAAAATCTTAGCATATTATTTTTGGGTTAGTTGATTGTAAATTGAAATATGGGCTGTAAAATTGAAAAACATGGAGCTCAATTGTTCTAGAGTGAAATTTTTCCTTTTTAATATATTACTAATGTGGTCTTATTTTTAAAAAAAATATTGTAGGACACGCGGAACGCGCGTACACTAAAACTAGTATTTATTAAAACACCAAAGAACTTAAACTATATAGATACAATAAGATTACACTTATTCTCAACTCATCGACTCGAAATCCTGGATCCGTCTCGAGGCTTTCTAATAAATGCAACTCTTAATTTCCTTCTTAGTTGGTGCCTATATGTAGATTGGTTGGATTAGATCAATCTGTAATAAAAGTTCGTATTTTTAATGTTTGTTTTCAATCTTTTAGGAGTCGTCAATATCATTCAGCTTATTCACTACTCTACGAATGGTTCAAGATTCAGTGACGTTGAAATAACGTTGGTCAATCTAAGGGATGGTGTCCAAGAACATCAGTCCAATTCTCTTTTCTATAAAGAAAAAGATGAAAAAATAAGAAAAAGCTTAAATTCAACAGCTTCACCCACTACTGAAATGATAAACACAAAGCACAGCCTCTAAAAATTCATTGATGATATAAAGCTTTGAGCAAGATGATGCATTCATTTTGAGTAAGAACAGGAGGGAATCTGCTAATCATTTCAACTTTAGAACTCAAAAAGAAACTCCTCCCTCCCCCCAACCTTCCTTTTACTACTTGTCATTTTCTGATGGAAAATGTATGGTGCAGAGTAGGGGTGTACAACGGAAACAAACAAATTGTACCAACCCGATTATTCAAGTCGAACCAAGAAAACAAGTCCGACTATGGTTTGGTTTCATTTGATTTGGTATTGAGAAAAAAACCAAGATCATAATTGGTTTGGTTTGGTTTTAAATAAAGAAAGTCAAACCGAAACCACACAATCCGACATTACATGCATACATACAAATTTAGATATATTTAATATATAATTATACTTATTGTGATGTAATTTATAAATATTTCTTTAACTTTTTTTATAATTTTATCTTTTAAGGTATTATTTCAATGTTAGACTTGGACTTTGGAATGTTCCAATAAGTTTTATAGCATTTAATATTAGTAACGTAAATAATGTACAAAAGCTCAAACCATAATCAAATCAATACTAATGCTACAAAAGACATCCAATTCAATACTATGAACGACAATATCTATTTTTGTTTTGCACTAATTTGGATAAAAATGCATAACTTATTTTTATTTTTTCTTTAGCGTTTAGTCATATAATTAATATTTTCTTATTAGTCTACTTATTTTAGCATGACTTGGTACTTTTAGATTATATTTAGCTGTATTATAGCTTTTTAATTAGCAATATTTATATTACATAATTTATAAATTATCTTTATTGTTGAATGTTTTATGATAATGCCATGACACATCTCATATTCTATATTATTTTCTTAGAAAATACCTCATATAGTTGTATCTTACTAGGATTAAAGAAACATTTTGAGCACAGGTTATATGTTTGGTGGTACGAAGATTTTACCGGAAAAAAATTCTAATAACCCGAGAAAAATCGAGATTGAAAAACCCAAGTTTTATTGATTTGGTTTGGTCTTTAGATTTAATAACCCGATACAATTGGTTTGATTTGGTAATAATAGAATTAGAACCAACCCGAATTATGTACACCCCTAGTGCAGTGTCAAAAGGCGCTAGCAGAATTTAAGGTCTATGGGTTTGGGAGTTAATTAAATTATTGAACTCCAACTTAATAATTTATACATATTTAATGAATTTCTTAAAACACAGAATTTAGATTAAGGTTACTGGATTCGACCGAACACTAATCCCGCATGCTAGCCCCCCTCTGTGTGCAGTGGCTTTGAATTTCCATTCCAATACAAGAAAATACCCTGAAAAATCTTCAGATATCTCTTTTTCCTTTTTCTTTTTTGATTTAAAAGTTTAAATACTTGTTGTGATTGAAAATGAAAAACCTATCCTCCGGAAAGAAAGTGGTCTGGTCACTCTCCATCAGGATGGCCTTTCAGAGAAAGGAAAGAAAAGCATCAAAGTATTGAGCTTCAAGTGGTCAAAAAAGCATTGAAAAAGAAATTCCTCAAGTATTTTCATTGTGGTCCCAATTTGGCCAAAAAACAACTCCGTATTAAGTTTCAACTGACTGCAATTTGTACAAATACATAACAGTAATCAACAAGAATCTATAAAAGAAACACATCCAGAATTCTTAGGCTAGGTTCTACCTAGTTGAAATGATGTTAAGCATAGCCAGAATCTTTATCAAAATATATGCAAGGCTTTGCTTTTAAGTTTTCTACATGTACCATATTCATGAATAAAAATGTCTAATCATCAAGTCAAGCTTTAGTTAGTGCATATCTCTAGAAACTAGAATATAGAGTCATTACTTAGAAGGGGAACAAACTTGTCATCTCTCCTAAGCCATTCATCCGCTCAAACCAACCAAAGAAGAAATGATTTTAGTACTACACAAGTATAACATAATAGCATCCACATGGGGCAATAACAAAAAGAATTGAACCAAGAAAGAATGAGAAAATTCATCATATTCCAACCTCCCAACCATGGGTGGATTTAGGGGGCGCAAGGGTGTTCATCCTAACACTCTTCGCCGAAAAATTACACTGTATATACGGAAAAATCTATTTTTTACATCTATATACTAAGTTTTGAACACCCTAACACAATCCAATAGTTTAGTTTAGTGGTCAAGGGGGTTAAAAGTAACATATTATTCTACATATCGCTTTTCCGCTTAGTATATAAAAACATGATTGCCTGATAACTATTATCCAGGATGGATTAAACTGAGCATCAGAGTTAATGACAACAGGCTGATGTTGGAGACTCCAAAGCATACTACATAATCAGGTTTACTTACAAGGAGCAATAGGCATGAAGCATTTGAATATTTTCTTGACAAACTGTCTGAATATTCAGAGACTTACATGGGTTGAATTTCAAACGGCAAAAAAGGGACTTATCTAACTCAAATTTTGAAGTGACTAGGAAAAAAAGGTTTACCCTGGAAGTCCAGGTCGTCTTCTCTCCGCTGGTGATGTCTAGTGTCTTCCACATACAAGACGACAAGATGCTATGTAACCTGAGTAAAGGTTGCCTGCAACTCCCCCTTCAAATACATCAGACAACATAAGATCTTGAGCGCCACTCTGTTGAATTTAGCATCTAGAATTCTTGTTCTTTTGTTGTACATGAGAGTTCACCCATAATATGGAGATGCGAGTAAAACTTTAGGATGATTGTGTTGTTTCAATCACCATACACAAATTAACAAATGGATAAATAAATATCAAATTTAAAAATCACCATTCTTTGAGCATGCACTATTTCAGTAACATTGATTTTAGTTAACAGTTGACATATATTCACAAAGGTTGTTGCAGTCTAATGTGAATTTAGGAGCAGATGCTCTGCCACAATCAGTATTAATAAACTTCTATCCTTAAGTACATACACCAATGTAGACACGTAATTATACCTATATATGTATGCGCAGTAAGCACAAATGAGATTTTGAAAAACAACACAACTTTACACCAATCACCATAATGTCCAAGTCATAAAAGAAAAGGATTATATATTCATTACCGAATGCCGATAATACTAGTCAGGAAGTTAATTGATTCATTCTCCCACTTGCAATTTGGCAGTCTCCTCAAGAAATGACATAATCTGTGAAACGTGTAGAATTTAATAGGACAGGCACCCAATCAGTAGGCACACGTAGAAACCAATCTTCAACAAGTCTGAGAGTTCCACTTTGTGGGGATTCTTAACTATAGCAATTTTTTCAAAATTTCATGTGGCTTTTTAAGAAAGAAAGAACTGTATAAAGCCAGCGGTAGATGTTTATAAATAAATAAATAAAAACTAGTCTCCAAGGCTGAGATTTTCAAACGGATGCTTATGTCTATGAGATTACCCTGAAATAATCCAACAATGAATAGATCAGCTTAGCAATCAACTTAATTTGGAGCCTCTCCTAAATAAATTTAACATAAAAGAATTTCATGAAGATATTGCACAATTACTGACTAACGAGATCCACAACCAACTAAATGTGGATTGTTTGATCGATGTCCCGGTGTAATTAGGGGCTGATTCAGGCGAAAGATAAGCAATTCCAGGGCTTTTTTCTTTGACTATTTTTCAGATTTTGTACAATTATGTAAAGCTTATGCTTAGTGAATTCAGGTCGATACCCTACTTCGCCTTTGTTTTCATTAGTTATAAAAAATTCTTTGATTCAACAAACAATACATATGCACCAAAATCCAAACTTTTCACAAATACCTAAAAACTGATAAGCATAAGAAAGGAATGTTCATGATAATGGAAATGCAATATAAAGTTTTCAAAAATTAATTACCTGATTTTCTTTAAGATAAACACGAAATATATATTAATCCTGCTTTGGCAATTACCATAAATTAAAGTAAAAGAAGAAGCGGATGGAAGACTCGGTAACTTATGGGATTGTTAAAGAATGGTCAATTACATAACTGAAAAAACAAGATTGTTTCCTTTTAAGCAAAATAAAGATCAGCCAAGTGCAATAATCCAGGGAACTTGAAATTAAGCAATAACTTGAGGAGCAAAAAAGCAAGTTGTCCTAACCCTTGGGGGTTGACCGGGTGACAATACACTTGAGTCTTGGGGTTTGCTCCCTTTCAAAGTCTCAAGTTCGAAACCCACTGGGCGCAAACAACTTCTGAGGGCCATCGGACTGGGTAAAACCTAAATTAACCATGGTGCACTTGCGGGAAACTCCTTGTCGAGGGCCTGTGCACTCCCGGGATTAGTGGGGCTCTTAGAGACTCGGACACCCGGAACAAATCAAAAAAAAAAAAAAGGCAGTTGTTCTTCTGAAAATTCTCTTATCGACACCCAAAAATTGTACCAGCCCAACTTGATCTTGTATTTAAATAGTTCCCTTTCTAACTGGATTCATATCATAAAGAGTAATCATTTAAAGGATGGACAACCATACATACTTGTTAAGTTGTTATGTGCTCGACTTGAATTTTTCAAAATCGTGAATTTTCTTTTGTGCTGAGACTCCTGAAGTGCACTGTAAAGCTACATCTGCATTAAAAGGCAAATGTGCTTAACTGAACCAATGTTGGCAGACCACTAAAGATACAAGTAGAATTGAACCGCCAAGGACTGAGATGTTATGTATCTGCACGAATACTTGACCAAGCAAGAGGTCATAATATTGTAAGAGACCACAAGATAAGGAATTCAAGCATGCATAAATGGAGGACTAAGAAGACAAGTTGCATTTGGCAAAATACTCACTCTACTCGTATAAACTCTTTTCTCCCAGATGAAGCACCAGGCATCGGTCCGTACCGTAGAACCTATAAAGGAGATGGTTGTGGCGCGAAGTACTCTTGTGCACCTACATCATTCGGATCGCGTGCAACCCCCCCCCCCCCCTTTATGTTATGAAAAAATTGAGCTTATTGCTGGGCTAGTTATTCATAGCCAGCAATTGGCTGAGGAAATTAGTCCCACAACTAGAAGAAGATCCCTTCGGGGTCACTGTGGTGTGACTGAATGTAGAGAAGTCCGTCCTTACGGCCTTTGATTAGTAAATTATTAAGAACTTCGGAAGATGGTCAAGGTAGCTTGCTTCCACAAGCCACTGCACTAGATGGACATGTAGTCGTAGTAGTCGGCGTAGAATGCCTCTCTTCTTTACTAAAATACTATTTCGCAACTTTCCTTATCTTTCTTTTATTGATACAGCCTATACCTATTTCCTCTTGCTTCGCCCGACCGGGTCTCTACCTCATAAAAAATCCTGTTTAAGAAGCTAGCACCCGCTCTCGCTCCAATATACGTGTAGGGGGAAGCACCAATGAAAGTGAACCTTTATTGTTTCCTTTTCTCTTCGAACCGATTAGAAGGAAGGCAGTAGCTCCTCCTACATACGAGTATGTAGATCCTGAACTAAGGTATGATTGTGAACATTATTGATGTCAGTCTTTTTGGATTACGGGTGACAGGTGAATGCCAAAGTCCGAAAAGCATGAGCAGTAAACTCTGCTCGATTAGGAGTACACATATAGACACATCGTGTGTAAAATTTTGATAAAATTATCAATGAAACGCTACATACATGTTCATGAACTCAACAAAGTGAGATATATCAAACCAGAAACCTAGTGGAAAGAATTCCGGAGCCAAGTGGCATGGCTTGGACCGACAATCTAAACTTGGTTGATTTATGCAATCTAGGAAAGCAATTGATACTTTAGAAAGTGAAATATGGGTATGGAAGAGTTCTTTTTCCTAGACCAAATAGGCCCAGATTACCAGCCCACTTCGATTGTAGTAACTGGAAATCAGACAGTTTAGCATTTGTCAAGGTGTTGGTTAACATAGCCGAACAAAACGAAGTAAATGTAGACTCAAAAATCTGCCCATCGAGCAGAGTAGGAACCAAAACCTTTCCCTCTGTTGGTTCAGAATAACATGCATCGCATGAATAAACTAAGGACAAAGACAAATGCTTTAGAATTAGTTTAAAATAGTCGACTCAGTAGATTGGACTGCTTGAAGTGCATGCTGTACTCACTGTCACCAAAAATTAAAATGCAGCAGAAACTGTTGAAGTTGAAACTGGACTATTAGAATCATATGCACAAAATGGGAATACGGACATGCAAGAAAACATGCAAACACTTTAGCGACTTCCAATTCGTAACTCGTAAAAGGCCCCAACCTTATGGTATATTGATTTAGCATGGAATTTCTGTATTGTATCGACTGAACTACACGCTTTGTCCAAATATTTACTCAACTGCTAGCCTTTACTCCCTTCAAAAATACGTCTGTATATATGTAAGCATTTGTCTTTTGTTCCTTGTAAAATTTTGGTACACCACTGAGGTTCTAGTTAGTATAGATGGCTGTATGTCTTTCACAGAGAACCATGTTTTTGTACAGATTCTCTACTTTTTGCATACCACTTCTTTACCTAGAGATTTCCTACTACATTGATACAATTATTATCTTATTGTGATTTATAAAATAAAAACAACAACATGCACCTCAACTTCTAGTTTTGAAAGCACATGCTTGCACGGAGACCTACTAGTCAATACAACAACAACAACAACAACAACAACAACTAACCAGTATAGTCTCACAATGTGGGGTCTGCGAAGGGTAATATGTAGACAGGCCTTACTCCTACCCGAAAGGGCAGAGAGGCTGTTTCCAATTGACCCTCGACTCAGGGAAGGAACGGGAAAACAACAACAAAAACAAAAGAGCATTAGTAACTCCAGCAGAAATCGCATAAATAGTTATCTAAACATAAGAACCATAAATAAAATGGCATGCAATAATATCAAACAGTAACTACCATAAATAACTACTGTTAGATACTTGTGTAAATATGTCCTAATCCCATATATAGTAGGTTTATAATATGTCCTAGTTTGATATGTAGTAGGAGTATAATATTTATTATATATAGGGCTCATTGTATCATTGTTAAAATATCAATAATATATTTTTCTCCCGTGCGTTCTCACATGGTATCAGAGCTTTAGTGAGAAACCTATCGCTGTGCATTATTCCAGCGACTTCCGGGAAGAAAAAAAAAAAACCTCCTCGCCGTGCAATTTTCCGGCGACAGTCACCTTCTATCGGTGTTGTGCAAAAACTAACACCACCACGCGGTAGATCAGCTTCCGGCGACCAAAACCAGTGAAATTACTCCGGCAGACAAGCTTCCACGCACCCACATGCGCCGACAGAAGGTATTTTCCGGCGAGCGCGTGACGCCCACGCGCCGGCGCGTGACCCTCCTTCCGGTCAGATTTTTACTTCGTCCCTTCAGGGCAGTCGGATCGCCCTCCAATTCCGAGCATATCCATATTTTTATTTTTTAATTCCAGCCACTTTGAGTTTTTCCGGTGACTACACTGACTTTTCCGGCAAACACAGTGTTGGTTCCTCAAGTTTTTCTTCAACTGCTGTTTCCTCAGGGTTCTGTTCAACTACTAGTTCCTCAAGTTTATTTTCAACTGCCAGTTTCTCAAGTTTTCCTTCAATTGCTGGTTCTTCAGGTTTTTCTTCAATTGTTGGTTCTTCACGGATATTCTTTTTGCAGAACGTTACCTTTTCAGAGAATTTTCAATTGATTCTTTTTTGTTATTTGGTGATAATCCAACCATGTCTTTGGGAGTCGATGCTTTCGGGTCTAGAAACCCGGGTTCTGGCAGTTCCGTTGTTATGATTACCTCAGAACCTTTAATGGGAGGTTCAAATTATTAAGATTGGGCTTCATCTGTCGAGTTGTGGTGTAAAGGTCAAGGAGTTCAAGATCATTTAACAAAAAAGGATGGCGAAGGTGATGAAAAGGCCAAAACACAGTGGGAGAAGGTCGATGCTCAGTTATGTAGTATCCTGTGGCGATCTATTGATTCAAAGTTGATGCCCTTGTTCCGTCCATTCCAGACATGCTATTTAGTTTGGGAAAAGGCTCGTAATCTCTACACTAATGACATATCTCGTTTCTATGATGTAATATCGCGAATGACAAACTTGAAGAAACAAGAATTAGATATGTCTACATACTTGGGACAAGTTCAGGCAGTCATGGAAGAATTTGAGACGTTGATGCCAGTTTCTGCTAATATTGAAAAACAACAAGAGCAACGACAGAAAATGTTTCTAGTTCTTACACTCGCTGGACTCCCTAATGACCTTGATTCAGTACGTGACCAGATTTTGGCTAGTCCAACCGTCCCCACAGTTGATGAATTATTCTCTCGATTACTTCGCCTTGCTGCAGCACCTAGCCACCCAGTAAGCTCACCACAGACACTTGACTCATCTGTCCTCGTATCCCAATCAGTGGACAATCGGGTATCTCATACTATGGAAATAGACGAGGAGGAGGTCGTTTTGGAAGATCTAGACCCAAGAGCTCTTATTGTTATAAACTTGGACACACTCGTGATGTATGCTATTCTCTACATGGCCGTCCACCCAAAAATGCTTATGTTGCTCAGACTGAGACTACAGGTAACCAGGGATTTTCTTTATCTGAAGGGGAGTATAATGAGTTCCTTCGATATCGAGCAAGTAAGCAAACATCTCCACAAATAGCTTCTGTTGCTCAGACTAATACTTCTGTTGCTGGTAATTCCTTTGCTTGTGCTTCCCAGTCTAGTCCTTCTGAACAATGGGTTGTGGACTCAGCCGCTTCTGATCATATCTCTGGTAATAAATCACTTTTGTCAAAATACTGCATATTCACAGTCTCTTCCCTCTATTACTTTAGCCAATGGGTCTCAAACCAAAGCAAAGGAGTTGGACAAGCGAATCCCCTACCCTCTGTCACTCTAGATTCCGTTTTTTATGTCCCTGACTGTCCTTTTAATCTTGCATCTGTTAGTCTTTTGACTCGTGCCCTTCACTGTGGTATATATTTTATTGATGATTCTTTTATTATGCAGGACCGCGGTACAGGGCAGACGATTGGAACAGGACTTGAATCAGAAGGGCTTTACTACCTTAACTCCCTCAAATCCTCCAAGGCATGTCGAGTTATAGATCCTACGGACCTAATTCACAGACGTTTAGGACATCCAAGCTTATCCAAGCTTCAGAAGATGGTGTCTAGTTTGTCTAGTTTATCCACATTAGAGTGTGAGTCATGTCAGCTCGGGAAACATACTCGAGCCTCCTATCCTCGTAGTATTGAGAGTCATACAGAGTCTATTTTTTCTTTAGTTCATTCTAATATATGGGGTCCTAGTAGAGTCAGGTTCAACCTTAGGATTTCGTTATTTTGTTAGTTTCATTGATGATCATTCAAGATGTACTTGGATTTTCTTAATGAAAGATCGTTCCGAGTTGTTTTCTATATTCCAGAATTTTTGTGCTGAAATTAAAAATCAATTTGGTGTCTCTATTCGCACTTTTCGCAGTGATAATGCCTTAGAATATTTATCCACTCAATTTCAGCAATTTATGACTTCTCAAGGAATTATTCATCAGACCTCTTGTCCGTATACCCCTCAGCAAAATGGGGTTGCAGAGAGAAAGAATAGGTACATCATTGAGACTGCTCGCACACTTCTCATTGAATCTCATATTCCGCTGCGTTTTTGGGGCGATGCAGTTCTCACAACTTGTTATTTAGTTAATCGGATGCCTTTCTCTCCCATCCAGAATCAGATACCGTATGCAGTATTGTTTCCCCAATCGCCCATATACTCTGTTCCCCCTCGTGTTTTTGGGAGCACTTGTTTCGTTCATAACTTAGCCCCCGGAAAAGATAAGTTAGCTCCTCGTGCTCTCAAATGTGTCTTCCTTGGTTATTCTCGTGTTCAGAAGGGATATCGTTGTTACTCACTTGATCTTCGTAGGTACTTTATGTCCTCTGACGTCACATTTTTTGAGTCTAAACCTTTCTTTACCTCTTTTGACCATTCTGACCCCCGTGATATATCTGCGATCTTACCTATACCGACCTTTAAGGAACCTACTATAGCTCCTCCTTCTCATTCCGCCACAGAAGTCTTACACGAGTCTCCTATGGCTCCTCTATCCATTCCGGCCGTAGAGGAGTCTTGTGTGGATCCTCCTAGACTCCCTGCCACAGGAACGCCACTCTTGACATATCATCGTTGTTCGCTCCAAGCATCGGGCCCAGCTGATTCACGTCCTGCACCTGACCCTGCTAATACTGCGGACTTGTCTCCTCTTAATCAACCGATTGCACTTCGGAAAGGTATACGGACCACCCTTAATCCTAATCCCCATTATGTCGGTTTGAGTTATCATCATTTGCCATCACCCTATTATGCTTTTCTATCTTCTTTGTCCTATGTTTCCATCCCTAAGTCAACAGGTGAAGCATTGTCTCATCCAGGATGGCGACATGCTATGATTGACGAGATGTCTGCTTTACATACGACTGGTACTTGGGAGCTCGTCCCTCCTCCCTCCGGTAAATCTACTGTTGGTTGTCGTTGGGTGTATGCAGTCAAGGTTGGTCCCGATGGTAATGTTGATCGTCTAAAAGCTCGTCTTGTTGCCAAAGGATATACTCAGATATTTGGGCTCGATTACAGTGATACCTTCTCTCCTGTGGCTAAGATAGCATCAATCCGCCTTTTTCTATCCATGGTTGTTGTTCGCCATTGGCCCCTCTATCAGCTGGACATTAAGAATACTTTTCTTCACGGTGACCTTGAGGATGAAGTTTATATGGAGCAACCACCGGGTTTTGTTGCTCAGGGGGAGTCTAGTGGCCTTGTATGTTGGTTGCGCCGATCCCTCTATAGTCTAAAATAGTCTACTTGAGCCTGGTTTGGTAAGTTCAACACAGTTATATTTGGCATGATTCAGAGTGAAGCTGATCACTCTATGTTCTATCGACATTCTGCCTTGAGTCACTATATTTATCTGGTGGTCTATGTTGATGACATTGTTATTACCGGCAATGACCAGGATGGTATTACTAAATTAAAACAACATCTCTTGCAACATTTCAGACTAAGGATCTGGGCAAACTAAAGTATTTTCTGGGTATTGAGGTTGCTCAGTCTAGCTCAAGTGTTGTGATCTCACAACGAAAGTATGCTTTAGATATTCTTGAAGAGACAGGAATGACAGGTTGTAGACCGGTTGACACCCCGATAGATCCGAATTCTAAACTTATGCCAGGACAGGGGGAGCCTCTTAGCAATCCTGCAAGATATAGACGGATGGTTGGTAAATTAAATTACCTTACAGTGACAAGACCTGACATTTCCTTTTCTGTTAGTGTTGTGAGTCAGTTTATGGATTCACCGTGTGATAGTCATTGGGATGCAATTGTTCGCATTCTTTGGTATATAAAATCAGCTCCAGGCAAAGGTTTATTGTTTGAGGTTAGAGGTCATGAGCAGATCGTTGGATACTCAGATGCTGATTGGGCGGGATCACCTTCTGATAGACGTTCTACCTCTGGGTATTGTGTCTTGGTAGGAGGAAATTTGGTGTCCTGGAAGAGTAAGAAACAAAATGTGGTTGCTCGGTCTAGTGCAGAAGCAGAATATTGAGCGATGGCTATGGCAACATATGAACTAAGTTGGATCAAACAGTTGCTCGAGGAGTTGAAATTTGGTGAGATTAGTGAGATGGGACTTGTTTGTGATAATCAAGCTGCTCTTCATATTGCGTCAAATCCAGTGTTCCATGAGAGAACTAAACACATTGAGATTGACTGTCACTTTGTTAGAGAAAAGATACTCTCAGGAGATATTGCTACAAAGTTTGTGAAGTCGAATGATCATCTTGCAGATATTTTCACTAAGTCCCTCACTGGTCCTCGTATTAACTACATAAGTAACAAGCTCGGTACATATGATCTGTATGCACCAGCTTGAGGGGGAGTGTTAGATACTTGTGTAAATATGTCTTAATCTCATATATAGTAGGTTTATAATATGTCCTAGTTTGATATGTAGTAGGAGTAGAATATGTATTATATATAGGGCTCATTGTATCATTGTTAAAATATCAATAATATATTTTTCTCCCGTGCTTTCTCACAACTACCATAAGGGGAACACAATTCAATGCACATACCATCTATGGATCGCCCTGCCAGGCCTCACCCAGCCCTGGGAGAGAAGTACGAAAAATTCTAGGAGCCCCTATCCTACAATCCTGATACTAGACCTCCAGACTTTTCTATCAAAGGCCATGTCCTCGGAAATCCACATTCTAGCCACGTCATGCCTAAACACCTCTGTCCAATACCTCGTAGGCCTCCCTCTGCCTCGCCTCACGCCGACCACCGCCAGTCGCTCACAATTTCTCACCGGTGCATCAGAGCTTCTCCTCCGCACATGCCCGAACCACTCGAGCCTCGCTTCCCGCATCTTCTCATCCACTGGGGCCACCCCAACCTTCTCCCGAATAACTTCATTCTTAATCTTATCTAATCTGGTGTGCCCGCACATCCACCTGAGCATCCTCATCTCCGCAACCTTCACTCTCTGAACATGAGAGTTCTTCACCGGCCAGCACTCCGCCCCATACAACATGGCAGGTCTAACCACATCTCTATAAAATTTCCGTTTGATTTTCTGTGGCACTTTCTTGTCACACAGGAGACCTACTAGTCAATATGAACTACAATTTGAAACGCCATAATCTTGCAGCTAAGCCAAAGCAGGAGTTTCTTATATTGTGTGAGAAATTGGGAACTAGTGATAGAAGATATTGCAACAAGCATCAATAGCAAGAAAAACATCTAGTCCATCAAAGAGAAAGTAGCCCGTACATTACTGCTTACAGATAATTTAAACAGTAATATCATAATAATCCTCACCTTCACTCTGAAGCATTTAATCTTGTATCATTACGAGGCTTATTTTGCACAATGTTGAGCTCACAATTCAATTGTCCTAGAGTCTACATTCACGTATCCATGAAAAGCATGAGACACAAGAATCAACTGCTTCCTACTAAGCTTTCTTTTTATTGATGAGTATTATGAAAGAGAAGAAAATATCAGGTGTTGTTGCCAAAAGTAGAGTCTCGACCATTTCAGCATGTGTCTTGAATATAGATTTCAGTTTGGTAAGACCATTTTCGGTTAACACAGGAAATTGCCCGATTGTACAGAAGAAGTGCTGCACATGTGTTGCAGAAGCCAATGGGCATAGGCTTGCAAATATGGAGTAATTCTCCATGGGAAGGTTAAAATTATGTAAAGATTGCTAGCTTAAAATTAGTAGTATATTATCATGCAAATCCTGGGTCTTCTGAAAACAGTCTCTCTGTCCTCTTGAAGGTAGGGGTATGGTATACGTACATTTACCTCCACATACCCCACTTGTGGGATTACACTTGGTTTGTTGTTGTTTTTGTTGTTGTATTAAAATGCAAATTTGGGCAGCTAGTTATAACTTGCAGGGTTTCAGCAATGTAAAAGTTCTACCAATAAGTAAGCAGGAATTTCATAAGATCATTAGTCTAAGACATGTATTGACGACTGGGCAAGGTAAAAGAACAACTACGCCTCACTTGTACACTAGCTTAGGTCGGCTATACGAATCCTCTATATCCATTAAGCTAAGAGGGATTCTGAAAAGTCCACATATGATAGAAAAAAGTCATTGTGGCCCACATTGAGCAAAATCATCATACGTAGCCTTGAAGTCTCTGAAGGATTACCGTTTGCTGCATTGGTTTCGCTAGAGCTTCTAGTAGAACAACTTGCCCTTGTTATGGGGGGAGTCCTTGTTTTTCTTTCTACTTGTGATAGAGATGAGCTCGTCAAAGCAACATATCTTCCAAGGTTTGTGCTTGTCATTGTGTCACTTCAGTGAACATCATTACCCGCACTAGCGTTGCTAGTACATATGGGACTGCTGGTTTCTTTTTCATTGAGGACGGGAATATTGTTATGAATCAGCCCCAACTCACTATTGGGCTGAAGAGCTATTAGGCCGAGAAGAAGTCAGAGGACTAGAAGACCTTTAAAAAAGTTAATTTGGGATCCAGGCCCAAGAGGTGCTGTTAGGAATCGGTTAAAAGGGACAAGTAGTTAGCAAGGAGGTTATGCGAATTATTGTGAGGAATTCTCCTCTCCTGGTCTCTCTCTCCCTCGTCCATTTCTCTTTATAGCTTTGTCTCTTGTCTCCTTTCTTTCTGATTCTGTTACTATTTCCTTAGTTTATGACTCTATATTGCATTTCCATTGTAATTAGTTTATTTGGAAGTTTAATCAAGGCATCTTTCCCCTGCATGTGTTGAGTTTGTTGAGTTCATAACACGTTTTGATCCATCTCATTCTACCACTCAATTATTGGTCATTTAGGACAAAATAGAGATTCTCTAAATCTTACACCTATCGCCACACTGTCATACAACCTTCAAACAAACTTAAAAGACTCCTAACAAATATTGGATCTAATACATGTGATTGATAGTCTACCTCAATCAGTGGCGGATTCAGGAATTTAAAGTTATGGGTGCTAGTCGGAAAAATTTTCGAAAGACAAAAAAAAAGAGTTTAATTATGGGTGCTCGTTCAATATTTATCTGAATATTTTTTTAGTTGCCTAAGCAAATTTACTAATTCTAGTCAAAGTAATGGGTGCTTGAGCACCCATAGTTACCACATAGATCCGCCACTGACCGCAATCATCATGGTGTCACACATAAGCTTAGTCCAACTAAAAAAATCTATTATGCATTAGCCTTAAGGTCTAGACGAAGTCTTTTACAACTTTCCTCTTCACAACTCAATGTCCATTGTCCACCTGAACCAAATTTGAACAAAACCAGAGCACATGATCTATACAGAAGACTCTAAAGGAGTCCTTTGGTGTGATGGATAAGCAAAAATAATACTGGAATAAAAATTTAGTACCGCCCCTTATCCCTTGTTTGTTTATTAATTCTAGAATAAGTTATCCGGGATTAAAATAGTATTGGCATAACTTAGACTTGTCAGATGTTGGAATAGTAATTCCAGGATAAAACAGTAAACAACAAGAACAAGAACTAATCCAAGCATAACTTCGTTTTCAAACAAAACGATCTCTAAAGTCTAAACAAATAAAGCTACTCCTCTCCAAAACCACAGGAACACACATACATACACAGAGAAACGGGCACAACCTCCTATTTGTTCATTTCACCTAAGTTGCTAAGGCTTGTGGAATACAAAACCATAAGAAAAAGCTTGAAATAAAGGAAATTAGAAAGTACCTTGAGCCATAGTGCCACAGCCCAGCCGCATTGGACCCGGGTTCTAGCTTGCAGTGGCGGAAGTGTAGGTGCTGCTGCTTTATCTCATTTTTCTTTTTAATAATTCAATTTTTTGTTTTTTACTTTTGACTGAATTGCAAAAGAGTACTTTATAATACTAGAATTGGCAATTGAGCCCTCTTTCTTTTAAGCAACTTAGTGGTCGTTTGGACATAGGAATTGTACAATTTCGAAAAAAGTGGGAAAAAAAATTAAGTTAAATAATATTTAAAAATTAGAGTTGTGTTTGGACATGAATATAATTTGGAGTTGTTTTTTAAGTCTTGTGAGTGATTGAAGTGAATTTTGAAAAACAGTTTTTTGTATTTCTTCAAATTTCCAAAGAATTGTGAAGTTCAACTTCAAGTAAAATTTGAAATTTTTATGCACAAATGCTGATTCGGAAAAAAAAAATGTAAAAAGATTTCCAAAATGCGAAAATTTTCTTATGGCCAAACGGCCCTTTAATTAGTTGTTACCCAATGCTGGAATGAACATCCAAAGCAACGCACTGCTTGGTTATTCCTTTTGAACATGGTTGGACCAGAAGTCATCTTCCTTTGCATAATTCTTTATGTTTCAAATTATTTTCGCTTGAATTTGGATGAATATTGAGAAATAATTTGAAAGAAATGTGAATATTCAATTTTAAATTCGAGAGTAACTCATTATTAATAATTAATAAAATGCTGTATGCGCCCTATAATGTAAGACGAATCACACTTCTGATAATTTTTAAAAAAAAGTCGAGCGCATTATTTTTAACTGTACAGATTGAACATATTGTTTTATAATGTATAGCATTATAAGTATTGTAATGTACTGTATTGTTTGATAAATATAATATTTGAATGATATCGTTTGCCGTTGTTTCATGACCTTACATACCAATAATAAGCTTATAATATTATAAAAAAAAATTAATACGGAATAAATTATTAGTAGTATATAAAAAGGTAGAGTAAGTGCTAAAATAAAATTATTTAATAATAATGAAGGGTGAGATGAGAAAAAAAGATAAGGTAACGACCACATCAAATCAGTCATTCCATAAAGTGGTACATTTTGTTATCACGTAACAATGAATTTAACGATACAATGCAATAAAATTTAAGTAACAATAAAAAGAAACATCATATTTAAAATAATAATAATAATAATAATAATAATAATAATAATAATAATAATAATAATAATAATAATAATAATAATAATAATAATAATACGATACAGTACAATAGATTATAACTGTCCAAACAAGTTGTTTAGGTACAAACCAAATTGGACAGACCAACATTGCGAAAAGATCTCATTTTCAATTTATCCATGATCGCTTATGTAGTTAAATTTGTCGAAAACTCATATAAGGAAGGCTCATAACTGAAAACAAAGTTGCACGAATTAGCAGAAAATCAAGATGCAAATTTAAAGGAAAAAATTGAGATAGTTGCTCTCTAAAATGCACATATTAAAATAAAATGAGAAATAACTTGTTTTCCATCCAAATTCCAGCTAGCAAGGAAGCTTTATTTTAAAGAAACTAAGGATGCAATGTTTGCTCTTTAATTTGATATAGCAACTCATCATGGAAAATGAATAAGAATTCTATTTTTGTATCTGTTATACAGAAGAGAGTAGAGCAGGTCAACAAAAGGCATCATGGTCATTTCAAAGTATATTACTGTACTTATACTATGTTCAAAAGCTTGGTTGTGTGTTTTTAATGAAACATAACTAACGTGGCCCTAACTCATAAAATTGGACTTTAAGAAAAAAATTTGAGTGAAAAATCATCTGCCCTCTCTCTAAAAATAAGATCCCTCCCACTACCTTCTTATATTCTTCTTCCCCAAAACGTAAGCCATGATCCGCAGCACTAACCATGACTATACCCCTACCATGAACACCGCAAATCCCATGGAGATCTCATCTGCTACTTCAAGCAGTGATGCTCCATCCTCACCTAATGCACACTACCAAACTAACACAAATATGGATATCACACGCCCTTTAGAACTTAGGCAGCCCCAAATGGATAAACCAACGTTCCTAAACATCCTAAACAAATGACCTCTCAAGCAACATCTATGTCCAAAACGACGTAAGCATAGGCGGAATCGCTTCTGTGGTCCCTGAGCCGCTTCTACGGAAATGGGAGAATTGGGCCGGACCGATTCTACAGTCTCGGGGTCGGGGTCGCAGGAGCGAAACTGCTTCTGCGGTCCCTGGTTTCCCAGAACCTTACCCCTTTTCGCTTCTGCGATAAATCGACCGATTTTGCAGTGCAAGAGCCGCACAAGCGGTTATGACAGAAGCAGCAGATCTCAAGCCTGTTGTAAGTTTTCAACTTCAGTCGACCCCCGACCATTTGACACTCAGGGCACCCAAGCCCCGCTCAAACATACCGACAAGTCTGAAATTACGAAGCGGACCTACTCGAACCCTCGAAATTCTTAAAATAATGCTAAATCAAGGAATCAACCCCAAAACCAAATGATTTAAATCATTGAATCTTCAAGTTCTAAATTTCCTCCTAACATGTCAAAACGCGCTTAAACTACTTGGATTGATACCAAATTTTACATGCAAATCTTAACTGATATATCAAACTTGTACCAAGTTTCGAAATCGAAATTCGAACCCAATACCTAGGAAAATAATAATTTCTTAGTTTGTTTAAATCATTGAAACTTAAAATTAATAATTTCACATAAAAAATCATTACTCGGGCTAGGGACCTCGGAATTCGATTCCGGGTATATGTCTAGGTCCCATATTTTCCCACGAACCCTTAAAAATTGTCAAATCACAATTCCTGGTCCCTTTCCCTAAAATGATGACCGAAGTCAAACTTGACATTTTTAAAGAAACTTAAAGAAGCAACTAGACTCATTCTTGCTCAAAACTCTTCTAACCTCTGAACCACTTGTCTAAGTCATAAATTAGCTAAAACCAGTGTAGAAAGTTTTATTTAAGGTAACAGGGTTCAAAAATACAAAACGACCAGTCGGATCGTTACAATCAATTTTAAGTTTGATAGTGCAAACTTTTTTTTAAAAAATAAGAAGTGTAAAACCTAGAGACACTCTAAATTGTACTTGAAGTAGTGTATAATCTTGTATAACTAAGTGTCTGACTTGAACAAGTATTATGAAGTGATTAATATAGTAATACGATTTCAGTTTAAAATGCACATAATACAAATAACAATTCAGGTAATTGTAGTTCTGTACATTATTACACAAAAAAACTATTTTCTTTTCTTCTTATCCTAAAGGCATATAAAGTATATAGTTAACAATAGACCAAAAAATATTAAAAGAAGAAAAAAAACAACAATTGAGCCCGTGCGATACATCATCTAGTAACCAAGAGAAATGCATCAAAGATCTAAATAATCACAGCCACACCACATAAATATAATAGAATGGCCATGAATCTGCAACCTTCCTAATAAGGCTAATATTTTCTTCCATACAACATAAGAACTGTAATTATTAGAAGCAATTTGTATTTTAAAAATTAAGGAGGACAAAGCTCCAAACAAGGAGCTACTACCCAAAAAAATTGCTTTTCTTAAATTATTCACTTGCTAATCTCTGCTTGCACCTTCTCGATAAAGCTAAGCATGGTCTCTAATCCTTTCTCATCTGAAAAAAAAGAAGATGGTATTTGTTATTGTTGTTAAACGACATTGATTACATTAAATGAAGTTAATCTAATAAATATGTTAAAGAGGCTTACCAAATCTTGGTATTGTGTGGCCCTTAGGATGATGAATCACCACTGGATCAACATATGATTCCAACAGTTCTATACCATACTTCTTCAGGTAATCTTGCTCACCTACAATATCAAATAATAGCCTATTAATATCGTATCTTCATATATATATATATATATATATATATATATATATATATATATATATATATATATTATAGCATTTTAACATATATTAATTGTTTTCTCATTATATATTAAATCTGACTTTTCTATATACTATTGGCGATAGTAATTAACATATTGAAGTTAGGCAACAGAACAATCCCTGGTCCTCCAATATAATAAATGCATGTAGGAGTCATTAACATTTGCAGCTAATGCGAGCTAAGTAGCTAGTAACTAAAAGTCAACTAAAAGAGATCATAACTACTCGGAAATTACTCGATACTCCCTCCGGTCCAAAATGAATAATTTTTAATTGTTTTTAAATATATTATGAAATTTACCTTTTAATATTAATGACCAATAAAATTGATCATATTAACCTTTACTATCTCTTCACATAATACTCCAACATTAATCACTCCAAGGGCAATGTAGGGAAAAAAATTAATTTATTCTTGAAATCTTAAAAAAAATACTTATTTTGGACAAGCCCAAAAAATTACTTATTTTGAAAAGGAGGGAATAATAATTTCATTGTACAATCTACCAAGGCATATCTTCTAACAATAACATCGAGAATGTGATGAAATCAAGGAAAGAAATTTGACGCGTAAATCATGACTTCATTAAGTTAAAAATTCGAGGACACATTAATTAGATGAACAAGATACTCCCTCCGGTTCAAAATAAATAATTTTTTAGTTGTTTTCACACATGTTAAGAAATTCACATTTTAACATTAATTAGTAATAAAATTAATCATATTAATCTTTACTATCTCATCACATAAATATTCCTAACACAGACTCCAATATTATTTACTCTGAGGGCAATATAGGAAAAAAATAATTAATTCATTCTCGAATCTGAAAAAATTATTTATTTTGAACTACAAAACATAGACCAAAAAATTACTTATTTTGGAGAGAAAGAAATATTAATCTTGACCCACATAGTGCAAGAGTTAACAATAAATTAAGAACATAGGAATATTTTAATTACCCATTGTGTTTCATTGTGTGCCATTCACAAGTACTTAATTTGAATTCATTCTAAAAGTTTCTTAACAAATTTTGAGCCGCCCGAATTGACGAGAATCTATATAGTTGGCTAGTCCTAGACACCTGGTTGAACAAAGAATCAAATTTGATGAATACAGGCCACGTGTTAAACAAACTTTTTAAATAGGCAAAATAACGTGTCTTTTAATTTGCACACCACCGTTTTTTTTTAAATAGATAAAGAAACATACACCTTGCTAAAAATTTGTTGGGACAGAAAATACCTAAGAAGTGAACGGAGGGGCATGTAATAGATGATGAATAAGCTTTTTCGGCGACTGATTCATTCTTAAATGGAGCCCCTCCAATTATTATCAGATATTTTATTTTGGGCACATTTGTAAGCGCCACTCCCTGTCAAAATTACATCATGTAATCATCAATAATCATCATAAATTAACGTTTAATTTAAACACAAATAGTTCACTAAGCTTCCGTTACGCGCGGGATCCGGAGAAGAGCCAGACCACAAGAGTCTATAGTACGCAGCCTTACCCTGCATTTCTGCAAGAGGCTGTTTTTATGACTCGAACCCATAACCTCCACGTCACATAACAGCCACTCGCTAAATCTCTCTTTCGAATATAAACACCAGTAAATATAATAATATTATGATTCGAATTGTGACAGCGTTTTCATTTTACAAACAGAAAGAGCTAAATACAAGACATTATTTACCTTTTCTTGCAACCCTGGTAATGCCCCGGAAAGAATTGCACCCTGAATTGTATCAAAAATCAAATAAACTCAAAATCAGATTGTGCAAATCTTTTATCTAATTCTGAATTTAAATTTTATGAGTTTAATCTTTAAACGGAGAAGGGCCTAAAATGCCCCTTAACTATCAGGTTTGGTCTAAAAATGCCCCCCATCCACCTATTGGGCCAAATATGTCCTTTTGTTAATGTTTTTGGCTCACAAATGCCCTTTGAGTTAACGGAAGGACACGTGTCATCCTCTTATTGGTGCATTCTAAATATTTCATAATTAATTAAAAAAACACATTATTCATACTTGAAAAATAAATAAAATTTTTCTAAAATACTTACAAAAGTTAAAAACTGGGAAAAAAAATATCTTATTTTAGTAAAAAACTTTTGTAAGTATTTTAGAAAAATTTTATTTATTTTTCAGGTATGAATAATGTATCTTTTTAATTAATTATAAAATATTTAGAATGCGCCAATAAGAGGATGACACGTGTCATTCCGTTAACTCAAAGGGCATTTGTGAGCCAAAAACATTAACAGAGGGCATATTTGGCCCGATAGGTGGATGGGGGGCATTTTTAGACCAAATCTGATAGTTGTGGGGCATTTTAGGCCCTTCTCCGATCTTTAAATTTATTAGCATTGAATTTTTTATATTTTTATAATTATTTTTTCGTCTTTACTATATGTTAAAATTTTAGTAAATATTCACACATAAATTTATACAACGCAAAAAAATTATTGGTTCAATTGAACCCATCCCAACAATACATCCGCCTCTCTGTAGATGCACGAATAGTCAATTTGAAATATAAAAACAGAAAAAGAAAAAAGAAATATTAAAAGAGTCAACTGTCAAAGTCATCTAGAAGAAAGAAGACACGCATCCAACAATCAATTTTGCCTTTTAAAGTAAAAACGTTTCGCTGTAAAAATCAATTTTGTTTTCTCAGAGAAATCCAGAATTAAATTCTTCAAAAATAAATACAACTTCAGCCAAATGTATACTCAAACATTCTAAAATATAAGAAAAAGACAGAACAACGAGATTCTGGCAAAAAAATTAGAACTAACCTGGGAGAAACCAAGAAGACCGTCGAAAGGTCCATGTTTTATCATGCATTCTTCTATATATGCAAGACATTTATCAAAATTCTGATATTCCTTGAACTCCTATATACACAATAAAGGAAAAAAGGTTTTCATTTTCATTGTAAGTAAATATAGGGATTCTCAAATAAAAAAGGAAAAAAAGGTAAACTACCTTGTTAAATTGGAACCATTCGTAATAAGGAGGATCAAAAATACCCTCAACTTCAGATTTGCCTTGACAAGGAAAAGGTGCATCAACGAAAACAAGATCCAATTTTTCTACCACTTGAGTTGGCCATTTGTCAAAGACTTGTTTCTTGAGAATTTGACCACTCGTTCGAAACCCATGAAGACAAAGAAATCTGGGTTTCCTCTGATTGACATCACCTTCACTTCCCATAGTTGCAAATAATATTTTTTTTGTGAAACTAAAAAGACTCTGTTTCCTTAATTTACGAGAAGAGTTCCTCAAGTATTGGAGAAATATATAA
The DNA here is from genome assembly GCA_032618575.1 of Nicotiana noctiflora. NCBI lineage: Eukaryota > Viridiplantae > Streptophyta > Magnoliopsida > Solanales > Solanaceae > Nicotiana > Nicotiana noctiflora. Next base: position 11,712 of record JASVEL010013763.1, on the reverse strand, counting down.
AACACTGCTAAGAAAAATGCTGTTTGAGACTTCAATTTATAAAGGAAAGGTCAAAAGGCGTCGGGTCGGATATTTTGTAGGCGTGGTTTAGGGGCGAACACGTAGTATGAATTGGCTCGTGGGGTAAATAAAGTTAGATGTTCGTGGACGGTGATGTCAAGGAGTGCCTCCATAATGTTCTCTTCTTTTTTTTAGGTAAAGAATTAACAATATTCTCATTTGCCTCCATACTCTTGGACTACGAGAAATCAAATTTTCGTTATCTCATTATATATATTAAAAATGTCGACTTATTAGGATAAATTAATAACAACAACAATACTAATAAAATTCAGTAAATTCTTTTACATGGGATTCGAGCCTCGAGAGAATAGTGTATCAGACTTCACCTCTTCATTGAGAGAGAGTAAAGTGAATATTTTCGAATATATATATATATATAAATATATATACTAATTAATGTAGAAGTTTAAGTTTATGTAAAAACATATGTCAGTCACTTATTAGTTTATTACATGTATTAAATGTGAGTAAGTGTTTTTTTCCTAAGAAAAAACGACAATGACCCACGAAAACAACCAGACTAATGCATACAAAAGAATAATAAGGATACGTTTGGTACAATGCATTAGATAAAATAATATATGTATTAGTTTTGTGTATTAATAATATGTATTTTTGTTCGGTATACTTTTTAGATTTATGTATTAATTATATACCTTATTTGGTATTATTCTATGCGTAACTAATGCGTAGAAAATTAACAATACAATGAGTTTTAATGCATGCATTAACTTAGTTAAGAATAAAAATGCCATTCAAAATTTATGTTTAATTAAATATTATTATTAATGCAAGTTTGAAACTGAAATTGCTCCTATATCTATACTCCACCAATTTCATTGTTGTAAACTAATAAATAGGCAGAATACATCTCCAACCCCTTATAATTGTTCCTTTTTTTTTTTTTTTTTTTTTTTGTTTAGGCACTTGAACTAAACCTTGTTTCTATTGAACACTATCTTGTTCGAACCTGTATCTATTAAACCCTTCATAAACAGCCTACCCTAAAATCTAAACGCGTAAAGTAAACACACGGATGACATGGAATAAAACCAATAAAGAAAAGGCATATCAGCAAAAAAAATTGAAAGAAGAAAAAATGTGGATCTTCTTTTTCTTATTCAGGGAATACAACCCACATAAAAACTACAGAAACTTCTATGGTGATAAGTTTTGAGGCAACGACGCAACCGGTAAAGGCACTTGACGGAGCGGCATAAAAGGATCACAACGGACGATCTCCATCCACACTATCGCAAATTAGTAATTCCTCCTCCGGTATCCACCACCCATGTTCTGTCCACCACTCAACACCACTTCCACCAACAACAAATGCTCCATCTAGAACCGATCATTGTATGCGTTACAATTCGACCTTATAATAATCAGAATAAATTAATCACTCTCCTCGGCCCTTGACTAAGTGCGAACGCCACAAGTGGCGAGGCCGTCCTCGACCACATGTTATTGTCTGTATCCGCTTAAAGTTTTTGCCAGGGTCGACGCCTTGCGGGTACGCCCACAATAGTCTCACGACACGGACCCGATCTCTAAGAAAAGTCAACTGGCATAATTAAGATCTATAAATACCGAAGAAATCATCAGAAAAAGGGGCCGATTCTCTCCCCGTGGGGGCTCTAAGAAATATAGAGTACAACGCAGAGTGAGAACCAATACCAAAAAAGACAGAATAACAGTAGATCTATGAAAATAAGATTGTAAGGATCCGAACCTTTTCATGGATTAACTCATTATGATTGCCCCTTTATTTTTAATAATTGTTTTGAGTTCATAAATGTTCATAAACATTCTGGGTCGAACAATTTGGTGCCGTCTGTGGGGATTTCATAGCAAGATTGCGTAGCTTTTCCTGAAGTTAGAAACAAAGAGAAAACAACGAATGAATGAAGGGTTAGAAACCCAATCAGAGCAAGCCTGATTCATCTCATCTATACTCGGGCTATGAGCTCTTGACTCAAAAGAATCAACAAAGTTCAACCACGTTTGAACTGGGATACAGGCCACGAGCATTCGCCAATGTAATTCAAACTCAGTTGAAGTAATAGTCGGACTATGAGTCCTCGACTCAAAAGAATCAACAAAGTTAAACTACGGTTGAACTGGGACAGGCCACGAGCCTTCGCCAATATAAATTCAACGACAGTTGAAGTAAAACTCGGGCTATGAGTCCTCAACTCAAAAGAATCAACAAAGTTCAACTACGGTTGAACTGGAACTCAGGCCACGAGCCTTCGCCAATATAAATTCAACGACGGTTGAAGTAAAACTCGGGCTATGAGCCCTCGACTCAAAAGAATCAACAAAGTTCAACTACGGTTGAACTGGGACCCGGGCCACAAGCCTTCACCGACAAAAATATTCAACGCCAAACTAAAGTAAAGCTCGGGCTATGAGTCCTCAACTCAAAAGAATCAACAAAGTTCAACTACGGTTGAACTGGAACTCAGGCCACGAGCCTTCGCCAATATAAATTCAACGACGGTTGAAGTAAAACTCGGGCTATGAGCCCTCGACTCAAAAGAATCAACAAAGTTCAACTACGGTTGAACTGGGACTCAGGTCACGAGCCTTCGCCGACTAAAATATTCAACAACAAACTAAAGTAAAACTCAGGCCATGAAGCCCTCGATCCAAGACAACTAATGACCATGTGAATGAAAAACGCACAACACAACGAGCAGTAAGCGAGCAGAAGAAAAAGGGGGAAATTCCCCCCCCTTAAATTAAAACAGGCGGATACAGGCTACGCCCATCCGCCCCGAAGCAAGAATTGTCTAAAGTTAGCCACAACTATCAATCAAATAAAAAAGAAGAAGAATAAAAAGGGAAAGAAGAAAAAATAGCCACACGCGGCAACAAGTAAAAGAAGATACAATCAACTAATCATCAATTAACTGGGGATTGCCAACAACGCCATCCGCCCCAGTTCCATCATCACCCGCCTGCGCCGCTCCGTCGCCAGCTCCGCCCCCGTCGGCCTCCGCTTCGCTCCCGCCGCGACCCCGTCATTCCCAGCCTCAGCCGTGCTCCCGCCATGGATGTCATCATTGCCGGGTGTCGCGGCGTCAAAGCCACATTCTTCACGGGCCTCTCGTGCCTTCTGACGCGCCTGCTCGAAGGCACCCTCGGTAATCAGGACGGTCTCAAGCAGATGCTTATATATGTCCCGTCGCGCTTCAGCATAAACCCAAGCTTCACGAGAACTACCCAAGCACACGGACTGTTCCTGGATGCGCCGATTCTCCTGTTCAAGGAACGCTATCTGCCTCGCGGCATCCTGAGCAAGCATTGACGCTCGCTATCCGTTCCTCGAGGCCGCCCTTCCTTGAGGCGGCGGCAGCTCTTATCGCCGACAGTTGGGAATCATTGGCTCAGATGATCCCCTCAAGCTCGACTGTCCTGGCAGAAGCTTCGGCTAGCCTACGCTTCAAGTCGGCCAACTCCCCCTCCAGTGCGGCAACTTTCCCGCTCCACTCCGAGGTAACCGCCGTCACCCTGGCCAAGCATTGACGCTCGCTCTCCAAAGATGCCCTTCTCCCGGCCTCCAGCTCATCATTCGCCTGACGCAGCCGCCCCTCCAAGGTCTCCACACGGCCAAGCGCCTGGTCCCTCTGCAGTTCCGCCCGCGCTAACTCCCCGACCAACTCTTGGTTACGAGGGTCATCCCTGAGGAACTCATTAAGCTCCCTACATTGGATCCGTAACCGGCGACACCTCTCGAGAACGCGGAGAAGTACCCCGGATCGAACGTTGGTCCGATGCAGGCACTCTACCTGCAGCAAAAACACCTGCGAGACAAAGCAAAAAAAACACATAGAGGAGTCAGGGGCGGGAATCCTGGGAAACGGAAGGGTTAAGAGAGAATAGTCATTCCGGAACGCATACCTTCATACCCATCGACGCTACTTCATTCATTATGCCTCCCTAGACCCCACTTGGTGGGATTTACTAGGTCGTTGTTGTTGTTGTTGTGATATATTTGCTGTCCAAATTTTCACAGAGATAAGGGCAATCTTTTGCGCTATTTTCTTGTTCCTTAGTGCAAGTGTTGATGAAGATGAGAGAAACACACAATTTATTCAAGGCATCATACAAATGCTAAGCAGTGGTCTGATTTTTTGTGGTTGCTGGCAGCAAGGGTACAATTGTAGAAATTCCATATATTAATCCTATGTAAAGTTTTCTAATCTTTAGAAGCACCTAGGATTGTTGTTAGTTTTTCGTTTTGACTTCTATTTTTCTTTGTAATACTTGCTATACAATGATCATTGTGTGCTTATCCTAGAAAAGAGTTGATTATTGTCAATGGAGGATGCTTTATAGTTCATTTGTTTTAACAAGAGAGCCTGTTTTGCAGATGATGATGTCCGGTAAAATAGTGTATACATTTGATTTTTAACTCTGATAATGTCTACCCTTTGTGCTATTCAATACTTTAACAGAAGGCTGGCATATACATGCTTTTGAATTGTTTTGTTGCTTGTTTGCTTGATGAGCAGAGGCTTGCTCCACCTTGCTTAGCCTAACTTGATCAAGGACTCTTCTAGCTCATTCTGCAAAATAGGTTTCGTTGTGTCCAACCATGCCATCTTTATGAAAATGAAACCATTACAGATGATCTTGTGGGAATGGACGCTCCTCCCCTATTGGATCCCACCATGCACCTTGAGGTTGATTGATTCGTCATCCAGTGATTCGCATATTAACCTGCGCCACCATTCCATTACATTGCTTTCATGGTCCATGAAGAGCATATTAGTTAATTGTGCTACATGTGGAAACACAACAATGTTAGTGTTGTCAGCACTTTCACCTGATAAAGGATATTGACATTATTTTAGTGATTACCTGCATGCTACTGAAGTTTCTAAGCAGGGAAATGTGAATCTTACCGATGAAAGTTTCTTGCCAAGCTTTAGTTGTATATTTTATTCTGTAAAGTACTATTGCTTCATCTAGAGCAATTATAGAGTACTGGCGATAGAAAGGGTAGCATATTTACCTGGTCGCCGAAACATAAATCTTCTGACTGAACTACAAGGAGAATGCATCCTTCTACCCTTGCTCATTCCTCTGCAAATATATCAGTCACAGCAGTCGTATTCTTGAACGAGTAGGAACCTCTTCTCTATCAGCAGTGCAAGTCTTATAATTGAAAATCCTCTTTCATTCATCTCTCAATTTTTACCTGCAGGATTAAGGCCACAGTAATTCCTAGCCTTGCCGCGCATCAGGTCAAACACCTTAAGCATACTGTGGTCATTTGGCCGAGATCATGCCTCGTGACAATGGGTTTCTCAAAACAGTAAGGTACATCTCCATCAAATCCTTCCACCTTGACTTTACCAAAATTTGCTTGCATATGTCATTGGATCCACGATCCCATTCTTAATCTCAGAGCTATTTTGGTGTTTATTTTCCTAATGCTGGATAACAATCTAACATGAGCCATGAACTTAGGAGAAAGGGAAAAAAGAACTACTATATTTGATTGAGCTTTTTTGTTTTTTATTCTCTTAATGCTGGATAACAATCTAACGTTATCTAAGAATTTAGTGCTTTTTGGCGCTTATGCTATAGCTTTTTTGGTGTTTATTTCCCTACTGCTGGATAACAATCTAATACCAGCCAAGAACTTAGGAGAAAGGGGAAAAGAAATATATTTGATCTTATTGATGAGGAAAAAATTTGCAATTGCTAACCTGCATTTAGTTCCTCGTTCTCCTCTTTTTTCTTTTGCTCTCTCTCCCTCTTTAATTGCAATTGTTAACGCAAATATTTTGCAAATGAGTGTACTGTGCCTTCTTTTGCCTTTCCTTAGGTACTACCCTGCCAACTTGCCTGAATGCCTTTGTTGCTCTATGCTTTTCTTATGGCTTCTCTAGTGTGTTGAATAATACATCCTTGTTTAGATCTCCATGACTCCATCAACTGACTATTATAAGCCTAAACTTGATCTTATTGCGCAAGTTTTCACGAAGATAAGAGCAATCCTATCTTTCTGTGCTGTTTTGCTACTTCCTGGTGTACGTTTTGATAAAAATGAGAGAAACACACAAAATGCATCATACAAAAGCTAAGCAGTGGTTGATTTTTAGTGATCAGGGGAAGCAAAGTTGCAACTGTAGAACTCTGAATATTAGTCTTATGTAAACTTTCCCAATTTGTAGAAGCACCGAGAGTTCCTATTAGTTCATCCTTTTTCTTTTTCACTTTTATTTTCTTTGTGATTCTTGCTATATGACAATGATTACTGTGTGCTTACCTAGGAAAAAAGTGATTACTCCATCTGGTCCAAAATAAGTGATTTTTTGGGATCCAAAATAAGTGATTTTTCCAGAATTCAAGAAATTTTTATTTTTTTCCTATATTGTCTTTGGAGTAAATAGTGTTGGAATATGTGTTAGGAGTGTTTATGTGAGATAGTAAAGGTTAATATGGTCAATTGCATTGCTAATCAATGCTAAAAGGTGAATTTCTTAATCTGTGTCAAAACATCCAAAAATTACTTATTTTGGACCGGAGGGAGTATTTTGCAATGGAGGATGCTCGATATTTCATTTGTTAAAACAGGAGCTTTTTTGCAAATAATGATTTCTAGCAAATCAGTTTGCACATTTGATTCTAACTCTTACAAAGTCTACTGTTAATGGTGCTATTGATACTTCAACAGGAGGCTAGCATATACATGCTTTTGAATCATATTGTTGCTCGTTTGCTTGATTTGCAGAAGCTTGCTCCAGCTTGATTAGCCTAACATGATCGATGACTCTTCTAATCCATTTTGTAAAATAGGTTTCGTTGTGTCCGACCATGCCATCTTTATGAAAACGAAAGCACTGCAGACGATCTTTGGGGGATGGACACTCCTTTCCCATTGGATCCCACCATGCACCTTGATGTTTCATCCCTGATTGATTTGCCATCCAGTGGTAAGCATATTGGCCTGAGCCAGCATACTCTAACCATCCTTTTGGATAGAATTCCATCACGCTGCTCTCGCGGTCCATGAAGAGCATATTCGTTAACTGTGCTCCACATGGAGATGCAACAATATCGGTGTCGGTGAGCACTTTCACCTGATAAAAGATATTTGTGTTAATTTCAGTGATTGCCTGGAACTACTGCAAGTAGGGTAATGTGAATAGCTTGTTGGTATTAGTTGCTTGGTAAGACTGTGAAATACTATTGCTCCGTTGATATTTTCTGGGGTAATTACTGAATACTGACAGAAGCAAGGGAAAAATGTGTACCTGGTCGCAGAAAGATAGATCGTCTGACTGAACTACTTGCAGAATACAGCCTTTCACTCTTGCACATTCCTTTGCAAATATGTCAGTTACAGCAGGTGCATTCTTGAACGAGCGTGAACCTCTTCTCATTAGCAGAGTAAGTCTTATAATTGAAAACCCATTTTCATTAATCTCTCTACCCTTGCCTGCAGGATTAATGCCACAGTAACTCCTAGCCTTGCAGCGCAACAAGTCGAATAGCTTCAGCTTATTCTCCTGCCCCATTTGACTTGTCTCATGCCTCATGACAACGGCTTTCTCAAAACAGTAAGGTACATCTCTATCAAATCCTTCCACCTTAACTTTACCGAAATTAGCTTGCATAAGTTGTTGAACCCATGACCCCATTCTTAATCTCAGTTCTCCCCAGTGGAATAGCACCCATCTTGCTGGCTTTAAACACTTACTTTTCATTGACCATCTCACAAAAGGAGCCACTGCAGATAATCCATGCCATAGATTATGGTGGTCATAATATGTGTAGGATACGAATGTTAATCCTTCCAACAGAATAGCAGAGTCAGGAAGACTTTCTCGCCATGCCAAAGCATATGAATTCTTTGTGCCATCCTTAGTATCCCGTCCCTTAAAGCAAAGAAGCCGTCCTTTGGATGCTTTGGAAGGGAAATACAAGTGTTCTGCTTCATTTTCCTCGTGTGTATCGTTCAAAGAGCTCATAAACCATGTGTGGCCAGTTGTGGCTGTTTCTCTAAATCTAAGGTCCTGAAGGGGAAGGAAAGTGACAGAGTCTTTGAGCTTTGCGGTCATGGTTTCTTTGACATCAGAGTAATTCTCTTGGGAACGAAAAGCACATCTTTGAGACCTTGCTGATAAAAAGAAATCAAAAGGATATGAATACTGGATATGGAAAATGATGACAAAAAGAAACAAGGTGAAAAAGAAGATGCTGATGAATTTTGTGGTTAAACATTTGTTCTTGCTCCGAGTGCATAACTTCAGATGATGTTCCATTTTAATGAGTTTTGCTCGATATGAATCTTTTTAACTGGCAAAGAGAAGCAACATAAGACTATATCTCTGGCTTTTAGGAGCAAACAAATCTCGAGATTGGAAGTTAATCTAGTACTATAACTAGTTACGGATATATGCTCGGTGAATACTTTAATTCAGAAATGGAGCCATGTTTCGCGTTAGCTTCATTGTTTTTGGTACTTATTTCTAGTTTCGTCAACCTTGCATTAAATTCTTCACAGCTAACAAATTATTTTATACTTAGAAATCCGCCTTCCGCGGCCCTTGTCAAGATTCTTGGAGTACTAATGAAGAAAATGATTTATTTATTTTTTTTGTCTGTAAAGAGGAAAGTGGTTATTAATGTTGAGTTAACCAAAAAAATTATATTGTCACATTGCAACTCTGCAGAGAGGAATATAACATCGGAGCTTTACTTGAGATTAAATGTGCAATCATGAAAATAAATACTTGCACTAATTTTGAGTCTTCCGAACTGGCCAAGTTTTGGCCTTACCAAGGGCATTCAGTTTTATAAGAGAAAATTTGTTAATTTGAGATCAACGAATCACTAGTTAATAAGGGGTACATTATACTACATATCCCTATAATATGACTTAGCTGCGCATCTAGTTTTTGTACTTATAATCAATTACTTATAGTATTTATTTATGAAAATTCTACATAAATATTAGTTTCAGTGCCTATGTGCTTAGTAGGGGTGTACATGGTCCGGATTGGTTGGGTTTTTATCAAAACTAACCAAACCTATTATATCAGTTTGGATTGGTTCGGTTTCATCGGATTTTTTCGGGTTTTAGTTTCGATTTTTTTTGTTACATGAATATTATTTCAATCTTACATTATTAAAATTATAGATAAAGCTTTGATAAGTGAATATATATTTAGTAAATATATAAAAAATGACAAACATATGATCTATTAAAATATTCTAATAGGAGAAATCTTTTAGTAGCACATGATAGTTATTTTCTTAGTCGTCTAACAATAATTTTTCGTTAATTTACACTTTCAAGGTCAATACATGAGAGGATCCCAAATATTTCTGCATTTTCTAAAGAAAAATCACTACAAAGTCTTTAAAATATAAATAAAATTTATATATTTTTATGTCAGTTTGGTTCGAGTTTTTTTTACGCAATACCAAACTAAGTCAAACCAAACCTAGTCATGTTTTTTAATCGGTTTGGTTTGGTTTGTCGGTTTGGCGCGGTTTTTCGATTCCGGTTAAGGAATTCTCTTGTGCTGCTTGTTCTCAAGGAAAATTGGTTCTTAAACCATCAGCAGCTAAAGTTGGAAGTGAATCCCCTGCGTTTCTGGAACGTATACACGGTGATATATGTGGGCCTATGCACCCTCCATATGGGCCATTTAAGTATTTTATGGTATTGATAAATGCATCTACAAGATGGTCACATGTATGCTTATTGTCAACTCACAATGTGACATTTGCGAGATTGTTGGCTCAAATAATAAGGTTAAGAGGACAATTCCCAGATTATGCAATTAAGACAATTTGTCTTGATAATGCCGATACATTTACATCTCAAGCTTTTACTGATTATTGTATGGCCACTGGAATAAAAGTTGAGCATCCGGTTGCTCATATTCATATTCAAAATGGTCCAGCAGAATTATTGATTAAACGACTTCAATTAATAGCTAGACTATTGCTAATGGGGATACAACTTTGCCTTTCAGTGTGGGGACATGCTATTTTGCATGCAACATCATTTGTGCGCATAAGGCCAACCAGTTATCATGAAGTCTTCCCATTACAATTGGCATTTGATTAGGAGCCAAATATTTTCCATCTAAGAATTTTTGAATATGCAGTATATGTTCCAATTGCTCCACCACTATGCACAAAAATAGATAAGAAAGTTGGGACGATATGTTGGTTGTGGGTCTTCTTTGATTATTAAATATCTAGAGCCTATGATAGGAGATTTGCTTACATCTAGATTTGCTGATTGTCATTTTGATAAATTACTTTTTCCAACAGAGGATGAGAAAATAAACAACCGGAGATTGGAACGTATTATCTATATCTCATTTGGATCATTGTACAAATCAATGTGAACAGGAAGTTCAAAAGACCATTTAATGCAAAATATTGCAAATCAATTGCTAGATGCATTTACTGACTTTCCATGGGTTACTAAATCACATATTCCAACTGTAAATGCCCCAATTCGAGTTGATGTCCCCGCTGGATAATATGACAATGCAAATGAGTCTAGGCCACACCTTAAACGTGGTTGACTAATCGCTTCCGGTGATAAGAATCTCCAAAAAAGGAAAGGAGCAAATGATCAAGTTGATCATAACATGGAGGCAATTGCTCAAGAGAAGCATAAAGACATAATAATTGATAAGACATCACAAGAGGTTCTAGTACTTGGAAATGATGAAAATTAGGAGATCTCAACAAGTTATTTCTATGGAAAAAAGGTGGAACCAAAATAATGTTGCTATCGATAATAATTTTGCATATAATATTGTAGTTGAAGTAATGCAATAAGATGAGGATCTTGAACCAAAATTTGTTGATGGATGTACATAGAGAGATGATAGCCAAAGTGGAAAAACACAATTCAAGCGGAATTGGCTTCACTCGAAAAATATGAAATTTTCGGACCAATAATCCAAACACTTAAAAGTGTCAAGTAGTGGGGTACAAATGAATTTTGTGCGAAAACGAAATAAGAAAGGTGAATTCGTTTGATATAAAGCACGACTTTTGGCACAAAGGTTTTCGCAAAGGCCTGCCATTGATTATATAAAGACATATTCTCCTGTGATAGATACAATTACCTTCAGGTATCTAATAAATCTAACAGTTCATGAAAAACTTGGCATCCGATTGATGGATGTTGTCACAACCTACTCATATGGCTCACTAGACAATGAAATTTTTATGAAAATTCCCGAAGGAATTAAAGTTCATGAAGCACATAAAAATTCAAGAGAAACTTGTTCAATAAAGCTTCATAAATCCTTATACGGATTGAAGCAATCAGGGAGGATGTGGTACAATCTCCTTAGCAAGTATTTTCTAAAGGAAGGGTACAAAAATCACACTATTCGCCCTTTTATCTTTATTAATATGTATGGATTTGAATTTGTATCATAGATGTGTATGTTGACGACTTGAATATTATTCGCACTTCTAAAGAGCTACCCAAGGCTGTACAATATTTGAAGAAAGAATTTGAAATGAAAGATCTGGTAAAATAAAATTTTATTTTGGCCTACAATTTGAGCATGTAACAAAAGGAATTTTTGTCCATCAATCAACATACACTAAAAGGTTTTAAAGTGATTTTACATGGATAATGCA
>JASVEL010013762.1:0-26039 GCA_032618575.1 Nicotiana noctiflora | reverse complement strand
TTTTGTTTTTGTTTTTGTTTTCCCTTTCCTTCTCTAAGCCGAGGGTCAATTGGAAACAGCCTCTCTGCATGGGAAGATACGTGAAGCGAGACTTAGATGGTTCGGGCATGTGCGAAGGAGAAGTCCTCATGCACCGATGAGAAGTTGTGAGCGAATGGCGGTGGTCGACGTGAGGCGAGGCAGAGGGAGGCCTAAGAGGTATTAGGGAGAGGTGATTAGGCATGACATGGCTAGAATGCGGATTTCTCGAGGACATGGCTCTTGATAGAAAAGTCTGGAGGTCTAGTATCAGGATTGTAGGATAGGGGCTCCTAGAATTTTTCGTACTCTCTCCAAGGGCTGGGTGAGGCTTGACAGGGCGATCCATAGATGATTTGTGCATTGAATTGTGTCCCACTTATGGTAGTTATTTATGGTAGTTACTGTTTGATAGTATTGCATGCCATTTATTTATGGTTCTTATGTTTAGATAACTATTTACGCGATTTCTGCTAGAGTTACTAATGCTCTTTTGTTTTTGTTTTTGTTTTCCCTTTCCTTCTCTAAGCCGAGGGTCAATTGGAAACAGCCTCTCTGCATGGGAAGATACGTGAAGCGAGACTTAGATGGTTCGGGCATGTGCGAAGGAGAAGTCCTGATGCACCGATGAGAAGTTGTGAGCGAATGGCGGTGGTCGACGTGAGGCGAGGCAGAGGGAGGCCTAAGAGGTATTAGGGAGAGGTGATTAGGCATGACATGGCTAGAATGCGGATTTCTCGAGGACATGGCTCTTGATAGAAAAGTCTGGAGGTCTAGTATCAGGATTGTAGGATAGGGGCTCCTAGAATTTTTCGTACTCTCTCCAAGGGCTGGGTGAGGCTTGACAGGGCGATCCATAGATGATTTGTGCATTGAATTGTGTCCCACTTATGGTAGTTATTTATGGTAGTTACTGTTTGATAGTATTGCATGCCATTTATTTATGGTTCTTATGTTTAGATAACTATTTACGCGATTTCTGCTAGAGTTACTAATGCTCTTTTGTTTTTGTTTTTGTTTTCCCTTTCCTTCTCTAAGCCGAGGGTCAATTGGAAACAGCCTCTCTGCATTTTCCGGTGGGGGTAAGGCCTGTCTACATATTACCCTCCTCAGACCCTACTTTATGTGACTATACTGGATAGTTGTAATTGTTGTTGTTGTAAGTTTTATATAATTTTCTTAAACAGCTTTGCTTCTTCATTTTGCCCCTCTATTATTTTTGTTTCTTTAATTGTGTTGTTTTGTGTTGTTCCTATGCCAGTGAATAAGAGGTTAAATTCGCCCAACCAATTGCTATTGCAGGTACAACTCGGCATATGAGTAATATACAACCTTCCCCCCCCCCCCCCATTAAAAATAGATTCATAGATGGGCTTGATGATGATCGAGATGAAGAAGTGCAAATATCACTTTTTAGCTAGCGGTCGAAATTAGTTACATCCGTTAAAAATATATAAAATTTACATATTTTTTATATATAAAATATAAAAATATATATATACAAAAATATACATTTTTCCAGCTATTATTTTGAGAGCGACTATGAAAAATTATTCACACAAAATTATGACCTGGCAAGAAAACTTATATACCTCCACGCACTTACCAAAATCAAAGAGAAACAAAAATTGTACAGTTGTGACATGGCACCACTTTTGAACTTGCTATGAAGGGTGTGGAAACAACAATATCAAATAATTTAGGTAGGAAAAGTTATAGTTTTTTATGAGTTTAGGCAAGTGGAAGGATGAATACAATCCGCCACAAGTCAGCTTGCACCAAAGTAGAAGGAAGTTCGAGTTACCAAAGACCAAAGTACTATATATGTCTGGTGGTATATTAGCTAAAAATATACATTTTGAATATTCTCAAACTAAACTTCTCAATTGTTTGGCTGATGGCCCAGTTGGTTCCACATTAGTGAAATATTTACTAGTTTCAGGAAATTTTTCCTATAATTAGCGGCTCTAGTTCATATCAGGTGGTACGTATTTAATTTCAGCACATGTTTTAGTGCATTTTTATGTGATTTAAGTACTTGTCATTTATATTGCTTTCTGATGTATGAATCTCATCTGTCGTGTTCAATTAGTTACTAATCTCTAATGATCATTGCTCAGAAATTCGTTATCTTCTTATTAAATTTGTGTTAAGTCTCATTTGTCATATGCATTTTTCAACTTATACGTTTCTTAAAATTTTAAACAAAAATTTACATATTTTTGTCAACGAATTTAAATAAAAATTTCACATTGTATTAATAAAAAAAGACGGCAACAAAATTATCCAGGGAAAGAAAATTTTTACTAGTACTAGCATTTAATTGCTCTTTAGCGTGAAACGCAATGAAAAAAGTGCTATGACCACATCTTTTGTCATATCTTTTGTTATCAAGTCATGAATCACGATTATGATAAAGCTGGCATTCAATTGCTTGAGAAGGAGCCATTTTTTATTTTGATACTTGTCCGTTTCATTTAATACTACGTTTACATTTAAAATCGTTCAAATATATATATATATATATATATATATATATATATATATATATATATATATATATATATATATATATATATATATATATATATATATATATATATATATATATATATATATATATTTGATCCATCATATTTGACATATCTTATTTTATTTTAATGACACTTTATTATATATTTAACATACAACAACAATTTTTGAATCTAGGTAAGTACAATGATATAAATTAAAATGGAGAGAAAATATAAATCATAGCTACAAAACCGCACTGCATTGTCCCCTTAATGGGATCGTTTGAAATAGTGAGCTAGAAATATGACAGTGTTAAGCCGTGAAGTTCCTTATCTTAAATGAAATCCTAGTGAAATTAAAACAACACAACCGAACAAATACCAGCCTCTACAAATTCGGATTGGCACAATGGCGGTATGTAGTGATGGTTAGTCGTTAACTATTAGTTGTACATTTGATTAGTTATAACTAACTTAGACTATGCTAGAGTTAGTGTAACTAAAGTTAGCTTAGTACTAACTCTAGTTAGTTGAGCTTAAATATTTTATATATATTCGTGTACAGATATTTTTTGTCAGTTGAAAGGAATATTACATTTTCTCTCTCTTCTGGAATATTCCTTCAGATTCATCTCCTCTCTAACCGACCTTCTCCTTGCTTAGATCTTCAGGAAGTCTGTCATGGCACAACTTCATGGATAACTGAATTCAACATGGTATCAGAGCCGCACGGCCATTAATGTAGTCCTATTATCTTCAATTATCATTATCTCGAAGCTTTGAAGGAAGGTCATCAATGGCGACAATTGACAACGTCGAACCAGAGAAATTAGGTCACAATCATCCACTTTTCCTGAATTCAAATGAGAATTCAGGAGGTATACGGATATCGTTGTTGTTAAGAGAACCGGAAAACTACTCCATATGGAGCCGAGCAAAGAGAATTGCAATCCTACGATGGAAAAAGCTAGGATTCATCGACGACACATGTAGAAAGGATAATTATGGTCCAAATCTCACTGATCTCTGGGGAGCGATGTAATGCAACTGTATTGTCTTGGTTGATGAACTGTGTTTCACCAGAACCGTTAAGTGGAATGGTATACTCCTCAAATGCTAGTGCAATGTCGTCACGACCCGTATTTTTCACCCTCGGGAGTCGTGATGTCGCCTACTAGTGAAAGCTAGGCAAGCCAAACAACCTATTTATTTGCTTTGTTTCCTTTTTTAAAATTTGTTAACACTTATAAGCCAACAATTAGATAACAAGAGAGTTGAAAATAGTGGCAAACTCCATATTAAGGTTCTAATAATACTACTAATATCAATCCATAATAAATCTACCCAAGACTAGTGTCACAACTTTACAGAATAACTAGGAGTACTACAAATAAAGGTTTGAAAGAAATAATACGACAGTCTCTAGAAATACATGAAAGAAACATGAATAGTAAATAGAAGGAGACGCCAAGGACTATGGACGCCTATAGGACTACCTCGGGTCGCATGATGAACAAAAAACAACAATCTCACTACGGTCCGAAATCTACAGCACTGGATATGTACAAAAGAGTGCGAAGTATAGTATTAGCATAACCGACCCCATGTGCTGGTAAGTGCCTAGCCTGACCTCGGCAAAGTAATGACGAGGCTAGGACCATATTACCAAATAAACCTGTGCAGATAAATAATGTACAACGAAAATAGACGCAGAAATATTTAGCCAAGGATGAGAGGGGGAAACATGCTATGAGGAAATATCAAATGGCAACAGGAGGACATCAGTTAATATCTAGAACACCACAATTCAATTATCAACACAACTCGAAAATCAAACAAGTGCACGGTATCACCCGTCGTGTTATTACTCTCATCCTCACCATAAAATCAATATAAGTTGCACAACATCATCCTTCATGCTTTTACTCTCATCCTTACCATAAAATCAATATAATCGGCATGGAATGGTATATCGTGCGGCAAGACATCAGTCTTTGTGCTTTACAGTCTTCCTTACCAAATAATATATGTCATCACCCTTCGTGCTTTAACACTCTCTCACCAAAACAATGCATGGCATCACCCTTTGTGCTTTACACTCTTCCTCACCCAAACAACAAACACAAATAATAAGGACAAGGAATAAATGAGTCACAATAAAAATCTCGCCAAGGGAACAACATTAAAAGCAGCAACGTCTCGGCAAGGGATCAATACTATAAACCTTTTCTCATTTTCACATTTATCTCACAATTCGATTCATAATTTGAGCCAATACTCTATATGGTTCAACTACCAATTATACTTTCACAAATCATTTTGCTACTTGAGCCAATACTCTTCAATATACAAATACCAATATTCTTTCCACAAACCTTGCTCAACAATAGCAATTACCATATTAAACATGAACAATACAACGACGTCATATTAATCATAACACAAGACTCATGGGCATGCTTGACACCAACGTGTAGATACTCATCACCATGCCTATACGTTGTACTCAAAAATCAACACATAGCAAATGGACACAACTCCTAATCCCTAAAGCTAAGGTTAGACCAAACACTTTTCTCGATGCTATGAACATTGTTTAAGCCTCAACTGTCACTTTAACCCTTGATTCCACCATCAATTTGCTCGTATCGAGTCACAAGTTACTTAATTGCATCAATGAATGCTAAATGAATTAATTGAAATGCATGGAAATAAGTTTTCTAAAGTTTTTTTTTCAAAAAGTCAAAAATTGACCCTGGGTTCACATGATCAAAACCCAAGGTTCTAACAATAACCGGACTACCATTCACCCACGAACTCAAATATAATATGTTTTGAAATCGGCCCTCAAATTGAGGTTCAAATCCCCAAAATTTGAAAAAACCTAGGTTCTATCCAAAACACTCAATTTCCCCCCATGAAAGTCATTGATTTTGAGTTGAAATCATGTGATAAGATATTAAGGATTGAAGAAAACTAGTTAAAAATGACTTACAATTGATTTGGAGAAGAAGTTGCCTTTGAAAAATCACCCTAGAGTGTTTATGCTTTGAGAAGATATGAACATGAGTTAAAAATTCATCTAAGTATGGATTTCACAGGTCTCTGATGTTGCAATTGTGGCAAGGGTTCATAATTGCGAACCACTCAAGCGAAAAATATGTCGCATTTGCGACTTGGCCAAAAATCTTGTAGCCTTCGCATTTGCGATAAAATGATCGCATTTAAGATCGAGGCCAGTCCAAGACATCTTTGCATTTGCTACTCCGTCCCCTTCGCATTAGCGTTACAGTGATCGAATTAGCGATCGAGGTCAGCCCAGGCCATGATCGCATTTGCGACGCATTGTTCGCATTTGCGAGCTAGATCATACAAGCTGAAAATCAGCAATTTCCTAATTCAAAATTTCACCCCGTGGCCTATCCAAAACTCGCCCAAGCCCTCGGGCACCAAACTAAACACGTACACTAACCCAAAAACGTCATACGAGCTCACTCGTGCATTCAAATCCTCAAAATAACATCAACAACTATGAATTTAGAATCAAAATTATGAAATAACTTAAGAACATCAAATTTCTAATTTTTTCTCAAAATAATGTCTGATTCATGTCATTTCAAGTCTGTTTCTCACCAAATTTCACAGCCTCAACTCAAATCACATATAAGAACTGTACCTGGATCCGGAACCAAGATACGGGCCCAATACCATCAACTTTCAAACATATTTCATATTTAAGAACTCATGTATATTTCAGAAAATAATTTTTTAAAAAAAAATTCACTACTCGGGCTTGGGACCTCGGAATTCAGTTCCGGGCATACGCCCAAGTCCCATATTTTCTTACAGACCCTCTAGGATTGTTAAATCACGGTTCCGGGTCTATTTATCCAAAATATTGACCGAAGTCAACTTAAATTTATTTAAAAGTCAAAATTCATTTTTTTTATAGATTTTCACATATTGGCTTTCTGGCTATGCGCCTAAACTACTCACGCAAATCAATGTAGGGTAGAAATAGTTTTTCAATACTTCGGAACACAAAATTAGTTTCTAAAACAAGTGATGACTTTTTGGGTCATCACATTCTCCATCTCTAAAATAATTGTTCGTCTTCGAACGAAGATAAGAAGGAAGTACCTGAGTCGGGAAAGAGATGGGGATAAATGCTCCGCATATCGGACTGAGACTCCCAAGTAGATACCTTAGCAGGCTGACCTCTCCGTTGAAAACAAACAGAAGGAAAACTCTTTGATCTCAACTAACGAACCTTCCGGTTTAGAATAGCTACCGACTCATCCTCATAAGACAAGTCCTTGTCCAACTGGACAGTGCTGAAATCTGACACGTGTGATGGATCGTCGTGATACTTCCGAAGAATAGACACATGAAACACTAGATGCACGACTAATAAGCTCGGTGGCAATGCAAGTCCGTAAGCCACATCTCCTACTTGATCAAAAATCTCAAACGGGCCAATAAACCTAGGGCTAAGCTTGCCCTTCTTCCCAAATCTCATCACGCCCTTCATCGGCAACACTCGAAGTAATACCCGCTCACCGACCATGAATGCTAAATCACAAACCTTACGATTGGCATAACTCTTTTGCCTAGACGGAGTTATACGAAACCTATCCTAAATGATCTCGACCTTGTCCAAAGCATTCTGTACCAGATCCGTACCCAACCATCGAGCCTCTTCTGGATCGAATCATCCAATTGGAGTCCTCATAAGGGGTCATCCAGATAATCGATTGGTAGCTGTGGTTGTAGGAAAAATCTACTAAAGACAAAAGCTGATCCCACAAGCCTCCAAAGTCAATGACACAAGATCGGAGCATATACTCCAAAATTTGAACGGTCCGCTCAGACTACCCGTCCGTTTGAGGATGAAATGTTGTGCTCAACTCAACACATGTTCCTAACTCTCACTGAACTGCTCTCCAGAAATGTAAGGTAAACTACATACCTCGATCTGAAATGATAGACACATGCACACCATGAAGACGAACAATCTCTGAGATATAGATGTGAGCTAACCTCTTAAAAGAATAAGAGACTTCCACATATATGAAATGTGATGACTTGGTCAGCATATCAACAATAACCTACACTGCATCGAACTTGCTTTGAGTCCGTGGGAGTCTAACAACGAAGTCTATAGTGATACGCTACCACTTCAACTCAGGGAGCTCAATTTTCTAGAACACACCACCGGGCCTCTGATACTCGTAGTTAACCTGCTGATAATTCAAACACCAAGCCACAGACGCGACAATGCCCTTCTTTATTATCCTTCACCAATAATGTTGTCGCAAATCTTGATACATCTTGGCGGTGCCTGAATGAATAGAGTGTCGGGAACTATAGGCCTCCTCTAGAATCAACTCTTGAAGTTCATCCATATTAGGCACACAGATACGACCCTACATAATCAAAACTCTTCATCTCATAGTGTGCATGCTTGATATCTTCGTGTTGTACCGTGTCTCTGAGGACACATAAATGAGGATCATCATATTGCTGATGTCAGATACACTCCAATAAAGAAGAACGAGCGATTGTGTGAGCTAGCACACCGTTGGGCTCAAAAACATCCAACCTCACGAACTGATTGGCCAAAGCATGAACATCCAAAGCAAGCAGTCTCTCACCGACTAGAATATAAGCAAGACTACCCATACTGGCTGTATTCTTACTCAAAGTATCAACCATGACATTTGCCTTTCCCAGATGATATAAGATGGTGATATCATAGTGTTTCAACTGCTCCAACCACCTTCTCTGCCTCAGGTTTATCTCCTTCTACTTGAACAAGTACTACAGACTCTTGTGATCCGTGAACACCTGACATGCTACACCATACAGATAATGCCTCTAGATCTTCAACATGTGGACAATGGCTGCTAACTTTAAGTCATGAACCGGATAGTTCTTCTCATGAATCTTCAACTTCCGCATATGCAATAATCTTACCATCCTGCATCAACGTTGCACCAAGTCCAATACGAGATACATCATAATAAACTGTACAAGGCCCTGAACCTGTGGGAAAAACCCACACTGGTGCCGTAATCAAAGTTGTCTTGAGCTTCTAAAGCTCGCCTCACACTCATATGACCATGTGAACTAGGAACCCTTCTAGGTAAACCTGGTCATCGAGGATGCAATAGAGGTAAACCCATCAATCGACAATAATAGCCTGCCAAACCTAGGAAACTCTGAATCTCTATAGCTGATGTGGGTCGAGGCCAGTTCTTGACTACCTCTATCTTCTTTGGATCTACCTAAATACCCTCCGATGAAACCACAAGACCCAAGAAAGCAACTGAACTCAACTAGAACTCACACTTCAAAAACTTAGCATACAGTTGACTATCTCTCAGAGTATAAAGTACCACTCTCAAATGCTGCTCGTGCTCCTCCTGATTGTGAGAATAATTCAAGACATCGTCAATGAAGATTATAACGAAGGAATCCAAGTAAGACCTGAACACTCGGTCCATTAAATCCGTGAATGATGTTCGGGCATTTGTCAATTTGAATGGCATCAACAAGAACTTATAATGCCAGTACTCAGTGTAGAAAGTTATCTTACAGACATCGGATGCCCTAATCTTGAACTAATGGTCGCCAGATCTCAAGTCGATCTTAGAAAACATTTGGGCACCCTGAAGCTGGTCGAACAAATCCTCAATCCTCGGTAACGGTTATTTATTCTTGATTGTGACCTGGTTAAATTGCCAGTTAGTTATACACATTCTCATCTATTCGTCTTTCTTATTGACAAACAACACCGACACACCCCATAGCGAGGCACTAGGCCTAATAAATCCCTTATCAAGCAAGTCTTGCAACTGATCCTTTAACTATTTTAGCTCAGGCGGGGCCATACGATACAACAAAATAGAATAGGCTGGGTGCTCGGTGCCAAATCAATACAGAAGTCAATAATCTTGTCGGTGGCATACCTGACAGGTCTGAAGGAAATACCTCAGGAAACTCACAAACAACAGACACAAAATCAATAGAAGGAACCTCAACACTAGAATCACAAACATAGGCCAAATAGGCCAAACACCCCTTCTCGACTATATGATGAGCCTTCATATACAAGATAACACTACAGGTAGAATAACCAGGAGTCCCTCTCTACTCTAAAAGTGGTAGAACTGGTAAGTCTAAGGTCACCGACTTGGCATGACAATCCAAGATGGTGTGGTAAGGTGATAACCAGTCCATCCCTAATACGACATCGAAATTAACCATATCCAGAAGAAGCAAATCTACATGAGTCTCAACAGCCCCAATCACAAATATACATGAATGATAGACTCGATCTACCATGATAGAATCGCCCACCAGTGCAGACACATAAACATGAGCACTCAAAGAATCACTAAGTATGACCAGATATGGTGCAAAATAAGATGACACATAGGAGTATGTAGATCCTAGATCAAATAGCACTGAATCATCCCAAGTACAAACCGGAATCGTACATGTGATACCTGCATCAAAAGCCTCAGACTTCAGCTAGTCTGGAAGAGTATAAAATTGGGGCTGGACCCCACCACCCTGGACTATATCTCTAGGACGGCCTGACGCTTATTGGCCCCCACCTCTAGCGGCCTGAGCTCTACCTCTAGTACCTCTACCTCCGCCTCTAGCACCTCTACCTCCACCTCTGGTTGGCTGGGCGGGCTGTGGAACACTCGGTGCCTGAATCATGGCACATGAACCTAGATTCTGAGATATGCTCGACACTCGAGGACAAAATCTAGCAATGTGACCCACATCACAACAAGTATAACAAGGCCTCGGCTACTGACCCTGACAACCTAAATGGCCACTCCAAAAACTGTGGTGTGGCGGTGGACTGGTATGAGTTAGTGGTGCACTATAGGGCTACTGATCGAAAGACTACATATGAGAACCACGACTACCTGAAGCATCGTGAGAAACCTGAAGCACCGACTGAAAAGGCCTAGGAGGATGGACTCTACTATACAAATCCCTGCCTCCAGAAGAGGCACCACTAAATCTACCTGAATGATGAGGCCTCTTGTCAGACCCTTGACCACCTCCTTGTGACAAAACCATCTCAAATCTCCTGGCCACATTGGCCGCCTCCTAGAAAGAAATCTATCTCCCCGTCTCTTTATCCATCTGAAGTCGAATGGGCTGGATAAGTCCCTCAATGAACCTCCTCACTCTATCTCTCAGTGGGAAGTATAAGTAGATCATGACGGACCAACTCGATAAACCTGGTCTCATACTGACTGACAGTCATGGAACCCTGCTAGAGACACTCAAACTACCTCTGATAGATCTCTCTTTGAGTAACGGGAAGAAACTTCTCCAGGAACAGCTGAGTGAATTGCTCCTAGTCAAAGCTGGAGATCCGGCTAGTCTATCTAAATAGTAAATTCTCTATCAAGTCTTGGCGGATCCAGATAAGCGAAGAGCAGAAAAATCTACTCCATTGGTCTCCACTATCCCCATGTTCCTGAGAACCTCATGATAGCTGCATGGATAATCTTGGGGATCCTCAGAAGATGCACTGCTAAAAGTGGCACTAAAGAGCTTGGTGAACCTATCCAATCTCCACAAGGCATCAGCAGTCATAGTTGCTTCGTTACCGGTCTGGGCTATTGCACGCGGCTGAACTGCTCCCACTGTTGAGCTGCAGTCTAAAATAAGGGAGCCACCCACTCTGGAGTGCGAGTAGTAGGAGTCTGGGCCCATCCTTCACCCTGAGAGATGGTTGGTGCTACAAGAAGCAAGATTGCCTGAGTGACACTCTCCATGAGGCCCACCAGACGGACCAGAGCATCCTCAAGTACTAGGGTAGCAATGAACCCCTCTGGGACCCGAGCTCAGCCTACCGAAGCTGTCTAGGCTAGAACCTGCTCGTCAAACTCAACTTGAGGCTCCGCCACTGGTGCTTCTACTCCAGAATGAACTTTGCCCCTAACTCGGCCTCTAGCACAGTGGCATCGGCCTCTGCCCCTCGTGGGAGCTGCTGTTGCGGGCTTTAGTTGTTGATCAATGGATGAGGAAGCGCGTGTTCTTGGCATCTGCGAAAGGACAGAGTAGAAATTTAATTAGCATTGAGAAACCAAACTGCACGACAGGAAATAATAGATATGAAGTTTTTCCTAACTTTGTACCCTCTAGGGGTTAAATACAGACGTCTCCATACCAATCCCTCAGACTCTACTATGCTTGTGTATGAATTGTGATACCTATGTAACCAAGAGATCTGATACCAACTTATCACGATCCGGATTTTCCACCCTCGAGAGTCGTCATGACACTTACTAGTGAAAGCTCGGCAAGCCAACCAACCTAATTATTTTCTTTGTTTCCATTTTTAAAATTAGTTAACAGTTGTAACCGACAATAAGATAACAACAGAATTGAAAATAGCATAAGACTACATTGTAAGGTTCTAATAATACTGCTAATGCCAATCCACAACAGATCTACCCAATATCGGTGTCACAACTTCACATACTGACTAGGAGTACTACAAATAAATGTCTGAATGAAATAAATACGACTCTATCTCTGGAAATACATGAAAGAAATAGGAATAGTAAATAGAAGGAGACATCATGGCATGCGGACGCCTGCATGACTACCTCGGGTCGCTTGAAGAACAAGAAACAATAACTCATTGCAGTCTGGAATCTACAACACTGGGATCTGCAAAAAATAGTGTAAAATGTAGTATCAGCACAACCAATCCCATATGCTGGTAAGTGCCTAGCTTAACCTCGGTGAAACAGTGACGAGGCTAGGACCAGGCTACCAAATAAACCTGTGCAGAAAAATAATATACAGCGAAAATTGAAGCAAAAACATAAAGTAAAGGATGGGACAGGGAAACATGCTACGGGAAAATATCAAATGGCAATATGAGGGCAGCAGTTAAATAACTGGAACACCACAATTCAATTATCAACATGAATCGGAAATTAAACAAGTGCACGGCATCACCCTTCGTGCTTTTACTCTCATCCTCACCATAAAATCAATATAAGCTGCACGACATCACCATTCATGCTTTTTTCTCATCCTCACTATAAAATCAATATAATCAGTACAGAATGGTACATCATGCGACACGACATCACCCTTCTTGATTTACACTCTTCCTCACAAAATAATACACGACATCACATTTGTGCTTTAACACTCTATCACTAAAATAATGCACGGTGTAGATGCGTGATTTTGTCCCTACCCGAGATATTTTTTATATTTTTAGCTAAAATATTTAGTTTAGGCCTAATATAGATATCTTAGCTAATTTTGACTCTTTTACTTTACTTTTACCTTAAAATGAAAAATAACAAAAATATAGTTTTATTAATGTTTCATAGTCATTTTTTAAACTTGAAAAATACAAAAATAGTACTTTATATTTTTATCTTTTTATAAAAAACGAAAATAATAAAAATAGTTGCATTAACATTTTGTAGTTACTTTAATTTTGAAAGAAAAATATAAAAAATAACTTTGTTTTAATTATTAGTCTTATAGTTATTTTGCTTACGTAGGATTAATTAATAACACCGTGTTCTCATTCTCGGTTCCGAGCAAAGAATAATACTCGGGTTCAAACTACCCGGTTTTATAATTTTCGGACCTAGCCCATAATAATCCGAACCCACCACACGGGGAACACGGACAAAACTACCCATACACATGCACACACTATGGGGACAATAGATAATGGGGGATGGGAATAATTGGAAAATGACAAAAAGAAAGAAAAAAACAAAAGAAAAAGACAAAAATAACATGGGACTAATTTTAAAAAAAAACAAAAAGCAAAAATGAGGGGGGACACGGCAAGTGGGGGGAGGGGGGAAACTTTAAAAAGACTAAAACATATATAAAAAGAGGAGAGATTTTTGTAAAAAAAAAGACTGTAGATCTCCTTCTTTAAGAAGAGAAAAACGGCAGCAAAGGGATGCTAGACCCAGCAACAAAAGGAGCTGATACACACACAAGAGGCTAGCGGCAGCTATCATCAGAGGACCCCCCCTCTCCCATCGTCTTCTCAAAAAGACCCTGCTCCCTCGTTACCATCCTCTCTATACAGCCACCGACCACTTCTTCTTCAACCAGCAACGTCCAGCCCTTCATCCTCACTGCCTTGACTCGCCGGAGACAACTCTAGGATCAACAGCCGCAACAGAGGAGGGAACGAAATAGGTGATTAGACGGAAAAGAGAATTTTAAGCATTAGAGGGGGACGAAAGAGTGAATTAAATACAGTAGGAGATGAAGGTTGTTCTTGTTTATACAATTACATGGCTAGCTTTTGGAGGATTTGTACTATTGCTATTTTTGGCATTTCTTAATTAGGAGATACGTATGCATATGACAATTGAAGTAAGATTTTGGTTCGTCAAATTCGAGTTGATCTAGTGGTTGCGTTTTGCTCGGGTGAACTGCATGATTTTTTTTTTTGATGTCTACTATTCGGGCCGAGATACAAAGAGTCGAGTTGAGGCGGCCGATGTCCCACCGGCAATCCTGTGCGTTTACGAGTTTCAAATTGTCCAAGCATTCAAATTTCAGATTAATATTAAGGTCCATTTCTCTTTACTAATCCCGTTTGATTTCTATGTGTGCTTTCTTGTTTGTAATATCTGTTTTAATTTTTATTGCTTCTTTGTGTTTGTTGCATAAATAATTCATGATTTATAGATGAGTGAGTGCAAATGATTTCACCCTTTTCGTTGAGGATTCAATTTGTATTAGGCTTGAAAATACTAATGTGTTGGGTAAGATAATTGGATATTTGTAAATTGATTTGTCTTGAATGATGAAGTAAGCCGAAGGATTGGGGCATTAAAAATAATAAAAATGAAAATCAAGATCTTAAATCTTCATTGCTTTCGTTTATAACTTTATTGTTCGTTTACATTGTTAGGAGCATGTTTAGGCCGATAACACTTGGGTAGGCAAGCTTTTAGGATTTTCGTTGATTCGAGGCGTGCCATTTGGCAAATTTCATGGCCCTCACAAAGTACAAACGCGAAATTACTTTAGGCGCGTTAGTTAATAATAATACCTTCCTAATCATGGGTGCGCATTTATGTGACCCAAATCTTACTCTCGGCGAACCTGAAATACATTAAAGTCACAGGCGTACTAGTTGCGGTGTGACTCGAAATGTGTTTTCGTGACGTCGCAATTCTTCTAAAAATTGAAAAGCGGAACATAATAGCACATAGTTAAAATATATAAAGAAATCACATAAAAACAAAAATTGCAGTTGAGCGACCGTGCTAGAACCATGGAATCCGGGAGTGCCTAACACCTTTTCCCGGGTTAACAGAATTCCTTATCCAGGTTTCTAGTTTCGCAGACTGTATAAGAGTCATGAATTTCCTCGGTTCGGGATTAAACCGGTGACTTGGGACACCATTATTTTCCCAAGTGGCGACTCTGAAAAATTAAATAAACTGATCCTGTTCCGACTGTCCTTTAAGTGGAAAAACTCCTTCCCTGATTATTATTATATCCCTTCTCGGGGTGTAGTAGTACACAGTGGCACATTACGTTGTGTGTGAAAAAGGAGGTGTGACAGCTCTGGCGACTCTGCTGGGGATAATATTAACCCAGAACTTCGGTTCAGGGTTTAAGAATTCGAGCTCAGTTAAATTGCTGTTTTTGTCTATATCTGATTTTATTATATGTTTAGTTAATGTGCTATATGTTTACCGCTTTGATGCTATCTGGACTGTATATACAAACTGTTATATGTTTATCGCTTTGATATTACGTGAACTGTGTATATAAACTGTGCCGAAACCCTTTACTTCTCACCCCCGGGGATGTGCTCACTGGTTGAGACTCCTTATTCTGTTAGTGTCATACCCCGAAATAATAAAGAGGCTCGGAAAGTTTCTAAGCCGGTTGGCCTTTTGGTCCCCGGAAAGGAGCTCCTTCCTCAGCCCGAGTTGTCCGCTTGGGTACACAGTCTAGATCATGTACCGAGGTTTTGAACTTAGAATAACATGACTTCATGCCGGATCCCTAGTAGGAAACGCTTATTTGCATCACGTTGCATTTGACTTAGGGGACTCAACACAGGGGTTGGGTCCGTCTAGGACAGGTGACCCGGTAATCAAAGACCGAGCATATTATATGTTGCATTTATTTATCATGTATTATTATGATGATTGGTTAAATTCTTGAAAAAAAAAAAAGAAATAGAATTTTGGAATAGAAAAATATCAAAAATATTGACGAAATGCTGTCGAAAATTTGAAAATTTGAAAAATAGGAAGAGCAATTTTGTTGAAATAATTGGTCATAAAATAATCTGACCGAACTACGCAGGTTTGATTCTCACCATTAGGCGGGATACGTAGGTAACCCTCATCGGGTCCAACCACCCCTTTTAAAAAATAAAAATAAAATGTGTGTTTTATTTTTTCAATAAAATCAAAGTGATGCTGTTTTTGAAAATAGTCGAATGTTCCGAAAGGACGCCGGAAGGCTGTTTTTGCAAAAGTGGCCACTTTGACTCTTTTCTTTTTGAATAATAGCCTTGAAATATTCCTTATGGAAATGTTGAAAGGCCACCCCTTTTAAAAAATCAAAAAAAATGTGTGTCAATAAAATCAAAGTGATGCCGTTTTTGAAAATAGCCGAATATTCCCAAAGGACGCCGGAAGGTTGTTTTTGCAAAAATAGCCACTTTGAGTCATTTTTAATAATCTGCAGGCACAACCTTGAAATATTCCTTGTGGAAATGTTGCAAGGCCATAGCCGCAAAAATCAAGTCCGGGTTCACACCCCTTTTGCAAAAATAACCAAAAAATATCAAATTTTTTATTTTTGTTATAAATAGGTCGGGTGATGCTATTCTTGCTTAAAATAAGCCGGATGTCCCTTAAAAGGACGCCGGAAGGCCGTTTTTGCAAGAATAGCCACTTTGAGTCATTTGTAAATAATTTTGGACACAGCCTTGAAATATTCCTTCGCGGAAATGTCGAAAGGCTGTATTCGCGAAAATCAAGTTTTGAGTCATCACTCAACTTTACAAAAATAACCACTTTATCAAATAAGCCATTACATGGCCGGAGTTTTGCTGAAATAGCCACATTTTTGCATTTTAACTTCCTCAGTCTTGTGTTGGCCTGTGTCGGTGCTGAACGATGCCCCATAGGCCCCGGGATAAAAATTTTGAATTTGCATCTTCTTAAATAAAATTTTGCAAAAAGAGCCACTTTGTCTAAATAAGCCATTACATGGCCAATTTATGAAAAATAGTCTTGTGTTGGTTTATGGTGATGCCGAACGATGCCCCATGAGCCACAGAAATTTTTTTTTAAATTTTGCAAAGATAGTCATTTTGTCAAATAAGCCATCATGTGGCCAATTTTGTAGAAAATAGTCATAATTGACACCAAAAATATTCTTATTCTTGTAGAAATCTCCGGTACAAAATGTGAAAGTTTTTCAAGTTTGTAGTTGGAGTCGGTTTCTGTAATTTTCCTTTAAAAAAATCAAATAAACATCTCTTTATTTCTTGCATTAATTTGCAAGAACTACGCTCGGTCTGATTCATGCGGGGTCATGATACGTAGGCAATCTCCATAAGATTCGACCACAACTGTATATGTATATATATAATATAAAATAAAAAAATAAAAAAAAATAATAAAAAATTTGATAAGGACTGTCTGAGTCCCTTCTAACATGTTTTGTCTTGAATTGTAAAGTAAGTAGAAGGTGGTTGGTTTGTGACAAGCGGACAACGCAAGATCCCCGAAAGATGGTACAGGAGGAAATAACCCAAAGATTAAAAAGCTTAGAACAGCGGTTGAAAAACACGCACGGGTTGGCATGTCAAAAGAGTGTTGCTTTCAAAGATCTATGCTTGTTTCCCGATGTCCACTTGCCACCTGGTTTCAAGATTCCCAAATTTGAAAAGTACGATGGACATGGACATCCCATAGCCCATTTGAAAAGGTATTGCAATCAACTAAGGAGTCTGGGAAGAAATGAAGAATTGTTAATAGCTTACTTTGGGGAAAGCCTTACAGGAGTAGCCTCTGAATGGTTTTGGGATCAAGATGCATCTCGCTGGCACGTCTGGAACGACATGGCACAGGCCTTTGTCAAACAATTCCAATACAACATTGACATTGCCCTAGACCGCATTTTCCTTTCAAATCTGAAGAAGAAATCAAGTGAAAGTTTCAGGGAATATGCCCTTAAATGGAGAGAGCAAGCGGTTCGTGCTGAGCCACCCATGGATGACCATGAGTTAATCACTGTCTTCCTTCAGGCTCAAGAGCCGGATTATTTTCAGAACATGATGTCTGCGGTTGGTCAATCCTTCTTGGATGTAGTCAAAATGGGAGAAATGGTAGAGAATGGTCTTAAGACAAGCAGAATTATAAGTCAAGCGGCTCTCAAGGCTGCAGCTCAGGCTGTCCAATTTGAATCTAGTGACACGAATGAGAGGGATGAAGAAGTCATGATGATATCAGGGTCAAGAAAAGGTTCCAGAAGAACACCTCGACGGTATGCGATGTCTCGACAGGTTTTCCATAACTCCCCTGAGCATTACTATCCACCTCCGAACCCACCATACTCAGTTGATCCACCCCGGTATGTTATTCAGCCATCAAATCATCCAAGAAAGCGAGCACGAGCATCACAAAATCTCTACCAGCCTCTGCAAAATCTCCAAATACCTTATAACCCACTTCCAAACCAAGGTATAGAAGGGAACCGAAGTTGAAGGAACATTTCACACCAATAGGAGTTTCCTATGCAAGCTTATTTGAGAAGTTAAAGCAACAGGACATGATTGCACCCATCCCTCCAAATCATGTGGACCCACGTGTAAGGAGCTTTGACCCATCTAAAAGGTGTGAATACCATTCCCATGCCCAGGGGCACAACATGGAAAGTTGTCGGGATTTGAAAAGGGAAATAGAAAGGATGATCCAAAAAAGATTGATTGTGATTCATAACAGTGACACGTAGAATATCGCGCTTAATCCGTTACCTGCACCTGATGATACACACTTTCTGGCGGTGATGCCTGGTGACACGGAATATGAGAATCCACTCGGGAATTTGCCGACTGAAATGAGAGAAGGCCATAGTGGTTCTGATAATCAAATTCGTGGCTAAATGTCAAGCTTATCAATTGGAGAGTCATTTGTGGTGGCTTATTTTGTTGTCATTTCTATTTGTTCGAGTTATTTCAGAATGGTAATCCGAATGTTGTCTTGTGGCTCAAACCTTTTATCCTTGTATTTTTCTTTTGATCATAGTGTCTCATCTAAAGGGGTCTAGGTTCGTTCTAAGGGTTGTAACCCCGGTTTTGTTTTTTGGTTATTTGAGTCGTTGTTTTATCGGTTAATGCAATGATCTATTTTATATTATTTCTAGACATTTTCTGTTATTTAGTCCTCTCCTTCCTATAGTTCTTTTTCTGCTAGCTCTAGTGACATGACGTGCGCGCATAGTTCTGGCCGGATCATAAAAGTTAATCACAAAACCATTGGGAGTTGATCGAGATATTTAAATGAAATAAGAACGGTTTGAGATTATTCGAAGCCCGAGTCATGAGAAACTGGGGCAAGTAAAAGAAAACCGTTAAAGGCAAGATGGCCAAAATTGACATGGGGTCGTTCATAATAATGAAAATGAGAGTGTTGCCCAACAGTGCTTTAAAGATATGACGAATATTAATTGTGTTATTTACACTTGGAATGTTTTGAAGATTGGAATGACGAAGGCATTTTGTTCTGCTATCCAAATACTTTATCCATCGTCAACCCTTTGAGTCTAATCTTAAATTCTTTCATACCCCTCCTTCGGAATTAGTTGCAAAGACTAGAAACTCAAGTTTGAAAGGCAAAAGAAAAAAGGGATAAAGAAAAAGTAAAGAAAAGAAAACAACAAAAAGAGATAAAGAAAAGAAAAAGAAAAATGTATGAAAAAAAAACTTGAAAAAGAGGAATTGGGAACTACGTTTGACCTGATTCCTCAAGGAGGATACGTAGGCGCTTCACAGCTCGGTCATAGTGTAAATAAAGAAATAAAAATCCCCAAGCTAGAAACCGGGGCAACAAAAGTTGTGTTTATAAAGGAAGATGTAGACTCCGAAGGTTGTAATTTTGAACCCATTTTGTTTTGTTTCGAGCCTTTAATACCATTTCTTTCTAGCCTTATCCAAATCCACATTACGGTCCAAAGAAAGACCTTTTGACCAATCTTTAAAAGAGGCCAAGTCAGGCAAACGAGAGAAGTCTTATCAGAACATAACACTCTAATTCCCATTAGAAAAGACTCGGATCTGCAGCAGAAAAAATATGAGAGAATCTTAGCAGTAACACCACCAATCCCCAACGGAAAAGTAACACAAATGAGAGAGTTTTAGCGGTTAAAACCTTCACAGGCACCATAAGGCGATGAAAGCTGAGAGAAACCGCAATAAGAGAGGCTTGGTAGTGAAAACCCCTCGGGCACTACAAGTCGAACGAAGATTGGAAACGAGATAGGAAAGCCCTAGGAGAAGATTACAAAAGGCGGTTTAACGATGGAGGATAGGCTATATGTGCATGTCATGTCCATTAGAGTTGGTATCCACGTTTGATAGGTTTATTTTAAAATTTTTCTTTTTAGAGAGTCATCCTCGTTTTTGTCTTTTATTCTGTTTCCTTTTATCTTTCTCCTTTCATAAAGAATTCCCCAATAGAGTCCGTTTGTAAGAAATGACTTCAAAATTTTCCATCAACTTTCCAATTATGCAAGACGGAATTTGATTGGTACACCCAAGTGGTATAAGTGAGGAGGGATTAAGCGCAAAGCCAGTGTCCAGAAGGATATTCCCCAGCAATAAGAAATCGACAAAGGGGTGGATCGGTGTGAAAAAGATTATCTCAAGGAAGGTTAATGACCTCAAGGAAGGTTAATGAGACTCAAAGGTTGGGAAATGCCCAATCCTTAGATATGCCGCAAAAGAAGGAGAGATATCCCCAGCAGAAAGGTATTTTCAGTGACAAGGGTGAACAAAGAAAATGGTTCACCAATAAAACATGCAAGGTCTTCACGAAGGGTCACTATCATAGGAATTCGGGTGGTCAGTGGAAAACCACGTGGAAAGGTTCGCGAATAAAGAGTCGTCAAGGGAGGAAGGGGAAGCAAGAAAGGACAAAACTATCCCCAGCATGAATATCATCAAATAATAACATCCCCCAGCAAGTTCTGATAATGAAACGCAGAGCAGGGAAAGAGGAGGAGAACCATCCCCAGCAGGAGCACCACAACCAACCACCACATTTTAAAACTAACCAATTTTTCTTTGATTTGAAACAGGAGAAAGAGGGGTTGTTGGCAGAAAAACATGCCACGAAGAAGATTCTCAAACTGGGGCAGAAACTTTTTTCCCGTTGCAAAAATTTTCTCGAAACCAAATACCCGGTTGGGGAAAGAAGCCAGATAACGCGAGGAAATGATCTTTGAACCCAATTATCCCCAGCAGCTTTGAAAGAAAGAAAACTACAAGCTGCAATAGAGGAAATTATACCCCCAACAGACAGGACAAAACGAGGAAGCTTGCGTCCAAAAAGGCAAAAAGCAGGTATCATCCCCAGGAGTTCTCGGAAAAATGAAACACTGATTTCGAGATTTCCCCGGCAGCATTATATCCTACAAGTTTTTCAAGGGAGCAAAACGCGAGTCCCGAAGGAGGTTTGGAAAGAGGAAGAAGGAAAAGGGATCCCCCGACAGTGTAATCCCCAGCTGATGACATTTCAATCCCCAGCGATTTCGGGAGATAGGTTTTTAAGGAAGTAGAAAAGGAGGAAATAAAGAAGATTTCCCCAGCAGCATTATCCCCAGCAGGTAAGTAATCAATTCAAAGATGTACTCAGCAGTCAAGAGAAAATAACATGACCCAGGAGGAAAGCAATTCCGAAACAAGGTAATTCAGAAGAAAGGATGGCCCAAGAAGCGATGCAGGAAGAAGAAAGTGGTGCATGAAGCAAAGGAAGGCGACAGGGATGGGATGGAGTTAGTGAAGTGATGTTGAAGTCAGGGTGCCCGCCTGAAGAATGGAGTGGCGATTTAGTTTTGAAGTTATAGTTGAAGTCAGGGAGCCCGCCTGATGAATGGAGTGGCGAGTTAGTTTTGAAGTTATAGTTGAAGTCAGGGAGACCGCCTGAAGAATGGAGTGGCAATTTATTTTGAAGTTGTAGTTAAATTTAGGGAGCCCGCCTGAAGAACAGAGTGGCGATCTATTTTGAAGTGGTAGCTGAAGTTAGGGAGCCCGCCTGAAGAATGGAGTGGCGATTTATTTTTGAAGTTATAGTTGAAGTCAGGGAGCCCGCCTGAAGAATGGAGTGGCGATTTATTTTGAAGTTGTAGTTGAAGCCAGGGAGCCCGCCTGAAGAACGGAGTGGCGATCTATTTTGAAGTTGTAGTTGAAGTCAGGGAGCCCGCCTGAAGAATGGAGTGGCGATTTAGTTTTGAGTTGTAGTTGAAGTCAGAGAGCCCGTCTGAAGAATGGAGTGGCGATTTAGTTTTTGAAGTTATAGTTAAAGATAATTTAATAGGAAGTGAAAAACAACAATTAGAGGGTTTAGATGAAAGCAACAAGAAGAAGGAATCAACAATTGGAATATTTCAAGCAAGGCATCAATTTAGACCTAGTCTAAGGAATTATCTCCTAGCGTCAAAATCTTAGTCTGATGAATCTTTCTCCTAAGATATCAAAATCTCAGTCTGATGAATCTTTCTCCTAAGATCACAACAATTTAGACTTAGTCTGAGGAATTATCTCCTAGCGTCAAAATCTCCGTCTGACGAATCTTTCTCCTAAGACATCAAAATCTTAGTCTGATGAATCTTTCTCCTAAGATATCAAAATCTTAGTCTGATGAATCTTTCTCCTGAGATCACAACAATTTAGACCTAGTCCGAGGAATTATCTCCTAGCGTCAAAATCTTAGTCCGATGAATCTTTCTCCTAAGACATCAAAATCTCAGTCTGATGAATCTTTCTCCTGAGATCACAACAATTTAGACCTAGTCTGAGAAATTATCTCCTAGCGTCAAAATCTTAGTCTGATGAATCTTTCTCCTAAGATATCAAAATCCTAGTCAAATGAATGTTGTTGTCTCCTAAGATGGTGCCCGCCTGAAGAAGGGAATGGCAATTTATGATTAGAGTTTGTCGTTAAAGTCAGAAGCCCGCCAGAAAAGCAGAACGCCGTCTCAGTTCCAAGATTTGATAAGGATAGTGAACAATCGAAAAGTGACAGAGTGTAACGGAAATCCCCAGCATGAATCAGAAGGAAGGCAACAAGGATCAGAAAAGATAGATTCAGACTTCGAAAGAGAATAGCTCGAAGATCACAAGTAAGGGAATTCACTTCGGAGTGCAATGCAAGTTAGCAACAAAAGAAGCTTGCGACCAAAATGCGAGTCAACAGTCCGAGATGATCAACAGAAGTTAGTCACAATGAAAAAAGGAGTAAGAAGCCAATCCAAAATGCAGAAGCTGATGAAAGTTGTCCAAGACATGGTCAATGACACAAGAACTGCAAGTCTGGTCCTAATCCAGAAGGCCGAAGAAGATTGAACTAGCACCTACAACTAGCAAGTATCAAAGTTCAAATTTAGAGTCTACATGAAGCACCAAACAATACTCAAGATCAAGCTTGAGAAGACTTATAGATAGGAATCTTGTAACTAGTAGCTGATAGGCTTACTTAGTCTTTCTCATGTTTTGATGTAATAGCAGGACCACGGACCGGAACTTCGATGGAACGGAACCTCGACGGAACGGCACCTCGACTGGCTCTCCACCTCGGTTACTCCATATTCTTACTCACTTCGAACTACACGTGGCCTGATTCCTTTATAGCCAAGGATATGTAGGCAGCTCAGATACAAGGGCTCGGTCACATCCTCTTCTTTTAGTTTAGTCTCTCTGAATAAGGGTCGGGTCAAAACACTTGTCTAGTCGTTCTTTGTCTGAAAACTCTTTGTGTTTTCAGTCAAAGAGGGGCAGCTGTAGATGCGTGATTTTGCCTCTACCCGAGATTTTTTTATATTTTTAGCTAAAATATTTAGTTTAGGCCTAATATAGATATCTTAGCTAATTTTGACTCTTTTACTTTACTTTTACCTTAAAATGAAAAATAACAAAAATATAGTTTTATTAATATTTCGTAGTCATTTTTTAAACTTGAAAAATACAAAAATACTACTTTATATTTTTATCTTTTTATAAAAAACAAAAATAATCAAAATAGTTGCATTAACATTTTGTAGTTACTTTAATTTTGAAAGAAAAATATAAAAAATAACTTTGTTTTAATTATTAGTCTTATAGTTATTTTGCTTACGTAGGATTAATTAATAACACCGTGTTCTCATTCTCGGTTCCGAGCAAAGAATAATACTCGGGTTCAAACTACCCGGTTTTATAATTTTCGGACCTAGCCCATAATAATCCAAACCCACCACACGGGAAACACGGACAAAACTACCCATACACACATGCACACACTATGGGGACAATAGATAATGGGGAATGGGAATAATTGGAAAATGACAAAAAGAAAGAAAAAAACAAAAGAAAAAGACAAAAATAACATGGGACTAATTTTTAAAAAAAACAAAAAGCAAAAATGAGGGGGGACACGGCAAGTGGGGGGGGGGGAAGCTTTAAAAAGACTAAAACATATATAAAAAGATGAGAGATTTTTGTAAAAAAAAAGGACTGTAGATCTCCTTCTTTAAGAAGAGAAAAATGGCAGCAAAGGGATGCTAGACCAGCAACAAAAGGAGCCGATACACACACAAGAGGCTAGCGGCAGCTATCATCAGAGGACCCCCCCTCTCCCATCGGCTTCTCAAAAAGACCCTGCTCCCTCGTTACCATCCTCTCTATACAGCCACCGACCACTTCTTCTTCAACCAGCAACGTCCAGCCCTTCATCCTAACTGCCTTGACTCGCCGGAGACAACTCTAGGATCAACAGCCACAACAGAGGAGGGAACGAAATAGGTGATTAGACGGAAAAGAACATTTTAAGCATTAGAGGGGGACGAAAGAGTGAATTAAATACAGTAGGAGATGAAGGTTGTTCTTGTTTATACAATTACATGGCTAGCTTTTGGAGGATTTGTACTATTGCTATTTTTGGCATTTCTTAATTAGGAGATACGCATGCATATGACAATTGAAGTAAGATTTTGGTTCGTCAAATTCGAGTTGATCTAGTGGTTGCATTTTGCTCGGGTGAACTGCATGATTTTTTTTTTTGATGTCTAATATTCAGGCCGAGATACAAAGAGTCGAGTTGAGGCGGCCGATGTCCCACCGGCAATCCTGTGCGTTTACGAGTTTCAAATTGTCCAAGCATTCAAATTTCAGATTAATATTAAGGTCCATTTCTCTTTACTAATCCCGTTTGATTTCTACGTGTGCTTTCTTGTTTGTAATATCTGTTTTAATTTTTATTGCTTCTTTGTGTTTGTTGCGTAAATAATTCATGATTTATAGATGAGTGAGTGCAAATGATTTCACCCTTTTCGTTGAGGATTCAATTTGTATTAGGCTTGAAAATACTAATGTGTTGGGTAAGATAATTGGATATTTGTAAATTGATTTGTCTTGAATGATGAAGTAAGCCGAAGGATTGGGGCATTAAAAATAATAAAAAAGAAAATCAAGATCTTAAATCTTCATTGCTTTCGTTTATAACTTTATTGTTCGTTTACATTGTTAGGAGCATGTTTAGGCCGATAACACTTGGGTAGGCAAGCTTTTAGGATTTTCGTTGATTCGAGGCGTGCCATTTGGCAAATTTCATGGCCCTCACAAAGTACAAACGCGAAATTACTTTAGGCGCGTTAGTTAATAATAATACCTTCCTAATCACGGGTGCGCATTTATGTGACCCAAATCTTACTCTCGGCGAACCTGAAATACATTAAAGTCATAGGCGTACTGGTTGCGGTGTGACTCGAAATGTGTTTTCGTGACGTCACAATTCTTCTAAAAATTGAAAAGCGGAACATAATAGCACATAGTTAAAATATATAAAGAAATCACATAAAAACAAAAAATACAGTTGAGCGACCGTGCTAGAACCATGGAATCCGGGAGTGCCTAACACCGTCTCCCGGGTTAACAGAATTCCTTATCCAGGTTTCTAGTTTCGCAGACTATATAAGAGTCATAAATTTCCTCGGTTCGGGATTAAACCGGTGACTTGGGACACCATTATTTTCCCAAGTGGCGACTCTGAATAATTAAATAAATTGATCCCGTTCCGACTGTCCTTTAAGTGGAAAAACTCCTTCACCGATTATTATTATATCCCTTCTCGGGGTGTAGTATTAAACAGTGGCACCATTACGTTTATGTACGTATGTATGTGCGCGGTAAAAAGGAGGTGTGACAGCTCTGGCGACTCTGCTGGGGATAAGAAACCC
>JASVEL010013761.1:0-90160 GCA_032618575.1 Nicotiana noctiflora | reverse complement strand
CACGAATGTAGCGTCCCCGGCAAAAGGGACGTCAGTACACTTGAATTGTACTGGCATGTATGGACAAACTTTGTCCCAAGTAAACTCAAGCCATTGAATTACATCAACAATTAATTAAGCCGGCCAACCATGTTTCCACATCTTCCTCATTTCAAATAATTCTCAACACAAAGCACTTTCTACGATCAACCAATTTAACAATAACCAATCAATCACGTAAAGCACAATTAGTCAAACAAAGGGGCAATCAGTGCCCCACAGGTTGCAAACTCTCCTGCTGTCTCCTTTCACAATTTCACATTATTGATTTTTGTATCAATTTTCAATAGCGATTTCGATCGCTTTCCATCCTTATTGCCCCCGACCACCCTTATTACCTCGGCCACCCTTATCACCCCAACCCACACCTTATTTCCTCACGTTGCGGCGCGCAACACGACCCCGTCTTACAGTTTAAAACACAACAATTTCAAACAGCACATAAGGTACTACACACAATTTCAACAAGTTCAAATAAGCAACTTGCACATTGTTTCATGTTCTCAATTATTTTTCAAATCAATATCACAACCATGTTACAATATTTCCACAATTCAAGTGTTTCATCTCTTTCCACAATAAACAAATTCTCAAGCGTTTCGTTTGTTTTACACAAGGTGCCATATAGGCCATCATAATCATTATTCATATTTCTTTACCCATTTCGACTCTCATTTAATTTTCGGTTCATATTCTATACCACATCACTCATATTTCAACAACAACTTTGAATATCCAACAACAACATCAAGAATTTCACACAATTTGTCAATTTAACACGAACCAAACAAACTTCACACATATAGGCGATTTCACAAGAATCAAAATTAGCCATACATACCTGGTGATGGGTTTTCTTCCTACTTTATGCTTACCCAAGATATCATACTCTTGCCAACTTTGTTCTTGAAGACTCTTACTTCTACTCACTTCTTTTTACTAGAAATCAAGTTCAATAATCATGCATGAGTGTAAAAATTCTATTTTCAAAAGCTATTATATGCAAACCTCTCTTTACCCAATTTAAAACTGAAAATCAAAGAAAATAGTTAGGGTTTTTACCTTGAAAAGATTTGGGGAAGTTGAATCTTTGCCCTAGAATCCTTTGAACTAAGATGGTTGGAACAATCTTTGAAGATGAAAGATTTCTCTCTCTAAAAACCCTCTCTTCTCTCTCTAATTTTTTGTAAGATGATATTAGAAAATGAGGGTGAAAGGTGTTATATTAAAGAAGAGATCGGGTCAAAATGTTACAAAAATCTGGACCGGGTCAATTATGCGGTGCACTTTGCGACCGCAGAATCAACATGCAGTCCGCATAGTGACCGCAGAATGGCCTCAAAATTACACAAGTTCTGTTACAGAATGCGACCAATATGCGGTCCGCATTCTTGATCCGCGGTCGCAAAGTGCACCGCAGATTCACTATGCGATCGCATATCGACCGCATTTTCAACATGATTTTTGGGAGGCTTCTGTTAAGCTTTGCGGCAAGAATGCGGTCCGCATAACAGGTTTGCGGTCGCATTCTTGACCGCATATTTGACATTTTTCTGGAAAACTTTATTCTCTACATTTTTGACACTTAAATCACTACCAAGGGTCCGAACCGCGGCGAGCAAGAATTCTACGCATTCCTAACACATTATTCGGACCATGACACTATAGCTACTAGGTTTTATGCACAAATATTTTACGGGGCCTTACACCGCCCATAGAACGGAGGTATTATTTTTTAGATTGAAGGATTCGGGAGCCCGCCCGCAGAACGGAGGTGTTACTTTTCAAGTTATGAAGAATTCGGGAGTCCCGACCGTATAACAGAGGAATACATTTCAAGTTGAAATCAGTAAAATGGATTACAGTAATATCCACAACATAAGTTCAAGTTCAGCAATCAAGAAAGGCCGACAATGTCAAGTTGGAAATAAAGGAACATCAGAAGA
Source organism: Nicotiana noctiflora (assembly GCA_032618575.1). Lineage (NCBI taxonomy): Eukaryota > Viridiplantae > Streptophyta > Magnoliopsida > Solanales > Solanaceae > Nicotiana > Nicotiana noctiflora. The sequence continues at coordinate 88,175 of JASVEL010013761.1, read as the reverse complement.
ATACAAGATGCAAGCTCAAGGCAACACAGGAACCAATTGAAGATAGATAAGATTTTGTAATTCTTAGTTTAGTCTAGCTTCTTGTTTTCTTTTAACATAGCGTAATAAGGATGTTAGTAAGCAGCAGCATCAGCAACAACAGTGACAGTAAAACCACAGTTCCACGGTAGTCTCGGCTACCAAAACTTCCCAAACTACATTGACCTGATTCCCTTTTAGCCAGGGATATGTAGGAGACCTTTGAAGCACAGGTTTGGTCAAAATTTTCAAAAAAAAAATGCTTCACACGGAATACTCAAATGGGCAAAAATCGCTCGTATTCGCTCACTTATCTTTGCGCGAAAACTCTTCGTATTTCCGGGCAAAGAGGGGCAGCTGTGCGCACGTGATTTTTGCCCTATATGAGAATTACTCCCAAAAAATTCAAAATAAAATAATTTTGTGTTGTGTGCGATTTTTTGTGTAATTTCTTAATTATAATTTGTATTTTTGTCTGCGCGTTTTATTTGTAAATTAATATAAAACACAAAAATATATTGCATTTACATTTAGGTTTTATTAGGGGTGATTAAGTTTGTTTCCCAAAATATAAAATCACAAAAATAATACGCTTTATATTTAGCATTTAAAGGCCTAGTTGTGTGATTTATATTTTAATTAATATTTAATTATGTGTGTTAATTGTTAGTAGAAGTTAATTGGTATTTGTTTTAATTTTTTTTATTCTATAACATAGTCTATAATTTTGGTTAATAAGATTGGAATTAAGTAGAAAAAGAAGAAAAAAAATAGGAAACAAGGCCAACAAAATCGGACCAGGCCCAGCACCCTACCAAGCCCAAATTCGAGCCCTGCTACCTGGCCCAAGAGACCCGGCTACTGTGACATCCAAACGACGTCGTATCTGTCATGCCACTCCTGAGCCGTTGGATCACACCTATCCAACGGTTAATATTAATCCTTCCCATAACCCGCCTAACCCGTTACCCGTCTCACCCGCCCGGTATTAAACCAAACGACCTCGTTTTTTTACTAAACGACCCCGTTTCTTTCCCCATCATTTAATCTAAGCCGTTCAGATCGTTTGATCCAACGGCTCAGATTATTTGAGCCATTTTCATATACCTAAAAACCCAAAACCCTTTTGCCCCGCCTCATTCCCAAACGACCAATCTTCCCTTCATCTCTCTCACTAGAACCAAACACACCCTAAGAACCCTATCTAGCCGCCACCCTTCTCCTTCACCTTAAACCCGGTGGCGGCGATGCCGTTGACCACCAAACTAGCACCATGGAACCCTCATCACACCCTGAACCCAAATCCACAAGTCCCTTACCTCGAATCAACCTCCAGTTTCTCGAATCTTCAATCGAAGATTCGAGCCAAAACTCAACCTACTCCAAATCACCCCAAGTTGATACCCAACACCCCCTTGACCTCCCTCATAACCAAACCAACATTGGTTTGGTTCGAATCTAATCAAAAACCCCCAAATCCCAAAAATACTCGTATGAACCCTAGAAATCCGAAAGTTGGGTCTCTAACTAAATTCAATAGAAGGTTGAGGTCCAATAGACCTTAATCTAGGTGTTCTCAACTGAGGACACCCCGATTAAGGTCCGTTTGGCCTCAAAGGTTTCAAGTCCGAAGTTGGTCCAAGCCCATTTGATTTTCTGATTTTTCCTTTGAGGTATTTTCTTTCTTCCTTTTCTTCTATCTTTATTTGTTAATATTTGTTATTAGGTTAGTTTTTGTATTCTTTTATCCTTTTTGGATTTTGTCAATTGTTCTGTTCTTCTCCCTAATACCTTTTTTCTGAGTCGTTTGTTGTTTCTGTTTGCTTATCATTTGTGTTAATACATATTCGACTTGACTCAATAATCGTCGAATAGTTAGTTTCATAGTTCCTTTGTTTTGCCCACCACATGAATCAATATTAGTGCATTAATCAATTGTTAACAATTTATATGTGTTGTAACTATTTGAATAGATACTATCGATCAGTCATACAGATTTTGTTAGAACAATATGGAAATACTATTAGTACTGATTAATTCACTCTGAATCAGTTGCTTTCAATTAAAATCTGAATTGCATATAGTTGTTTAATCTTAGTTAGAAATCAGGAACTAACAACTAAGGTTTAAAAGGTACACTGCACATAGAGTGGGCTGGTGGAACCTGTTGGACAGCATGGTGTTCCACTAGTTTTTGCCTTCAGGGATTATTTAATGGCTAAAACCATACTTAGACAATTTTAAGTGAAAAAACAGAGGGAATATCATGGCTGGCCAGTTTTAAAACAATTAAGAAAGGGGACTACAAGGCTGTTTAGTTTGGCTATATAAAGAGAAAAAAAGATACACATAAGAGGACATCTTTTTTGGCAGTAGAAAGAAGGGAAGTTTACTAATTTTCTTGGAGAGTCTGTTTGGTCTTGAAAGTCTGTTTAAGTGAGCTCAAGAGTTTGAGAATTGAAGCAGTTAAGAGAACTTTGAAAGGACCAGTTCTTAAAAATTCGAGTTGGTCTTAGTTCCTTGTTTGGTTCAAACCATTCCTGGAATTTCTTGCTATCTGTGGCTATTGGTTCTTTGGTCTTTTTTGCTGGAATCTGTTTTGCTGCTGGTTGTTATTTGTTGTTGCTATTTGAGTTGCTGCACTACTGATCCTTCATTCCTCATCTCTGTTTATTCAAATACTAGGTACACATCTCTGGGACTGTCTATTTTGCTGCTGGCAATGAAATAAAAGCATACTTTAAGCCCTGCTGTGAGACCATCATATGATTGATCCTGCTAGCTAGTAGAGTAAATTGAGATTGTTTTATTGTAATAGAAATTGTGTTGTTAATATTGAAGGATTGAGAGTGCACTCATTCTTTCTTTATGGTTAGCCTTAGAAGCACAAACTTGAATACATTCCAACTCAAGAATTAATTCTAGACTCCACTTGTACCTATTAGTTGATAGCCGGTTATTATGTATAATCCAATCTTTGCCATGCTTTAGTTAAGACATATTTCATAATAACGTTCTGTTTATTCCTCTAACCGCTCGCTCCGTGGTAATCAACTAGGAAGGGTAATCTAAGTATTAAATCAAAATGCTCCTATATCATGTTTACGAACGCGGCATAGAGGGTTAATTTGATTCGAGCTAGAGTTAATTCAAACATGAGGCAACCACGGCCACACTTTAAATCTTATGAACGACACATGTTGGTATAGGTTACAACTAAGACGAATAAGGATTACATGTAATCAAGTTCTCAGTAGTCCCTTTTGAAGCATGACTTGAAGTAACCCCGTTACAAACTGGGCCATCTGTGTTTAAAAATTTGAAATGTACAAGTTTTACGGAATAAAACGGTTTGAAATTGATTGAAAGAACATAGATTAAAACATGTTCTAAGAAATTAGATATTTTGCCATTTACAATAGTTTGAGCGATCGTGTTAGAACCACGCGATCCGGGGTGCCTAACACATTCCCTCGGGTCAACAGAATTCCTTATTTAGAATTTTTGGTTTGCAGACTTCATTTGAAAAGTCAAAATTTTCTCGATTTGGGATTTAAGTAAATCGATGACTTGGGACACCATAATTTATTCCAAGTGGCGACTCTGAAATAATAAAATAATCCCATCTCAAATATTGCCACTTAAATTGGAAAAACTCCGTTCTACCGAACCCTTCGCGGGGTGCGGTAGCGCATAAAGTAGGTGTGACACCAGTTTGATCAAATTGTCAAAAACTAATTATTTTGAAAAGTATTTTTTATTCGAAACTGCTTTATGAAAAGATACTTTTGCAAAATAAGTAGTTTGTGTTTGGCCGATTCGTTTGAGTAGCGCTTTTTTGCAAGCTCATCGTGTTTGGTTAATCTTTTAAAAAAGCACTTTTAAGCATCAAATTACGAAAAAGAACAGTAAATATTCAATTTGTGATTAGTATTATTTAGAAAGAAAAAATAAATGTAAATATTTATTATAAAAGAATTCAATTAAAATATAAAACGTAAAGTAAAAATATAAATTAATTTTTTTAATTAATAAAAAATATATTTATTCCAAAGCAATAATATTGAGTGTTTGATATTACTTTTATTCACATGATAATTTAAATATGCCAAAATACATCATTCAATATAAATTTAAAAGGAGAAAGAGAATAAAAATTTAATTAAAATAAATAAGACAATAAATGTATAGCATGAAAAATAAAAGGAAAAAAAAAGAAAATTAAATTAGTGATGGATAATTAAAAAATATAAATTTATTATAAGGTTACATTGTCTTAAATAAATCAACTTTCTGCTTCTGCTTTTTGGAAGAAGCTAGAATTTATAGCTTCTCTCTAGAAGCAGAAAAACTGCTTCTGCTGTTGCTAAAAAATACTTTTTTATTTTGACCAAACACCTTAAATTTTTCAAAAAGTGTTTTTGTTGGCCAAAAAAGTACTTTTGACTTCCTAAAAGCTTGGCCAAACAGATTCTTAATCTCTTTAAATATTTTCATTTCGAAGTTGTACCATATGACTGCCCCTCTATTCACTTTCTGCTCTTATTGACCTCTCTGATTGAATACAAAATTCAAAAGCAAAGTCAAATTTATATAAGAGGAACTTACAGAAATCAAATTATTTAGTCGCTATTAAGTTTCTCTAATTATCATATATATAATTATTTTTATAGTTACTATTCAGTTGTAACGATAGTGTATTTAATGTGTTTGTGCTGGTTGTATTCATAAATACAACAACAAAAAATGCCTAAAAATTAGGGTATTCTAGCTGTACACGTATATTTTCACATGTATTCATGCCATGAATTCATGAATACAATAGCAAAAAGCGCCTAAAATCAGGGCAGTCCAGTTGTACGCGCATGTATTCACATGTATTCGTGGTGTCGTATTCATAATACAATAGTAAAAAACGCCCAAAATCAGGGGCATTCCAATTGTACGTGCATGTATTCACATGTATTCCCCCCATATATTCATGAATACAACAACAAAAAATGCCTAAAATCAAGGTAGTTCTTCTGTACGCGCATGTATTCACATATATTTGCGATACTGTATTCATGAATATCGCAGCAAAAAGCGCCTAAATCAGGGTAGTCCTGCTGTACGCACATATATTCACATGTATGCGCGCCATGTATTCATGAATACAGTAACGAGAATCACTTTAAAATAGGTATGTCTATTTATGAGTGACAAATAGGCGGGTTGGACTGAATTTGAGCGGGTCAAGATGTGTTAAGTAAATAATGGGTCATTGACCAACCCAATCCAAAGTGTGCTTGGACTAAGATGTGTTGAGTCAAGATGTGCTAAACAATGTGTCAGAGTACAACCCCCAACTTGACCCATATTTTAAAATCATGCTCATCTTGCATAAAAAATCTTTTACCTTAAAATGTGTAAGTTGAAAAATATTTGGGGGTGGGTGGTGCAAGAAAAAAAATAAAAAATTAAAAATACAAAAAAAAAGTAAAATAAGGGCAACTAAATAAATTTCTATATAAGTTGTGTTGAGATCCGTTTTATTTTGGGTGAGTTTCATGTGTTGTATTTGGGCTGCTTAATGGGTCAGAATGGTCTATAAAAAGTAATTTATTAATTTGGGCTCAACCCAAATAGACCCATGAGCTAAAAAATTTACAGTCCAACCCACTAATCTCTAGGCAGGTTGGGCGGGTTAAATGAGTTTGGGCTCAAACTAGCACCTCTATGTCTAGCTGTATAAGAGAGATGAAAAATATAAATAGTGTATTTTATGCCTTAATGGTGGTACATACCATAAATACTTATTTTGCTATAAAAGATAAAAGACAGCTATAAAAAATAAAACTTTAAAATAATTTTTTATTTATAATCATTATGGTGTATACCTTTGCTATAGGAGGTAAAATTTCCTTTATTCCTTTATATAAGGTGAAATACATAAACGGTCCCTTCAAGTTGTTCACAACGGTCAGCCAGACACTTCAACGAAACCCCTTTTCAATTGGGCACTTCAATCTTTCAATAAAGTAGATCAATTAAATACCCGACCTCATCAGCCCACCTCGCGTGAAATACACTATCGGATTCATGTCAAACGAACAAATGAGAATGTGCCATTTGTAATTATAATTAAAAAAATTACCATCTATTATAAAACAAAAAGAAAACAAAAATCAATAATAATAATTTGAAAGAGATAGAAGAATAACAATTATGGAAAAACCCCTTTAATCACATCTATGTGAATCACCGCCAACCCTTCCTCCTCATCTCCAGTTTTCTTCAGCAACTATTTTACTCTAAACTTCGTCTCCACTAACATTAATAATGGGAAACACACTGCAAAAATATGGCCAAAATAATTCAGAACAAATCAAGCACAAGAAATTGCAGTGACAGAATTACTAGATGAACATCAAAATTTCACATGTGTATTTTGTATCGAGCCAATGTTGTTACCCAACAAAAAAATTTAACAACATAAATCATTGTGTTCATCCATTTTGTATCGACTGTTGATTTGAAGCAAAGACGATTATTGTGTAGTTATTGTTATTAATTTTTACATTATTTTCAAGATTGAAGAAGAGGGAGCGGAGTAATGGCGGAAGGAATAAGTTTGGTGAAGATGAAATATTTTGAGAAGAAAGTGAAATTATTGTGTGAAAAATAAAATATAATGGGATCCACATAAAATTAATATTAAATTTAAAAGGAAAAAAGAAAAAACCTTAATTTTGAGGGTTTCATGCGCTTAGAATTAAGTATAAAGCACATACTTTGCCATGTCAGTGTGAAGGGTTCATGAGGTCGTACTTTAGCGGAGAAGAAGTGTTAAAATGATAAATGGATCAGTTGAGGTTTCTGGCTGATCGTTGAAGAAAACTTGAAGGGTCCGTTTATGTATTTCACCTTTATATAAGGGATTTTTACCTCCTATAGCAAAGGTTAACACCTTATTTATTTTAAATAAATATCATTTAAAAAATTATATTCTATATATACCTTTTAAGGTTTATAGCATATTTAATTTTGGTTATCTTCTAGCTCACTAAATATGCTAATAGTTACACTATTTTCTTTCCTTCTCTACTTTGATACTTCTCATTCCCTTCCCCTATCCCATTAAATTTTTTGATCTCCTCCTCCTTCCACCGATTTTCTTTCTATCCCATCACACTTTCCCTTCCCTTTATACACTAATCAACTTTTTTTCATCCTTTTTGCTTTGTCTTCTACTGGAATTGAACTGCAGTAGAGGAGTTGGCGACGGCTTATGACATTGCAGCAATAAAATTTTATGGACTAAAAATGCAGTAACCAACTTTGAAATAAACCAATACGAAGTTCAAGATTCTGATCACTTGAGTAGTAATCAAAATTTTCATCAACTTCCACATAGGAATATTTCTCATAATTTCAAGTTCAACGAGGTGATCACGGCGGTCGTGAAAAGAGGATTCGATTTCGGAGATCTATTAAGTGACGATTTCTTTCTTTCGCTATGAAGAAGAACATTTCTTTAATATATTTCAATGTAATTTCAACGTATCACGCTGTATTTTTATGATTTTAATTGTATTTATTATCTTTCTTTTATTGTAATTCAATGTATCTCGCAGTATTACATGTATTTTATTATATTCTCTATCTTTTTTTTTCATTGTATTTTAATGTATCTCTCTGTATTCTATGTATTTCACCGTATTCAATCTCGCTATATGCCATGAATATATTCATAAGTTTATTTTAATTAATATAATTTATGTATTTAGATGTATTATATATTTCTCTGAAGATTGCTATATTTTGGGATATTTTTTGGTACTAAAAATACAAAATTCGTGTGTTATAATTGAGTTTGTTGAGTTATATTCGGGGCATTTGCATCTATACCCGCTTTTTGTGCCACATTTTAACTTGTGCCCGCTTTGCAAAAAAACTGCAAGCGTATCCACTTTTTCACATAACTTCAACACACAGGGCTGAAGTAGCAAATGCAATTATACAAAACTTCAGCATTTTAGTAGCAGGGCCTCAAGTTCAGCTCTAAAGCTGAAGTTTTATTTTATAACTTATTGTTTAGTAACCGGGAAACTTCAGCTCTAGAGCTGAAGTATGCCAGTTATAAAATAAAAACTTCAGCTTTAAAGCTAAAGTTTTTGTTTAGTAACCCGGAAACTTCAGCTCTAGAGCTGAACTTTTCAAGTTATAAAATAAAAACTTCAGCTCTAGAGCTGAAGTTTGCTAGTTATAAAATAAAAACTTCATCTAGAGCTAAAGTTTCCTAGTTATAAAATAAAACTAGAGCTGAAGTTTTTGCTCAGTTATGAAGGGAAGCTAAAGTTTTTTAAAAAGTGGCTATGAATGCAAACAAAAAGACAAAACGGCTACATGTTAAAGATTTGGACGCCCCGTATAATTTTTATGTTATATTAGGAGTGTATTATGTTAATTGATTCACTTCTGTTTTAAAAATAGTGTAATCCCCTATTTTACACCGTGAATACAGTCGAATACAATAATCTGTAATCCCATATTTCACTCCATAAATACAATTGAATACACTCGAATACAATAACTAATTAGCAGGTCTTCCTTGATTCACGCCTATTTTTGCTACTATATTCGTGAATACAATAACTTAAATACTTCAAATACATCTTATAAACATAAAAGATATCTATAATCCATAATATAGCAAATGGTATCCATTGATAATTAATTACTACTAACAGGTAGTGCTTTATAAAAATTTGGAATTTTTACATGTGTATACCATATAGCAAATCTTATTACCTACCATGTTTAAGGTTTGTGTTTATTACATTTAAGCATACCAAGTTTCAATATATGTACCATAATTCAAATTAAGGCTTTAATTAAGTTATCATTAAATGTAGGAGTGTATTTAAGGATAAAATCTCTCAATTTATTTTGTTACCCGCTTCTCTCTCTTCTAATTTTTAAATTTTTCGTTCATCACCCCCCACCCTCCTCCCCACGACAATGTTGTACCTGACAATGGTGATTGATCTCACAAATACAACTCGATACTATTCATCATCAGAATGGAGGAAAGAAGGCATCAAGCATGTAAAGGTTGGTACATGGTAATAACGTCATGGAAGCAAATAGGTGGTGGGGGAGTATTATTTCTCCTTGAATTATGGTGGTTCTCTTCATGTGTATTAGATTCCATGAAAAGGCCACGAGTTTCTGGAAACATTTTAATTTGTCTCAATTTTGAGGTTTAATTGTCGTTATTTTATATTTTTATATGAATCGTTAATATATTTGTAGTTAAATTGTAGTTTATTTTTGTGGTATATTTATATTTGTAGTTATTTTCAGTGGTTTTGTAGTTATATTGTAGTTATACTGATATTTTGTATTGTAGTTGTTCTCAGTTATTATGTAGTTAAATGTATTTTAATTGTAGTTAAATGTAGTTTATTGTACTCAATCCATTATATAGTAATTACCCGCCTTGTAGTTTAATGTAGTAGTAATTTTGTAGATACCCTTAAAAACAATACAACTTTATACAATATTAAAACTGATTTGTAGTTTATTTGTAGTTTTTTTGTAGGAATTTTATAAAAAGAAATAGAAAATTTTGTTAATAGTTTATTTGTAGATAAATGTAGGAATTTTGTATATATTAACATAAAATCAGACTTCCTCTTCTACATTCCTTCTTCTTCTCAAAAAATACAGAGATGAGACCCATTTTTTATAATTAAAATTTTTCCATTCAATTGTAGCATGATTGGGATTTTTGGACATGATTGAAACATTATCAGAACGCCATAGTTACTATTCACAGGTGAAGGAAGTAAGCCAGAATAATAACTAGTTAAAAATACAGAAAATATATAAATCGGAGTTCAGTGTGTTTCTTATGCAATGGAGTCCTCAATTTCATTTTAAATTCGTATTTTACCACTATAAATCATTGGAATAAAATAGTTAGTTGTTATGTATAAATCAATAGGGAGGGAGAGAGAGGCGGCATATTAGGAAGATTTGTAGCTGTTAAGGTCACTAAATCAATTAAGATATTCTTTTCCTGATTTTTAGCGCGCCATATTAGGAAGATTTAGCTACTATTAATTACTAATCAATGAATGGTATAAAAATTGTAGAAAAATAGTGCACAAGGCGGGTAATTTACCAAATATGCACATTTTTTGTAATGAGGTTTCATATATGGTATAGATAGGAAAAAATCCCTAAAAAATTTCCCTTTATATAATTTAGCTTATATGGATCAAATCGGCCCATTTGCACAAATAGCCACATTACGGATCTGTATTTTAAAATTAACCACAATTTAAAGTTGGGAAAATTTCACTCTAGAACAATTGAGCTCCATGCTTTTCAATTTTATAGCCCATATTTTAATTTACAATCAACTAACCCAAAAATAATATGCTAAGATTTAACATCCAACTTTAATAGGTTCTCAGAATCACTATTTAACTTTTAAAATAGATTCCTCATACCTTAAAATTAATTTTCGAATAGTAATTGTGACTCAACTATTAATTTAATAAACCAAATTCATTTGGGTGGTGAAAATTAGATTTTTAACAAGCTTAAATATGTGGGTTTAAATTCCGATATTGATTTTATAAGAAATTTGGAGTGGGTGTCATTTAGACTTGTTAGAAATAGTATAAGGATGTTGTCTATAAAATTTGATGTCATTTAATGGAGACTTGGACTGGTTTTGAACAAAAATTACAACTGAAAATCGTGAAAGAAGTTCGTATACAGGCGCTTGTATAAAGATGTATAAAAGTGTATAACATTGTATAATGTGTGTTTATACACACATATACACTATTATACAAGATTAACATAATTATATAAAAATCTGACTCCGTCTTCTTCCTTGCGTTTTTTTCCGAAATTTAACTTAAATCTTGCCCAAATCTACTCCAAATCACTTCCAATTTAAATTTTGAACTCTTTTTGATATTTTCAATCAATTGGAACAACATCCAATCCAAACAACTAACAAATTAAAAAAAAATCAAAACCAAAGCTTTGAATGGTCTTCAATGGTGGACTTCTTGTGACGACCCGGCCCGTCGTCACGGTAATTACCACCCCGTTATGTTGTAATTACATAATTCATGCTTTTATATCAGTGTTAGAGTCTATCGGGGAAGTTAGGAGTGAGTTGAATTGAAAATGAGGCATATAGCCTTTTTGAAGGAAACTTGAATAAGGAAAGTCAACCCGGAGTTGACTATTTAGTTAGAGAGCTCGGAATCGAATTCTGATGATTCGGTTAGTTCCGGGAGGTGAATTGTGACTTAGGGGAGCGATCGGAATTGAATTTGGAGGCCCGGTGTAGAAATAGGCTTGAATTGGCTAAGGTTGAATTTTGGCGAAATCCGAATGGTAGGTGAGATTTTGATCCGGGGGACGGAATGGAATTCCGACAGTTGCAGTAGCTCCGTTAGGTGATTTTGGATGTGCCTGCAAAATTTCAGGTCATTCGGACGTCGTTTAGTCGGGTTTTTGATTGATTTTATAATTCGGAATGTTTTAAGGAATTTAGGCTTGAATTCGATGTGAATTATGGGTTTTGATGTTATTAGACATGTTTTGAGGATTGGAGCAAGTTCGAATAAGGTATTAAGATGTGTTGGTGTGTTTGGATGAGGTCCCGGGGGCCTCGGGGTGTTTTCGGATGGTTAATCGGGAGAAAAACATGGAAATCGGGCTGCGCGCCGCAGCAGTACATATATCGGATCTGACTGCACGCCGCAGTGATATTGTGCTTGGGCTGTAGGAGCCCCTCCGGAGTCTGAACCCCCACAGTGAGCACGGTGTGACGACCCGGCCCGTCGTCATGAGAATTACCACCCCGTTATGTTGTAAATGCATGTTTTATGATTTTTTTATCAGTGTTAGAGTCTATCGGGTGAGTTAGGAGTGAATTGGATTGAAAATGAGGCATATAGCCTTTTTGAAGGAGACTTGAATAAGGAAAGTCAACCCGGAGTTGACTATTTGGTTAGAGGGCTCGGAATCGGATTCGATGATTCGGTTAGTTCCGGAAGGTGATTTGTGACTTAGGGGAGCGATCGGAATTGAATTTGGAGGCCCGTGTAGAAATAGGCTTGAATTGGCTAAGGTTGAATTTTGGCGAAATCCGAACGGTAGGTGAGATTTTGATCCGGGGGTCGGAATGGAATTCCGACAGTTGCAGTAGCTTCGTTAGGTGATTTTGGATATGCCTGCAAAATTTGAGGTCATTCGGACGTCGCTTGGTCGGGTTTTTGATCGAATGTGTAATTCGGAAAGTTTTAAGAAATTTAGGCTTGAATCCGTGTGTAATTGGTGATTTTGATGTTTAGGATGGTGTTTTTATGATTGGAACAAGTTCGTATCGTGTTTTAGGGTATGTTGGTGGTTTTCGTTGGGGTCCCGGGGGCCTCGGGGTGAATCCGGACCATCATCCGGCATTTGGAAGCAAGAAAAGACCTGCTGTAATCTGCAGATCACTGGGCAAACTTTTGGCCTTCGCGTTCGCGAGGGATATGCCGCGTTCGCGTAGGCTGGGATCAGGTGACTATCGCGTTCGCGAGGGTTGGTGTCGCGTTCGCGTAAGAGGAAGCTGGGAAGCATCGCGTTCGCGATGGTCTAGGCCGCGTTCGCGTATAAGGAATTCGCGATGAAGGACTGGAATAAGGCATCGCGTTCGCGTGAGAGGCGTCGCGAACGCGATGAAGAGATTTGACTGGCAGTGAGTTTAAGTTCAGAACAGAACCAGTCGCGGGTTTAATACCCAAAACCTCCATTTTTGAGTTCCAAGAGAAGAAATTGACGGGAGATTGCCGGGAAATCATCGGGGTTTCGTTGGAGGTAAGTTTTGTGGCTTAATTACATCATTTTAACATGAAATCCTTGGTTAAATTTATGTAAATGGAAGATTAAAGGTGGGTTTGAGCCCTAGGCCAAAATTGAAGAAAAACACTGATTTGAGTGGGCAAATGGAGTCCGATTTTGGTAAATTTTATATGTCTAGACTCGTATCAAGATGAGGATTCCGAATATGTGACTTTCGTAATTTTTCGAGAAGCGTACCGAAAGTCGGGTTTTGACAACTTTGGGAATTTTGATGTAAATTGGGTTATATTGATTGGGTGTTGTCCCATTGGCCTAATTTGTTGTGTTTCTACTCTATTTGATCAGATTCTACGCGTGCGAAGCTTGATTCTCGTGGCAAGGTGTAACGACCCGACCCGTCGTTACGGGAATTTACCACCCCGTCATGTTGCAATTACATATTTTATGCTTTTATATCAGTGTTAGAACCTATCGGGTGAGTTAGGAGTGAATTGAATTGAAAATGAAGCAAATAGCATGTTTGAAGGAAGTTTGAATATGGAAAGTCAACCTAGAGTTGACTATCGAGTTAGAGTGCTCGAAATCGGATTCTGATGATTCGACTAGTTTCGAGAGATCATTTATGACTTAGGAGAGCAATCGGAATTGAATTTGGAGGTCCGGTGTAGTTTTAGGCTTGAATTGGCTAAGGTTGAATTTTGGCGAAATCCGAACGGTAGGTGAGTTTTTGATCCGGGAGTCGGAATGGAATTCCGACAGTTGCATTAGCTTCGTTATGTGATTTTGGATATGTCTGCAAATTTTCAGGTCATTCGGACGTCGTTTGATCGGGTTTTGGATTGAATGTTAGTTTTGAAAGCTTTGACGAAACTTAGGCTTGAATCCGTGTGTAATTGGTGATTTTGATGTTTAGGATGGTGTTTTAATGATTGGAACAAGTTCGTACCGTATTTTGGAATATGTTTGTGGTTTTCATTGGGGTCCCGGGGGCCTCGGGATGATTTCGGACCATAAGCCGGGCATATGGGTGATGTTCCATTAGCCTATTTTGATATATCTGTGCTGATTTGTGCTAGTTTTGACGTGCGTGGATGCCGGTTCGAGGAGCTAAGGCGTCGCGGGCATAAGCTTTCGTCGGTTCGAGGTGGGTAATTCTTGTAAATGATGTCTTGAGGGTTAGTAAACCCCGGACTTGCACATCTTAGTGCTGTGTTGAGGTGACTTGCATGCCGAATAACGGGCGTGGGGTAGAGCACCATTGGGGATCGTGACTTGGTCCATCCTGCGTAATAAATAATAACACTTAATTGTTAAAATGAATTGGACTAATTATCACGTTTGGGCTTCGTGCCAATTATTTGAATCCTTCGAGGATTGGTATCACTGTTTTGATAACACTGAGCATATTTTATTCTAAATTTAAGGTTTAAAATGGAATTATTGCTATTCAGCATTTTTATAAGGTTATGAAAAACTTGAACAAGGTCTTAATAATATTTTTTTGCTGTGAGCTAATATGATATTGTTGCCGTAGGGCTTTCTTGATTATTTGTTAGACTGATTGGGGCCGAGGGCCATATGTTAGGGCATGACATTCATGTGAGCATATGCATACACATGCATGGATCGGACTGCACGCCGCAGTGGTATATGGATCGGGCTGCGCGCCGCAGCAGGTGTGATATTGATATTGTGCTTGGGCTGTAGGAGCCCCTCCGGAGTCTGGACACCCCCAGTGAGCACGGGTACCCAAAAGGATCGGGCTACACGTCGTAGCAGTCATATGCATTGCATGACATACATACATTGGTTTACGTGTACTACGTGGCATAATATTTTAGCACTTATACTTTACTGGAACATGTGCATTTGTTGCTTTATTGACCAGATCTCCTGGTATAAATTGTTAAGGAGTGCTGAGCCCGAGAGGCTGATTTGAGTGCTGACTTGCACTGCTTGAGATTCTCCCAGGTATTGGTATGTTATAATGAAAGAAAGTAGCTAAAAATTGAGATTTCTAAATAATCTACTCACATATGCTAAAAAGGAATAGAATGATAGTGTTTTGAAGTTTTATGATAGTTCTGTATTGTGTAGCAAGAGATAGTGCCTTGCGTGGTTTTCTTCCCTTCAGCATTATTTACTTTTATTACCGCCGAGTTGGAAGTACTCACACCCGACTCCCTGCACCTTGTGTGCAGATCCAGGTACATTACAGCAGAGCTGATTCCATTGCGGCTCGGGAGTGCTTTTGGACGGTCGAGGTAGCTGCCAGCGTTCGCAGGACCTGATTCTCCAGTTTGTCTATATTTTGTTCTGATCACCCCACACTTGTGCACAGTTATATTCACTATTTACACTTGTATATTCCGTAGAGGCTCATGACTCTTGACCCTTCGGTCTATGGGAGTTGACACGTGTTGGGACTTGGTTCCCTATTTTTAATATGTATCTATCACTGTTGAATTATTCCGTTATGCTTAAATTGGATAAAGTGAGCTTATGGCTCCGTGATTGTTGTTAATTGGTCGGTCTGGCCTAGCAGTGTGCTGGGCGCCATCACGACCGGATTTGGGGTCGTGACAAGTTGGTATCAGAGCCTAGGTTTACTAGGCCTCGTGAGTCTTGAGCCGGTTAGTAGAGTCTTGTGGATCGGTACGGGGACGCCTGTACTTATCCTCGGGAGGCTTGCGAACCTTTAGGAAACACTTCACATTTCTTGGAATTCTTATCGTGCGTACTTGATTCACCTTGAGATATAATTTTGAAATTCCTTCCATACGTCTGTGTACGCATCGAGCGCTCGGTAATATAATTGACTTATGGCTTGCAATTCCCCGATCGAGGGGCGAGATATAATCTCCATGAATTTATGTTGGGCCAGTTGGGAGGACTCGAGGCCAGATCCTTGTCCATGGCTTGAGCATCAAGGTATTAATTTTGCGAGTCGGTATTATGAAGTTCATACGATCGGTACTGATCCTTATTGTGCAAATGGCAGTTTGATAATGGGAGAGTTGTAAGGTATTCAGTTCTTATTGTGGTTTGATATGTAGCCCTAGCTATGGGCGTGAGAAATAATTATCATATCTCGTAATTGGAAGGTAAAGTGCCTTATGTGTAGTGGAACGAGTTTAAACTCAGGAAGACTAAAGTGATTTTGATATGTGTTATGATTCGAGCAGGTATAGCGCATGTTCAAGTATAAATTATGATAATATGATTCGTATAGTATTGAGATTTAATATTGTTGAAATATATTGTGATATCTTGTTGAGTTGTGGATGTATTGTTAGAATGGTTTGGTAATTCTCTGGCAGGTGGATAGGCCAATTTACAAAGGAAACTCTGCCGAAATTTTTGGAAAATTTGGGACTTAGAAAGATTTCTGTCACCTAAAGAGAGTGGGCTTATTGGTGGTGCATGTATATCTGCAAGAATTGCAGAAGAGCTAAGGTCTCCGATGATTCGAGTCTCTGTCAAGGCTTGTAAATGACTTGAGTTTAATCTCATATTAATATTTCGGCATCACTTGAGTAATAATGATATGAGTGGTTGAAAGTGCTTTGATGAATGGCTTCGAGCTAAGTTGGGGAGGTTGCTATTGATTAACCGATTGCACTATTGTGTGCTATGTTGATTCTGTCTCTAAGTATGTTGGGAAATTCTGGTAAAGGTTATGGTGCTTCGTAGATCTGATGAAGTACTAGGGTGTTTTGAACTGCTGTTGGTAAAGAATATTCACCATATAGGAAAGAAAGATAGCTGATTGTATCTGTATGTACTCATGTTTTGCGGTGTCAGAGTTCTAACACAACACGAGCGGTTCTACTCAATAGGATAGTTGAATTACAGCTGAATAAGGGTGAATGATGCCCGAGGATGGTTTTGCAGTGTTCTAGATTTTGCTTGTAACAGTCAGGTGCCTTAAGATTTGTGTATGTGGCTAAAGATGGTGGTTTCGTTAGGGAAGATCAAGACTTGTGTTATATCATGTGAATGGTGGGATTCTAGGTATCCGTATTGGGAAACATTGAGAAAGTATTTAGTGGCCTATAGGTCTTAGACCGTGTGGTCTTGTGTACGAGTCTCGTATGGTAACATGAGTTGATGTATTATGGTACTACAGTAAAGACTGATATGAAATTAGAGATGAATCAGAAAGGAAACTTGGTAAATGGAACAACTTGTTAATAAACCGGAATGGTATAAAAAGGGATACGATTGATTCCTAGTAGGTGGTTGAAGTAATGAGTCTTGCAGACATTGCAGCAAAGCTCTTGAGTGCTGGCAGTTGTGTAACTCGATATGGGTATAAGGACTCAGTCCTGGCAGTTTAACTTATGCAATGTAATTGGGAGAAAGAGTTTATGATGTGTTCTACCATGGTTTGAAAATGAGTGTATTTTTCCTGTTGGCATGTAAGGTCTGGAATGTGCAATGAGTTTTCTCTATATGGGATCATGAAAGTCCTTGACTAGTTGAGTGCGCCGATGTTGAGGCGGAGGAAAGGGATATGAATTTCCATGTTGTCTTAGTGTGATATGGTATATACGATGTATTATGGAAAGTTGATAATGGTATATTCTAGGTTTTGAGATCAGTTCATAATATATGGGAAGTCAATAAAATTATTGAGCAGCGCGGACAGCTGCAGGTGAATTTAAGAATCGATCTTTCTGATAATTTAAGAAAATGGTACTACTATCCTATTAACTTGGCAGGGAATATGATCCATAAAGGACAAGGTAATGTAAAATGATGATATCCAGTGGTATGGTGGTATTCTCTTGTTGGATCGACTATAATAACTGAGTCATTGATGGCATAGTGAAATTTCTGAATGGCCGTCGTGGTATGAATGGACGCTTGATGTGTATTATATATTCGTACGGTGGAGTGTAGAACCAGGTATAGCGATTCATGTGTTACATATGTGTTGGAGACTAGAAGTTCTCGTAATCCGCATATGTAGTGGTTGTATATCGCGTGTATCGGCACCGTTTTGTGATTATTGGAAATCGGAAGCCCTAGTGGCTCTCTCTTAGCTTGATATGATGAATTTGGGTTATGATACCTTATTTCAGACTGGTTGACATAAGACAGGTCGTCTAGACAAATGAGCTATGGACTATGTCGGAAAATGGCACAAATTGCGTAGCAGAGAGCATCAGAGTATGCTCCAACAGAGTAGTTGTACCCAGGACCAGCGGACGGCTGGTAGGCATAGCTTTGTCAGTTGGACCTTAGTGGCGGATGTTAGTGTAGAAGTATCTACCATTGATTAGTTATGGTATTGAGGAACTTTGTCGGATGCGTTTCTTGTGGCCAAACTTGAGGCTATATATGTTTATTATGATGAGCAACTTGAATCGACGCGTATTTATTTGGCGAGGGTTATTTGGATCGGGTGGCACGCCGCCACAGGTATGGTATCTGGATCGGGTGGCACGCCGCCACGGGTATGTCATTGGAGCGGGTTACACACCGAGCAACAGTGTAATGTGAAAATAGAGTTAGTTATATATTACCTGGTATACAATACTTCCTAGCTTCTGAGGAAAAGTCCGTTTTGAGTATCGCTTGGCAAAATGACACGTCGGTTGTGTCCTTTCAGGATTTGATAGCATACGTTAATTGTTTCACCGTGGGTGAGGTTGATTGCTTGGGTTCAAGACCTAGATATGTGCGTGGCTAACCGTTTTAAGCTTAGTGTCTTGAGGTGCTTCATGAGTAATAACATTGGGATAGAATCACGAATCGTGGCAAGGCCACGTGATGTTATGACCTGTCGAGGAGGATTCAGGTACTCTATTTCTATAATGCGAGACGCGATCTCAGTTCTATGTTGCAGCTCTTTTGCTGGAGACAGTTGTCATGAATTGAGTTGTCATGATTCGAGTGTGTGCATACGTTTCTATTGGAGCCTATGTTGTGCTCGTCGTGGCTTAGGCCGGTGTTGAGGTGTTTATCACCAGTGCGGTGTGTTATAATGGAAATGACCGTTGGAGTCATTAATGAATACGAGCATATTGGATCTTGGCTTGTTAGAAAGGTAAAAATCGAGGTTTGGCTCCGAAACCTATCGTGGTATGAGTTTTAAAAAGGGAAATAGATTCACGAATGGTTAACCTGAGAGATGGGTTCGGTATATCGCGTGCTTCAGCTGCCGTGGGCGGGATATGGAGGTGTTGGAATAAGACTATCTAATGAAAGAGGTTTCAGCTAGTATTTGGTTATTGTGGCCTGTTGTTGTGATTAGAGATTATCGTCTCGAGTGATGGGGTTGCCGATACATCATATAATCTCACCCGGAGTAGTGAATATGGGTTATTGCAGTGGATTCGAGTGTATCCTGAGTATAGGCATGGGATTAGCATTTGGTATATGATTTCGGAAAGTGCAATATGATTTATGGTTCAGATGGTCTATGAAATTTTGACTATATGGTGTTTTCGGACGTATGTGAGATAGGGTGACGTATGATCGCCCGAATATATGCTGGGTAAGGTCATTCAGCTATTGAGTTGCTTCTAGTACCACTCTGGTACGCTCGAGGACGAGCGTTTATTTAAGTTGGAGAGAATGTAACGACCCGACCCGTCGTTACGGGAATTTACCACCCCGTCATGTTGCAATTACATGTTTTATGCTTTTATATCAGTGTTAGAGCCTATCGGGTGAGTTAGGAGTGAATTGAATTGAAAATGAAGCAAATAGCATGTTTGAAGGAAGTTTGAATATGGAAAGTCAACCTAGAGTTGACTATCGAGTTAGAGTGCTCGGAATCGGATTTTGATGATTCGACTAGTTTCGGGAGATCATTTATGACTTAGGAGAGCAATCGGAATTGAATTTGGAGGTCCGGTGTAGTTTTAGGCTTGAATTGGCTAAGGTTGAATTTTGGCGAAATCCGAACGGTAGGTGAGGTTTTGATCCGGGAGTCGGAATGGAATTCCGATAGTTGCATTAGCTTCGTTATGTGATTTTGGATATGTCTGCAAATTTTCAGGTCATTCGGACGTCGTTTGATCGGGTTTTGGATTGAATGTTAGTTTTGAAAGCTTTGACGAAACTTAGGCTTGAATCCGTGTGTAATTGGTGATTTTGATGTTTAGGATGGTGTTTTAATGATTGGAACAAGTTCGTACCGTGTTTTGGAATATGTTGGTGGTTTTCATTGGGGTCCCGGGGGCCTCGGGATGATTTCGGACCATAAGCCGGGCATATGGGACTTGGCAAAATCTGCAGAAAACTGCAGGTTTCTGCCCAGTCATTTAGACCTTCGCGTTCGCGTGACATCGGTCGCGTTCGCGAAGGTCAGGTGGGCTAAAGCATCGCGTTAGCGACAAGGGCGTCGCGTTCGCGTAGGTCAGAGGGAGTTAAGCTTCGCGTTCGCGTGATGGGGTGACGCGAACGCGTAGAAGGAAAATAGGCGCTGGGAATTTTGTTCATCGCGAACGCGTGGTGGAGTTCGCGTTCGCGTAGGATAAGCCAAGTTGAGCATCGCGAACGCATGGTAGGTGTCGCGTTCGCGAAGAGTAAAAGGGAGCTGTTCATCACGAACGCGTGGGAGCTCACGCGAACGGGAAGAGCAAAAAGCTCTGGCAGTGAATAAAATCCAGAAACAGAAGGCTTACGGGTTTACACCCCCAAAACATAATTTTTGAGCCCTAGAGAGAAGAAATCACGGGAAAACGCTGGGAAATCATCGGGTATTTTGTGGTAGAATTAACATCAATCTTCATGAATTTGGGTAGAAATTGTGAAGGATTGTGGCCTAGATATTGAAAACGAAAATTTGGGTTTTGAAAGGCCAATCGAACTCCGATTTTGGTAAATTTTATATGTATGGACTCGTGGCGAGACGAGGGTTCTGGAAATACGGGTTTCGAAGTTTTTCGAGATGTGGGCCCAAGGCTCGGGTTTTGCAAATTTCGTAATTTTTGATATTTTTCGAGTTCTTTCGATTGGGTGATGTTCCATTAGCCTATTTTGATATATCTGTGCTGATTTGTGCTAGTTTTGACGTGCGTGGATGCCGGTTCGAGGAGCTAAGGCGTCGCGGGCATAAGCTTTCGTCGGTTCGAGGTGGGTAATTCTTGTAAATGATGTCTTGAGGGTTAGTAAACCCCGGACTTGCACATCTTAGTGCTGTGTTGAGGTGACTTGCATGCCGAATAACGGGCGTGGGGTAGAGCACCATTGGGGATCGTGACTTGGTCTGTCCTGCGTAATAAATAATAACACTTAATTGTTAAAATGAATTGGACTAATTATCACGTTTGGGCTTCGTGCCAATTATTTGAATCCTTCAAGGATTGGTATCACCGTTTTGATAACACTGAGCATATTTTATTCTAAATTTAAGGTTTAAAATGGAATTATTGCTATTCAGCATTTTTATAAGGTTATGAAAAACTTGAACAAGGTCTTAATAATATTTTTTGCTGTGAGCTAATATGATATTGTTGCCGTAGGGCTTTCTTGATTATTTGTTAGACTGATTGGGGCCGAGGGCCATATGTTAGGGCATGACATTCATGTGAGCATATGCATACACATGCATGGATCGGACTACACGCCGCAGTGGTATATGGATCGGGCTGCGCGCCGCAGTAGGTGTGATATTGATATTGTGCTTGGGCTGTAGGAGCCCTTCCGGAGTCTGGACACCCCCAGTGAGCACGGGTACCCAAAAGGATCGGGCTACACGCCGTAGCGGTCATATGCATTGCATGGCATACATACATTGGTTTACGTGTACTACGTGGCATAACATTTTAGCACTCATACTTTACTGGCACATGTGCATTTGTTGCTTTATTGACCGGATCTCCTGGTATAAATTGTTAAGGAGTGCTGAGCCCGAGAGGCTGATTTGAGTGCTGACTTGCACTGCTTGAGATTCTCCCGGGTATTGGTATGTTATAATGAAAGAAAGTAGCTAAAAATTGAGATTTCTAAATAATCTACTCACATATGCTGAAAAGGAATAAAATGATAGTGTTTTGAAGTTTTATGATAGTTCTGTATTGTGTAGCAAGAGATAGTGCCTTGCGTGGTTTTCTTCCCTTCAGAATTATTTACTTTTATTACCGCTGAGTTGGAAGTACTCACACCCGACTCCCTGCACCTTGTGTGCAGATCCAGGTACATTACAGCAGAGCTGATTCCATTGCGGCTCGGGAGTGCTTTTGGACGGTCGAGGTAGCTGCCAGCGTTCGCAGGACCTGATTCTCCAGTTTGTCTATATTTTGTTCTGATCACCCCACACTTGTGCACAGTTATATTCACTATTTACACTTGTATATTCCGTAGAGGCTCATGACTCTTGACCCTTCGGTCTATGGGAGTTGGCACGTGTTGGGACTTGGTTCCCTATTTTTAATATGTATCTATCACTGTTGAATTATTTCCGTATGCTTAAATTGGATAAAGTGAGCTTATGGCTCCGTGATTGTTGTTAATTGGTCAGGCTGGCCTAGCAGTGTGCTGGGCGACATCACGACCGGATTTGGGGTCGTGATACAAGGGCATTGCGGAGTAGTCGTCGCGCCGTATTGAGGTGAGTAATAGATGTGGGTGATGACCAGCGGGTTCGAAACCCCGGTATACCACTTTGTGACGCTGTATAGCGGCGAGACACGCACACTCTCGAGAGTGCGGGGTCGATCATGAACTGGAGACTATATATTAGTCCGACCTGTTGATACTGTATTATTGGCTATTCTCGAGCCGTTGAACCCCCTTCTTGGGCGGTTGAGTATACTTGTGGGCCGTGAGCCAGTTATTGGATCCCGCGAGGATCGTTATCATTGTCTTATCATATAGACATGTTAGTTTACTACTAGACCGCAGCTATTTCTGTTATTATGCTAATTCCAATCTCTGGAACTTGATATTACTGTTTTCCAACTGAAAAATGATAAAAAGAGTTTTCAAAAACTACTTTTGAGCCTGCGAGGCTGTATCTGCATATTAGCTGACTAGTAGTGGATCGGGCTGCACGCCGCAGCGAGATATATGTTGGATCGGACTGCATGCTGCAGGAATATCTCTATGAGATGTGCTTGGGCTGTAAGAGCCTCTCCGAAGTCTGAACCCCCACAGTGAGCACGGGTACCCAAAATTGTAGTCGGGTTACGCGTCGTAGCGGTCATATCATGCATTGCATTGCATTTAGCTACATCTGCTAGCTGTTATGCTATTTATTGGTATTTTGTTGGTACAGGTACAGTGAATATTGATTCTATGACAGGGTAGCCGATTATAGCTTTACATAGTGCTTTATTGCGGATTTCTTATCTGCGCTGTCTTACCCCTGTTTATTACCACTGAGTCTGGCAGTACTCATTTTACTCCCTGCACCTTGTGTGCAGATCCAGGTACCTCTCAGCAGTGATCCAGTAGCTGTGCGAGGCGACATCTGTGGGATATACGAGGTAGCTGCGGAGTCCGCAGGACCCGATATTCCTTCCTACTATCTTTTGATTTTGTATTGACATTTCTTTCCGCAATTGGAATCTTGTAAACCTTTATACACTCATGTTCAGTAGAGGCTCATGACTCTTGACCCTTCGGTCTATGGGAGTTAGTATATTTTGGGACTTGGTCTCCCCGTTGTTGGTATAAGTATTACTATTGTTTCATATTTTGAAATGCTTAAATGGGTTAAAGAGAGCTTCTAGCTCCGTTGTTGATATTGATTGGTCAGGCTGGCTTAGCAATGTGCTGGGCGCCATCACGACCAGATTTGGGGTCGTGACAAGTTGGTATCAGAGCCAGGTTTACTAGGCCTCGTGAGTCTTGAGCCGGTTAGTAGAGTCTTGTAGATCGGTACGGGGACGCCTGTACTTATCCTCGGGAGGCTGCGAACCTTTAGGAAACACTTCACATTTCTTGGAATTCTCTATCGTGCGATCTTGTTGTTCTGAGAACTGAACTTCTATATTCTATTCTCTCGCAGATGGCGAGAACGCGAGCATCGGGACGAGGTGGACGACCTCCATTGCCACCTGTTAGAGGCCGTGGGCGCGGTCGTGCTAGAGGTAGAGGTAGGGCGGGCGAGCGGTGCTAGCTGACCCGCCCGTTGTACCGGTTCGAGAGCGACCCCCGGTGGTTGATGCCCCGGCGGCCCCGGTTCGGGGCCGGACTATATCTATTGTTATCCCTGGTCTTCGAGAGACTCTTGCTCGGATATTATCGGTGTGTTCGGTTTGGCTCGGGTAGTTTCGGCTACCGCTACCGCAGCGACATCTCGGTCGGGGGTGGTCGGCGGACCCTCGCGGCTCGCACACCGACCCGGTTGTTCGGGGACTTCGGACACCGGAGGCGGTCCCCGCTCGGTGGTTGCACCGGTTATTCCTCCGACTGCACCGGCTCCAGCTCCAGAGCATATGGTTCGAGGTTATGCCCGATGACGAGCGGCGTCGTCTTGAGAGATTTGGCAGACTTCGGCCACCCCATTTTAGTGGCGCCGAGGGCGAGGATGCCCGGGGTTTCTTGGATAAGTGTCAGAAGATGCTGCGTACGGCTGGTATTCTTGAGTCCGGCGGAGTTTCATTTACTACATTTCAGTTCACTGGTCCCGCATTTGATTGGTGGGAGGGGTTTGAGAGGCGTAGGCCTGCTAGAGCAACACCTCTCACATGGCAGCAGTTCTCTACTCTCTTTCTAGAGAAATATGTACCTCGGTCTCGTCGCGAGGAGCTACGTCGCCGGTTCGAGTGGTTGATTCAGGGCGACATGTCTGTGACCCAGTATGAGCTTAGATTCACTCGGTTGGCTAGGCATGCCACATGGATGATCCCCACTGATAGGGAGAGGATCAGGAGGTTCATTGATGGCCTCAACTACTCTATCCGTATTCTTATGACCGGCGAGCGAGTTCTGTCATCATCGTTTGAGCAGGTAGCTGATATGGCACGCTCCATTGAGGCGGATCGTCGCCGAGAGAGAGAGGAGCGGGAGGCCAAGAGGCCTCGTGGTTCTGGTAGTTTCAGTGGTGCTCCATCTAGAGGGCATTCCCAGCAGAGCAGAGGTCTCTCATCTAGACCTTCTCATTCAGGCCGCCCAGAGCAGAGCGGAGGTTCTTATGGTCGTGGTCGACAGGGGTTTCAGCAGGGTCGGTCATCACTTAGTGCCCTCCCAGCCCAGAGTGCAGCACCTACTTCTCCAGCACCAGGTGCATGTTACGAGTGTGGTGAGTTTGGCCACATGAGGAGGCAGTGCCCTCGACTACGTAGGGGCAGGACTCAGCAGAGGGATCAGCCCTCCTCTTCAGCACCATCTCAGTCTAGTAGAGGTGGAGGTCAGTCTTCTCGTGGTCGCCCCAGGGGCGAGGAGAGATCTGGTAGAGGCCAGGCATGGTTCTATGCACTTCCTGACAGGCGTGATGCAGTTGCCTCCGATGCTGTGATTACAGGTATCATTTTTGTCTGTCACAGAGATGCCTCTGTTCTATTTGATCCAGGGTCCACATATTCTTACGTGTCCTCTTATTTTGCACATCACTTGGGTGCGACTCGTGGTAGTCTTGATTTACCTGTTCATGTATCCACCCCCGTGGGTGATACGATTGTTGTGGATCATGTCTATAGATCCTGTGTTATATCTATCGGGGGTCTGGAGACCCAGGCAGATTTGTTATTGTTGGGTATGGTGGATTTTGATGTTATATTGGGTATGGACTGGTTGTCTCCATACCATGCTATATTGGACTGTCATGCTAAGACAGTTACGTTGGCCATTCCTGGTATTTCTCAGATTGAGTGGCGGGGTTCGACCGATTTCGTCCCTAGCCGTGTTATTTCGTTCTTAAAGGCTCAGAAGATGGTTGAAAAAGGGTGTTTATCGTACTTAGCTTTTGTGAGAGATGTGGGAGCTGAGTCTCCTAGCATTGATTCTGTACCTGTTGTGAGGGATTTCCCAGATGTATTCCCCTCAGACCTGCCGGGCATGCCGCCGGACAGGGGATATTGATTTTGGCATTGACTTGGTGCCGGGCACTCAGCCCATATCCATTCCTCCTTATCGGATGGCACCAGTTGAGTTGAAAGAACTGAAAGAGCAACTTCAGGAGCTTCTGGATAAGGGTTTCATCCGCCCTAGTATGTCTCCGTGGGGTGCGCCGGTATTATTTGTTAAAAAGAAAGATGGTTCCATGCGAATGTGTATTGATTATAGGCAATTGAACAAAGTGACAGTGAAGAACAAGTACCCTCTACCGCGCATAGATGATTTGTTTGATCAGTTACAAGGTGCGAGGGTGTTTTCTAAGATCGATCTTCGTTCAGGCTATCATCAGCTGAAGATCAGGGACTCGGATATTATGAAGACTGCATTCAGGACCCGATATGGTCATTATGAGTTCCTTGTGATGTCGTTTGGGCTGACCAACGCCCCAGCAGCATTTATGCATCTGATGAACAGTGTGTTCAGGCCTTATTTGGATTCATTTGTGATTGTGTTCATTGATGACATTCTAGTCTACTCACGTAGTCAGGAGGAGCATGTTCAGCACTTGAGTATTGTGTTGCAGAGATTGAGAGAGGAGAAGCTATATGCTAAATTCTCCAAGTGCGAGTTTTGGCTCGAGTCCGTAGCATTTTTGGGACACGTGGTGTCTCGTGATGGTATTCAGGTTGATCAGAAAAAGATAGAGGCGGTGCAGAGTTGGCCTAGACCGACCTCAGCTACAGAGATCAGGAGTTTTCTTGGTTTGGCGGGATATTATCGCCGGTTTGTTCAGGGATTTTCATCCATTGCTTCTTCATTGACTAAATTGACCCGGAAGGGTGCACCATTCGTGTGGTCGGATGAGTGCGAGGAGAGCTTTCAGAAGCTCAAGACAGCTTTGACCACAGCTTCAGTGTTAGTATTGCCATCAGCTTCGGATTCATATACCGTTTATTGTGATGCCTTGAGAGTGGGGATAGGTTGTGTGTTGATGCAGGAAGGAAAGGTAATTGCTTATGCTTCTCGGCAGTTGAAGCCGCATGAGAAGAACTATCCTGTTCATGACTTGGAGCTAGCCGCCATTGTTCATGCATTGAAGATTTGGAGGCACTATTTGTACGGCGTGTCTTGTGAGGTGTATATCGACCATCGTAGTCTCCAGCACTTATTCAAACAGAAAGACCTTAATTTGAGACAGCGGAGATGGCTAGAGTTGCTGAAGGATTATGACATTACTATATTATATCATCCGGGAAGGCCAATGTGGTGGCCGATGCTTTGAGCCGGAAGGCGGTCAGTATGGGGAGCTTGGCATATATTCCAGCTGAGGAGAGGCCATTTGCTTATGATGTTCAGGTGCTAGCCAATCGGCTAGTGAGGTTAGATATTTCAGAGCCCAGCAGGGTATTGGCTTGTGTTGTATCTCGGTCATCTCTATATGATCGTATTCGTGAGCACCAGTATGATGATCCACATTTGGCTGTCCTGAGGGACAGAGTTCAGCATGATGATGCTAGAGATGTCACCATTGATAGTGACGACGTATTGAGGATGCAGGGCCGGATATGTGTGCCCAATGTTGATGGCCTTCGTGAGTTGATTCTGGAAGAGGCCCATAGCTCGCGGTATTCTATCCATCCAGGAGCCGCTAAGATGTATCAAGATTTGAAACAGCACTATTGGTGGAGAAAGATGAAAATGGACATTGTCGGACATGTAGCACGGTGCCTCAACTGTCAGCAGGTTAAGTACGAGCATCAGAGGCCCGGTGGTGTATTTCAGCGCATTGTTATTCCTGAGTGGAAATGGGAGAGGATCACTATGGACTTTGTTACTGGACTCCCTCGGACGGCGAGGAAGTTTGATTCTGTATGGGTGATTGTGGATAGACTCACTAAGTCAGCTCACTTCATTCCAGTTAGTACTACCTACTCATCGGAGCGGTTGGCAGCGATCTTTATTCGAGAGATTGTTCGGTTGCATGGAGTTCCGGTGTCTATCATATCCGACAGGGGTACTCAGTTCACTTCTCAGTTTTGGAGAGCATTTCAGCGAGAGATGGGTACGCGGGTTGAGTTGAGTACGGCATTTCACCCCCAGACAGACGGACAGTCTGAGCGTACTATTCAGATCTTGGAGGATATGTTGCGAGCTTGTGTGATTGATTTTGGTGGTTCGTGGGATGAGTTCCTACCACTTGCCGAGTTTGCCTACAACAACAGTTATCAGTCGAGTATTCAGATGGCCCCGTATGAGGCATTGTATGGCAGGCGGTGTAGATCCCCGTGGGATGGTTTGAGCCTGGTGAGGTTAGATTGATAGGGACTGAGTTAGTCCAGGATGCTCTGGATAGAGCAAAGTTGATCCAGGAGAGGCTTCGTACAGCACAGTCTCGTCAGAAGAGTTATGCGGACCATAGAGTTCGAGAGTTGTCTTTCATGGTTGGTGACAGAGTATTGTTGAAGATCTCACCTATGAAGGGTGTCATGAGGTTTGGGAAGAAAGGAAAGTTGAATCCCAGGTACATTGGTCCTTTTGAGATACTTAGGAGAGTTGGAGAGGTGGCATATGAGTTGGCATTGCCGCCCAGCTTATCCAGCGTTCATCCAGTATTCCATGTGTCTATGCTCCGGAAGTACATTGGAGATCCGTCTCATGTATTAGATTTCAGCACCATTCGGCTTGATGGTGATCTATCCTATGATGTGGAGCCTATTGCCATTTTGGGACGGCAGGTGAGAAAATTGAGGTCTAAGGAGATTGCATCAGTTAAGGTTCAGTGGAGAGGTCGACCCGTGGAGGAGGCCACTTGGGAGATCGAGCGGGAGATGCGGAGTAGATATCCTCACTTGTTTGAGACTTCAGGTATGTTTCTTGACCCGCTCGAGGACGAGCGTTTGCTTAAGAGGGGAGAATGTGACGACCCGGCCCGTCGTCACGAGAATTACCACCCCGTTATGTTGTAAATGCATGTTTTATGATTTTATATCAGTGTTAGAGTCTATCGGGTGAGTTAGGAGTTAATTGGATTGAAAATGAGGCATATAGCCTTTTTGAAGGAGACTTGAATAAGGAAAGTCAACCCGGAGTTGACTATTTGGTTAGAGGGCTCGGAATCGGATTCCGATGATTCGGTTAGTTCCGGGAGGTGATTTGTGACTTAGGGGAACGATCGGAATTGAATTTGGAGGCCCGGTGTAGAAATAGGCTTGAATTGGCTAAGGTTGAATTTTGGCGAAATCCGAACGGTAGGTGATATTTTGATCCGGGGGTCGGAATGCAATTTCGACAGTTGCAGTAGCTTCGTTAGGTGATTTTGGATGTGTCCGCAAAATTTCAGGTCATTCGGACGTCGCTTGGTCGGGTTTTTGATCGAATGTGTAATTCGGAAAGTTTTAAGAAATTTAGGCTTGAATCCGTGTGTAATTGGTGATTTTGATGTTTAGGATGGTGTTTTTATGATTGGAACAAGTTCGTATCGTGTTTTGGGGTATGTTGGTGGTTTTCGTTGGGGTCCGGGGGCCTCGGGGTGAATCCGGACCATCATCCGGCATTTGGAAGCAAGAAATGATCTGCTGTAATCTGCAGATCACTGGGCAAACTTTTGGCCTTCGCGTTCGCGAGGGATATGCCGCGTTCGCGTAGGCTGGGATCAAGTGACTATCGCGTTCGCGAGGGTTGGTGTCGCGTTCGCGTAAGAGGAAGCTGGGAAGCATCGCGTTCGCGATGGTCTGGGCCGCGTTCGCGTATAAGGAATTCGCGATGAAGGACTGGAATAAGGCATCGTGTTCGCGTGAGAGGCGTCGCGAACGCGATGAAGAGATTTGACTGGCAGTGAGTTTAAGTTCAGAACAGAACCGGTCACGGGTTTAATACCCAAAACCTCCAATTTTGAGTTCCAAGAGAAGAAATTGGCGGGAGATTGCTGGGAAATCATCGGGGTTTCGTTGGAGGTAAGTTTTGTGGCTTAATTACTTCATTTTAACATGAAATCCTTGGTTAAATTTCTGTAAATGGAAGATTAAAGGTGGGTTTGAGCCCTAGGCCTAAATTAAAGAAAAACATTGATTTGAGTGGGCAAATGGAGTCCGATTTTGGTAAATTTTATATGCCTAGACTCGTATCGAGATGAGGATTCCGAATATGTGACTTTCGTAATTTTTCGAGAAGCGTACCGAAAGTTGGGTTTTGACAACTTTGGGAATTTTGATGTAAATTGGGTTATATTGATTGGGTGTTGTCCCATTGGCCTAATTTGTTGTGTTTCTACTGTATTTGATCAGATTCTATGCGTGCGGAGCTTGATTCTCGTGGCAAGGGCATTACGGAGTAGTCGTCGCGCCGTATTGAGGTGAGTAATAGATGTGGGTGATGACCAGCGGGTTCGAAACCCCGGTATACCACTTTGTGACGCTGTATAGCGGCGAGACACGCACACTCTTGAGAGTGCGGGGTCGATCATGAACTGGAGACTATATATTAGTCCGACCTGTTGATACTGTATTATTGGCTATTCTCGAGCCGTTGAACCCCCTTCTTGGGCGGTTGAGTATACTTGTGGGCCGTGAGCCAGTTATTGGATCCCGCGAGGATCGTTATCATTGTCTTATCATATAGACATGTTAGTTTACTACTAGACCGCAGCTATTTCTGTTATTATGCTAATTCCAATCTCTGGAACTTGATATTACCGTTTTCCAACTGAAAAATGATAAAAAGAGTTTTCAAAAACTACTTTTGAGCCTCGCGAGGCTGTATCTGCATATTAGCTGACTAGTAGTGGATCGGGCTGCACGCCGCAGCGAGATATATGTTGGATCGGACTGCACGCCGCCGGAATATCTCTATGAGATGTGCTTGGGCTGTAGGAGCCCCTCCGGAGTCTGAACCCCCACAGTGAGCACGGGTACCCAAAATTGGAGTCGGGCTACACGCCGTAGCGGTCATATCATGCATTGCATTGCATTTAGCTACATCTGCTAGTTGTTATGCTATTTATTAGTATTTGTTGGTACAGGTACAGTGAATATTGATTCTATGACAGGGTAGCTGATTATAGCTTTACATAGTGCTTTACTGCGGATTTCTTATCTGCGCTGTCTTACCCTTGTTTATTACCACTGAGTCTGGCAGTACTCATTTTACTCCCTGCACCTTGTGTGCAGATCCAGGTACCTCTCAGCAGTGATCCAGTAGCTGTGCGAGGCGACATCTGTGGGATATACGAGGTAGCTGCAGAGTCCGCAGGACCCGATATTCCTTCCTATTGTCTTTTGATTTTGTATTGACATTTCTTTCCGCACTTGGTATCTTGTAAACCTTTATACACTCATGTTCAGGTAGAGGCTCATGACTCTTGACCCTTCGGTCTATGGGAGTTAGTATATTTTGGGACTTGGTCTCCCCGATGTTGGTATAAGTATTACTATTGTTTCATATTTTGAAATGCTTAAATGGGTTAAAGAGAGCTTCTAGCTCTGTTGTTGATATTGATTGGTCAGGCTGGCTTAGCAATGTGCTGGGCGCCATCATGACCGGATTTGGGGTCGTGACACCTGGTCCGCAAGGGCGGCACCGCAGGTGCGGAAGGAAAGACCGCAGAAGCGGTCTAGGCTCGTTATGGGAGGATCCGCAGAAGCGGAAGACTTGTCGCCTAAGCGAGTCCGCAGGAGCGGACTCTGATGCGCAGAAGCGGTAAGGCTCGCAGGAGCAGAAGGGGATTCGCAGGAGCGGTCTCGCAGGAGCGAGACCTGGGCCGCAGGAGCGGAGCTGGGCGGCTAGGAGTGTTTTCGCAGAAGCGACCATTTGGTCGCAGAGGCGACCTCGCAGAGGCGGATTTTTGTCCGAATTGAGTGGGAAAATGGAGTCCGAATTTGGTAAATTTGATATGCCTAGACTCGTATCGAGATAAGGATTCCGAATATGTGATTTTTGTAATTTTTCGACAAGTGTACCAAAAGTTGGGTTTTGACAACTTGTGGGTTTTGATATAATTTGGGTTATTTCGAATGAATTGCGTGAAATTAGCATATATTGATGCATTCTCTATGATTTTGAGTAGATTTGGCATCCGAGGAGGTTGATTTGTGAGGCAAGCGTAAGGCGGATTGAAGCCTCTACCGGTTCGAGGTGAGTGGTAGTAGTAAACAATGTACTGAGGGTTTGAAACCCCGTACTAGCACTTCACAGTGCTATGTTGAGATGAGACACACGTCTTGAGACGAGCGTGGTGACATTGTGATTGGGGACTTGGACTTGGTCCTTCCCGGCTAATAGAATACTGTGTTTTATGATTGTTAATGAGATTATAACTATACAATTGGGGCTAATAGCCATGTTTGGGGCCTTGTGCCGATCTGTAGAGCATTAGGGAACCTATAGAGCTAGGTGACCCTTATATCGTGTTGGAAATATTCACTCAGCCGTAGCTCTAGCTGTATAGCATAATATGAGCCAGTACTAGATGCGTACATTGAGAAAGTTTATCTAGGGTGGAATTTCCCATTCTAGCTGAGTGGGCTTGAAAGGCCAAGTCTATATTGACTGAGACAGGGTCAAGGACCCACTGTGATATATTATATTGGACTTGAGAGTCCAAGTATATACTGGCTGGGATAGGGTCGAGGACCCATTATGAGGTATTATATATATATATATATATGGGACGGACTGCACGCCGCAGCAGTATATATATTGGATCGGACTGCACGCCGCAGTAATATACATGTAATATACATGTAATATACATGTAATATACATGTAATATACATGTAATATACATGTGGGACGGACTGCATGCCGCAGTATTATTGCGCTTGGGCTGTAGGAGCCCCTTCGGAGTCTGAGTCTGCACACATTCTCAGTGAGCGCTGGTGTATATTATGGGATCGGGCTGCGCGCCGCAGCAGTATAAATATATATACATATATATATTGGATCGGACTACACGCTGCAGTAATACATGTGTGGATCGGGCTGCACGCCGCAGTATAATAGTGCTTGGGCCTAGAGAGCCCCTCCGAAGTCTCTATACACCCCCAGTGAGCGCCGTCGACGTTAAATGGAGCGGGCTGCACGCCGCAGCGGTATATGTAATGGAGCGGGCTGCGCGCCGCAGCGGTATATGTATTGGAGCGGGCTGCACGCCGCAACATTATACTTAATCATATCCTACTATCTACCTAATTACTTATACATTATAGACATAGGTATGTGTCTTTATATGTTGAGATGGCCGTACACCGTAGGGGTACGAGTGAGGGTTAGTTCAGTGTGGAATCTTGTAGAGATAAACGTAGATTAGAGGTTAGAGTACTACTATAGTGATGACGTACCTGTGAGGGTTGACTTAGAACTGCTAAGTGATAGCACAGGAGTTCTTACCTTCAGTTATTATTTATTATTGTTACTCACTGAGTTGAAATATACTCACCCCACTCCCTTGCACTTTCTGTGCAGATCCACAGGTGCCCGAGAGCAGTTGAGACATTGCAGCTGTTGATCCTTGTCTACTTTTGCGGAGATTACGAGGTAGCTGCCAGCGTCCGCAGAGCTTGTTTCTCCTTCTTTATCATCTTGTTGATTTCCTATTTGCCTAGACTTGGTTGTATTAGGATGCTATTCTGTAGAGGCTCAGTCTCGTGACACCACGATATGGTTGGGACCGTATTTTGTATGTTTTACATTTCGTTTATCACCTGATATGAGCATTTACTGTTTAAGTTTAATTTGATTAATAATTGGCTGGGTTAAGAGATGATATGGTCGGGCTTGCCTAGCATTGTGTTGGGCGCCATCACGACCGGGGTTTGGGTCGTGACAAGTTGGTATCGGAGCCCAGGTTAACAGGTCTCGCGAGTCATGAGCCGGTTTAGTAGAGTCTCGTGGATCGGTACGGGGACGCCTGTACTTATCCTCGGGAGCCTGCAAACCTTTTAGGAAAAGTTTCAATTCTTGGAATTCTTGTCGTGCGATTAATTTTGACTTAAACTAAACTTTGACATTCTATTCTCTCACAGATGGCGAGAACTCGAGCTTCCGGACGGGGAGGATGACCACCACTACCACCTGCTAGAGGCCGTGGACGCGGCTGTGGTCGTGGCGGAGGTCGGGCAGCTGATGTAGTACCAGCTGACCCACAGCCCCCAGTTGCAGAGGTGCCAGCAGCACCGGTTCAGGCACCAGCTGTGCCCATTGTCATTCCGGGTCTACAGGAGACCCTGGCTCAGATACTAGTAGTTTGCACTGTCCTGGCACAGGCGGTTTCAGTTACTACTGTAGCAGCTACATCAGGGACTGAGGGTGGTCATCAGACCCCCGCAGCACGCACTCCAGAGCCAGCAGTGCAGGGCTTGTAGACACCAGAGGCTCCTCCAGTTCAGCCTGTGGTTCCGGTTCAGCCAGCGGATCAGATTCAGGGGGACAGGGTCCCAGCTATGACAGACGATGAGCAGCGTCGTCTCGAGAGGTTCACCAGGTTATCTCCTCCAGTGTTCACTGGTGCTCCGGGCGAGGACGCCCAAGGTTTTCTGGATAAGTGTCGTCGGATGCTTCGTACGGCAGGGATATTGGAGTCCAGTGGGGTATCTTTCACTACCTTTCAGTTTCAGGGGCTAGCCTTCGCTTGGTGGGAGGCTTATGAGCGCCGCAGGCCGGCAGGGGAAGCACCACTATCATGGCCGGAGTTCTCCACTATGTTCTTGGAGAAATGGGTGCCTCGATCTCAGAGAGAGGAGATGTGTAGGCAGTTTGAGGGTCTCCGTCAGGGGGACATGTCAGTGTCAGAGTATGAGATCAGGTTTACAGAGTTGTCGAGATATGCACCGTGGTTGGTTCATTCCGACAGAGAGAGGATTGGATGCTTCGTGGACGGCCTCATTTAGCCCATTCGTATTCTGATGACTCGGGAGAGGGTTTTGAGTCGTACATTTGAGGATGCTGTGGATATTGCTCGCGACATAGAGACAGATCGTCGCAGAGAGCGGGATGAGAGGGAGGCCAAGAGGCCTCGAGGAGCAGCTAGTTCCAGTGGCACTCAGACCAGAGGCCAGAGTCAGCAGAGCCGAGATCGCTCTTTTAGGTCTTCGCAGTCGAGTCGCTCAGGATCGTCGTAGATGGTCTCCTAGACGGGGTTATCGGGGTTCGCACCGCAGCCAGCCATCTCTCGGTGCCATGCCGGCTCGGAGTTCGTCACGGCCCCATCCGCTCAGTGTTCATCTCGGACTAGTTCATCAGCTGGCCACTCCAGCGCCAGAGGTCCTTATCAGTCTCAGTACCCAGCACCGGGGAGTTGCTACGAGTGCGGAGAGTTTGGGCACCACCGTAGGGAGTGTCCCCGTCTTGTTTCCAGATCTTATCAGCAGAGGGGGCAGCCCTCGTCATCTGGTCCTTCTACTTCAGCACCTGCCCCGCTAGCTAGGGGTGAGAGTCAGACAGCTAGGGGTCGCTCTCGAGGGGGAGGCCGATCAGGCGGACAGGCTAGATGCTATGCTTTTCGGGGCCGATCTGAGGCCGTTGCTTCTGATGCTGTCATTACAGGTATTATTTCAGTCTGCCACAGAGACGCCTCAGTATTGTTTGATCCCGGTTCTACTTATTCTTATGTGTCTACATATTTTGCTCCTTATTTGGGCACGACCCGAGGAAGTCTTGAGCTGCCAGTGCACGTATCTACCCCGGTAGGGGATACTATTGTTGTGGATCACGTATACCGGTCCTGTCTAGTCACTATTCGGGGTCTGGAGACCCGAGTAAACCTATTTCTTCCGAGCATGATTGATTTTGATGTTATATTGGGCATGGATTGGCTATCTCCGTGTCATGCTATTCTGGACTGTCATGCCAAGACAATTACTTTGGCTATGCCGGGCATTCAGAGGATCGAGTGGCGAGGCACGACTGAGTATGTACCTAGCAGGGTAATATCTTTCCTCAATGCCCAACGAATGGTTGGGAAGGGATG
This sequence comes from Nicotiana noctiflora, assembly GCA_032618575.1. Taxonomy (NCBI): domain Eukaryota; kingdom Viridiplantae; phylum Streptophyta; class Magnoliopsida; order Solanales; family Solanaceae; genus Nicotiana; species Nicotiana noctiflora. Next base: position 52,372 of record JASVEL010013761.1, on the reverse strand, counting down.
TCACTCTTATTTAGCATTTGTGCGGGAGGTCGAGGCCCAGACTCCCAGTATTGATTCTGTTCCCATTGTGCGAGACTTTCCTGATGTGTTTCCCTCAGACCTGCCGGGCATGCCGCCGGACAGGGATATTGATTTTGGTATCGATTTGGTGCCGGGCACTCAGCCTATTTCTATTCCTCCGTATCGGATGGCACCAGCTGAGCTGAAGGAATTGAAGGAGCAGCTCCAGGAACTCCTAGATAAGGGGTTCATTCGGCCGAGTGTGTCGCCGTGGGGTGCACCGGTCCTGTTTGTTAAGAAGAAGGACGGATCCATGAGGATGTGTATTGACTACGGGCAGCTAAACAAAGTAACAGGTGAAGAATAAGTATCCTCTGCCTCGTATTGATGATTTATTTGATCAGCTCCGGGGAGCTAGGGTGTTCTCGAAGATTGATCTTCGTTCAGGCTACCATCAGCTGAAGATTAGAGAGTCCGACATTATGAAGACTGCATTCAGGACCGGATATGGTCACTATGAGTTCCTTGTGATGTCTTTTGGGCTGACCAACGCCCCAGCAGCGTTTATGCATCTGATGAACAGTGTGTTCAGGCTCTATCTGGATTCATTTGTGATTGTGTTCATTGATGACATTCTAGTTTACTCTCGTAGCTAGGAGGAGCATGCTCGGCACTTGAGTATTGTATTGTAGAGATTGAGAGAGGAGAAGCTGTATGCCAAGTTCTCCAAATGTGAGTTCTGGCTTGAGTCCGTGGCATTCTTAGGGCACGTGGTGTCCTGTGATGGTATTCGGGTAGATCCGAGGAAGGTCGAGGCAGTGCAGAGTTGGCCCAGACCGACCTCAGTTACTGAGATCCGTAGCTTTCTGGGATTGGCAGGGTATTATCGCCGATTTGTTCAGGGGTTCTCTTCTATTGCTTCACCCTTGACTAGATTGACTCGGAAGGGTGTTCCTTTCTTATGGTCCGAGGAGTGCGAGGAGAGCTTTCGGAAGCTCAAGACAGCACTGACCACAGCACCAGTCTTGATTCTACCGACAGCTTCAGATTCTTATACTGTATATTGTGATGCCTCAGGAGTTGGCATTGGTTGTGTGTTGATGCAGGAGGGTAGGGTCATTGCTTATGCTTCTCGTCAGGTTGAAGCCCCACGAGAAGAACTACCCTGTTCATGATTTGGAGCTAGCGGCCATAGTTCATGCTTTGAAGATTTGGAGGCATTACCTGTATGGTGTCTCCTGTGAGGTGTTCACGGATCATCGCAGCCTTCAGCACTTATTCAGACAGAAGGACCTTAATTTGAGATAGCGGAGGTGGTTGGAGTTGCTTAAGGACTATGATATCACTATTTTGTATCATCCGGGGAAGGCCAATGTGGTGGCCGATGCCTTGAGTCGGAAGGCGGTTAGCATGGGCGGCCTAGCTTTCATCCCAGTTGGGGAGAGGCCATTTGCTTATGATGTTCGGGCTCTAGCCAATCGGCTAGTGAGATTAGATATTTCGGAGCCGAGTCGAGTGTTGGCTTGTGTTGTTTCTCGATCTTCCTTATATGATCGCATCGGGGAGCGACAGTATGATGACCCACAATTTGCTTGTCCTTAAGGACAGAGTGCGACATAATGATGTTAGAGATGTGACTATCGACGATGATGGTGTTCTGAGGATGCGAGGCCGTATATGTGTGCCCAATGTTGATGGTTTGCGGGAGTTGATACTTGATACTTGAGGAGGCACACGGTTCGCGGTACTCTATTCACCCGAGTGCCGCAAAGATGTTCCAGGACTTGAGACAACACTACCGGTGGAGGAGAATGAAGATGGATATTGTTAGGCATGTAGCTAAGTGCCTCGATTGCCAGCAGGTCAAATATGAGCATCAGAGACCGGGCGGTGTTCTTCAACGTATGGTTATTCCCGAGTGGAAATGGGAGAGGATCACCATGGATTTTGTTACTCGGCTTCCTCGGACAGCGAGGAAGTTTGATTCTGTATGGGTGATTGTTGATCGGCTGACTAAGTCCGCACATTTCATCCCGGTTAGTACTACTTACTCATCGGAGTGGTTGGCAGCGATCTTTATTTGGGAGATTGTCGGGTTGCATGGGGTCCCGGTGTCTATTATATCTGATAGAGGCACTCAGTTCACATCTCAGTTTTGGAGAGCATTTCAACGAGAGATGGGTACACGGGTTGAGTTAAGCACCGCATTTCACCCCCAGACAGACGGACAGTCTGAGCGCACTATTCAGATCCCGGAGGATATGTTGCGGGCATGTGTGATTGACTTTGGTGGTTCATGGGATGAGTTTTTGCCACTTGCTGAGTTTGCCTACAATAATAGTTACCAGTCGAGTATTCAGATGGCCCCGTACGAGGCATTGTATGGCAGACGGTGTAGATCTCCCGTAGGATGGTTTGAGCCTGGTGAGGATAGATTGATAGGGACTGAGTTAGTTCAGGATGCTCTGGATAGAGCAAAGTTGATCCAGGAGAGGCTTCGCATAGCACAGTCTCGCCAGAAGAGTTATGCAGACCGTAGTGTTCGAGGGCTGTCTTTCATGGTTGGTGATAGAGTATTGCTGAAGGTTTCACCCATGAGGGGTGTCATGAGGTTCGGGAGGAAAGGGAAGTTGAGTCCCAGGTACATTGGTCCCTTTGAGATACTCAGGAGAGTTGGAGAGATGGCACATGAGTTAGCCCTGCCACCCAGCTTATCCAGCGTTCATCCAGTATTCCATGTGTCTATGCTCCGGAAGTACATCGGAGATTTGTCCCATGTATTAGACTTCAGTACCATTCAGCTTGATGGTGATCTATCCTATGATGTGGAGCCTATTGCTATTTTGGGTCGCCAAGTAAAGAAGTTGAGTTCGAAGGAGATTGCATCAGTTAAGGTTCAGTGGAGAGGTCGACCCGTGGAGGAGGCTACTTGGGAGGTCGAGCAGGAGATGCGGAGCAGATACCCTCAGCTATTCGAGACTTCAGGTATGTTTCTTGACCCGCTCGAGGACGAGCGTTTGCTTAAGAGGGAGAGAATGTGATGACCCGGCCCGTCGTCACGGTAATTACCACCCCGTTATGTTGTAATTACATAATTCATGCATTTATATCAGTGTTAGAGTCTATCGGGGAAGTTAGGAGTGAGTTGAATTGAAAATGAGGCATATAGCCTTTTTGAAGGAAACTTGAATAAGGAAAGTCAACCCGGAGTTGACTATTTAGTTAGAGAGCTCGGAATCGAATTCTGATGATTCGGTTAGTTCCGGGAGGTGAATTGTGACTTAGGGGAGCGATCGGAATTGAATTTGGAGGCCCGGTGTAGAAATAGGCTTGAATTGGCTAAGGTTGAATTTTGGTAAAATCCGAACGGTAGGTGAGATTTTGATCCGGGGGTCGGAATGGAATTCCGACAGTTGCAGTAGCTCCGTTAGGTGATTTTGGATGTGCCTGCAAAATTTCAGGTCATTCGGACGTCGTTTAGTCGGGTTTTTGATTGATTTTATAATTCGGAATGTTTTAAGGAATTTAGGCTTGAATTCGATGTGAATTATGGGTTTTGATGTTATTAGACATGTTTTGAGGATTGGAGCAAGTTCGAATAAGGTATTAAGATGTGTTGGTGTGTTTGGATGAGGTCCGGGGGCCTCGGGGTGTTTTCGGATGGTTAAACGGAAGAAAATCATGGAAATTGCAGGTTGAAGAGTCTGGTTCTGTCATTTTCGCTCCTGCGGAATTTTGGTCGCAGGAGCGAGTCCGCAGAAGCGGATATTGGAGCGCAGAAGCGCTTGTGATCGCGGAAGCGGAGCTGAGCCCGTAGGTGCGGCACCGCTGAAGCGGAATGGGAGGATCCGCAGAAGCGGAAGACTTGTCGCCTAAGCGAGTCCGCAGGAGCGGACTCTGATGCGCAGAAGCGGTAAGGCTCGCAGGAGCGGAAGGGGATTCGCAGGAGCGGTCTCGCAGGAGCGAGACCTGGGCCACAGAAGCGGAGCTGGGCGGCTAGGAGTGTTTTCGCAGAAGCGACCATTTGGTCGCGGAGGCGGCCTCGCAGAGGCGGATTTTGGTCCGCAGAAGCAGAAATCGCGCCTGTGTTAAAAATAACAGAAGGGTTAAAATTTCATAAGTTGCAAAACATTTGGGGCTCGGTTCTTGAAGGCGAATTGGGCGATTTGGGCGAGTTATTGCTGGGAGAACATCGGGTTATCATCGGAGGTGAGTTTTATGGTTCTTTGACGCGTTTTTATCATGAAATCCTCCTTTAATTCACGAAAATTGGATCAAACTGTGGGGAAATTTAGCCTAAGCCAGGGTTTTGGTAAATTGCCGATTTGAGTGGGCAAATGGAGTCCGAATTTGGTAAATTTGATATGCCTAGACTCGTATCGCGATAAGGATTCCAAATATGTGATTTTTGTAATTTTTCGACAAGTGTACCAAAAGTCGGGTTTTGACAACTTGTGGGTTTTGATATAATTTGGTTTATTTCGAATGAATTGCGTGAAATTAGCATATATTGATGCATTCTCTATGATTTTGAGCAGATTTGGAATCCGAGGAGGTTGATTTGCGAGGCAAGCATAAGGCGGATTGAAGCCTCTACCGGTTCGAGGTGAGTGGTAGTAGTAAACAATGTACTGAGGGTTTGAAACCCCGTACTAGCACTTCACAGTGCTATGTTGAGATGAGACACACGTCTTGAGACGAGCGTGGTGACATTGTGATTGGGGACTTGGACTTGGTCCTTACCGGCTAATAGAATACTGTGTTTTATGACTGTTAATGAGATTATAACTGTACAATTGGGGCTAATAGCCATGTTTGGGGCCTTGTGCCGATCTGTAGAGCATTAGGGAACCTATAGAGCTAGGTGACTCTTATATCGTGTTGGAAATATTCACTTAGCCGTAGCTCTAGCTGTATAGCATAATATGAGCCAGTACTAGATGTGTACATTGAGAAAGTTTATCTAGGGTGGAATTTCCCGTTCTAGCTGAGTGGGCCTGAAAGGCCAAGTCTATATTGACTGAGACAGGGTCAAGGACCCACTGTGATATATTGTATTGGGCCTGAGAGGCCAAGTATATACTGATCGGGATAGGGTCGAGGACCCACTATGAGGTATTATATATATATACCTATATTGGATCGGGCTGCGCGCCGCAGCAGTATATATATTGGATCGGACTGCACGCCGCAGTAATATACATGTAATATACATGTAATATACATGTGGGACGGATTGCACGCCGCAGTATTATTGCGCTTGGGCTGTAGGAGCCCCTTCGGAGTCTGAGTCCGCACACATTCTCAGTGAGCACTGGTGTATATTATGGGATCGGTCTGCGCGCCGCAGCAGTATAAATATATATACATATATATATATAGGATCGGACTGCACGCCGCAGCAATACATGTGTGGATCGGGCTGCACGCCGCAGTATAATAGTGCTTGGGCCTAGGGAGCCCCTCCGAAGTCTGTATACACCCCCAGTGAGCGCCGTCGACGTTAAATGGAGCGGGCTGCGCGCCGCAGCGGTATATGTATTGGAGCGGGCTGCACGCCGCAACATTATACTTAATCATATCCTACTATCTACCTAATTACTTATACATTATAGACATAGGTATGTGTCTTTATATGTTGAGATGGCCGTACACCGTAGGGGTACGAGTGAGGGTTGGTTCGGTGTGGAATCTTGTAGAGATAAACGTAGATTGGAGGTTAGAGTACTACTATAGTGATGACGTACCTGTGAGGGTTGCCTTAGAACTGCTAAGTGATAGCACAAGAGTTCTTACCTTCAGTTATTATTTATTATTGTTACTCACTGAGTTGAAATATACTCACCCAACTCCCCTGCACTTTCTGTGCAGATCCACAAGTGCCCGAGAGCAGTTGAGAGATTGTAGTTGCTGATCCTTGTCTACTTTTGCGGAGATTACGAGGTAGCTGCCAGCGTCCGCAGAGCTTGTTTCTCCTTCTTTATCATCATGTTGATTTCCTATTTGCCTAGACTTGGTTGTATTAGGATGCTATTCTGTAGAGGCTCGGTCTCGTGACACCACGATATGGTTGGGACCGTATTTTGTATGTTTTACATTTCGTTTATCACCTGATATGAGCATTTACTGTTTAAGTTTAATTTGATTAATAACTGGCTGGTTTAAGGGATAATATGGTCGGGCTTGCCTAGCATTGTGTTGGGCGCCATCACGACCAGGGTTTGGGTCGTGACAAGTTGGTATCAGAGCCTAGGTTAATAGGTCTCGCGAGTCATGAGCCGGTTGGTAGAGTCTCGTGGATCGGTGCGGGGACGCCTGTACTTATCCTCGGGAGGCTGCAAACCTTTTTAGGAAAAGTTTCAAATTCTTGGAATTCTTGTCGTGCAATTACTTTTGACTTGAACTGAACTTTGACATTTTATTCTCTCGCAGATGGCGAGAACTCAATCATCCAGACGTGGAGGATGACCACCACTACCACCTGCTAGAGGCCGGGGACGTGGCCGTGGTCGTGGCGGAGTTAGGGCAGCTGAGGCAGTGCCAGCTGACCCACAGCCCCCAGTTGCAGAGGTGCCAGCAGCACCAGATCAGGCACCAACTATGCCCATTGTTATTCCGGGTCTACAGGAGACCCTGGCTCAGATACTAGCAGTCTGCACTGGCCTAGCACAGGCGGTTTGAGTTACTACAGCGGCAGCTGCATCAGGGATCGGGGGTGGTCATCAGACCCCCGCAGTACGCACTCCAAAGCTAGCAGTGCAGGGCATACAGGCACCAGAGGCTTCTCCAGTTCAGCCTGTGGTTCCGGCTCAGCCAGCAGATCAGGTTCAGGGGGACAGGGTCCCAGCTATGACGGACGATGAGCAATGTCGTCTTGAGAGGTTCACTAGACTATCTCCTCTAGTGTTCACTGGTACTCCGGGCGAGGATACCCAAGGTTTTCTAGACAAGTGCCGTCAGATGCTTTGTACGGCAGGGATCTTGGAGTCTAGTGGGGTATCTTTCACTACCTTTCAGTTTCAAGGGCCAGCCTTCGCTTGGTGGGAGGCTTATGAGCGCCGCAGGCCAGCCGGAGCAGCACCACTATCATGGCCCGAGTTCTCCACTATGTTCTTGGAGAAATGGGTGCCTCGATCTCAGAGAGAGGAGATGCGTAGGCGGTTTGAGGGTCTCCGTCAGGGGGACATGTCAGTGTCAGAGTATGAGATCAGGTTTACAGAGTTGTCCAGATATGCACCGTGGTTGGTTCATTCCGACGGAGAGAGGATTGGGCGCTTCGTGGACGGCCTCATTTATCCCATTCGTATTCCGATGACTCGGGAGAGGGTTTTGAGTCATACATTCGAGGATGCTGTGGATATTGCTCGCGACATAGAGACAGATCGTCGTAGGGAGCGGGATGAGAGGGAGGCCAAGAGGCCTCGAGGAGCGGCTAGTTCTAGTGGCACTCAGACTAGAGGCCAGATTCAGTAGAGCCGAGGTCGTTCTTTCAGATCTTTGCAGTCGAGTCGCTCCGATCGTCGCAGATGGTCTTCTGGGCAGGGTTATCAGGGTTCGCACCAGAGCCAGCCATCTCTCAGTGCCATGCCAGCTCAGAGTTCTTCACAGGCCCCATCTGCTCAGGGTTCTGTTTATAATAATGTTCTGTTTATTCCTCTAACCGCTCGCTCCATGGTAATCAACTAGGAAGGGTAATCTAAATATTAAATCAAAACGCTCCCATATCATGTTTACGAACGCGGCATAGAGGGTTAATTTGATTCGAGCTAGAGTTAATTCAAACATGAGGCAACCACGGCCACACTTTAAATCTTATGAACGACACATGTTGGTATAGGTTATAACTAAGACGAATAAGGATTACATGTAATCAAGTTCTCGGTAGTCCCTTTTGAAGCATGACTTGAAGTAACCCCATTACAAACTGGGCCATCTGTGTTTAAAAATTTGAAATGTACAAGTTTTACGGAATAAAGCGGTTTGAAATTGATTGAAAGCACATAGATTACAACATGTTCTAAGAAATTAGATATTTTGCCATTTACAATAGTTTGAGCGATCGTGCTAGAACCACGCGATCCGGGGTGCCTAACACCTTCCCTCGGGTCAACAGAATTCCTTATTTAGAATTTTTTGTTTGCAGACTTCATTTGAAAAGTCAAAATTTTCTCGATTTGGGATTTAAGTAAATCGGTGACTTGGGACACCATAATTTATTCCAAGTGGCGACTCTGAAATAATAAAATAATCCCATCTCAAATATTGTCACTTAAATTGGAAAAACTCCCTTCTACCGAGCCCTTCGCGGGGTGCGGTAGCGCATAAAGTAGGTGTGACACCAGTTTGATCAAACTGTGAAAAACTACTTATTTTGAAAAGTATTTTTTATTCGAAAGTGCTTTATGAAAAAATACTTTTGCAAAATAAGTAGTTTGTGTTTGGCCGATTCGTTTGAGTAGCGCTTTTTTGCAAGCTCATCGTGTTTGGTTAATCTTTTAAAAAAGCACTTTTAAGTATCAAATTACGAAAAAGGACAGTAAATATTCAATTTGTGATTAGTATTATTTAGAAAGAAAAAATAAATGTAAATATTTATTATAAAAGAATTCAATTAAAATATAAAACGTAAAGTAAAAATATAAATTAATTTTTTTAATTAATATAAAATATATTTATTCCAAGAATAATATTGAGTGTTTGATATTACTTTTATTCACATGATAATTTAAATATGCCAAAATACATCATTCAATATAAATTTAAAAGGAGAAAGAGAATAAAAATTTAATTAAAATAAATAAGACAATAAATGTATAGCATGAAAAATAAAAGGAAAAGAAAAAGAAAATTAAATTAGTGATGGATAATTAAAAAATATAAATTTATTATAAGGTTACATTGTCTTAAATAAATCAACTTTCTACTTCTGCTTTTTGGAAGAAGCTAGAATTTATAGCTTCTCTCTAGAAGCAGAAAAAATGCTTCTGCTGTTGCTAAAAAATACTTTTTTATTTTGACCAAACACCTTAAATTTTTCAAAAAGTGTTTTTGTTGGCCAAAAAAAGTACTTTTGACCTCCTAAAAGCTTGGCCAAACAGATTCTTAATCTCTTTAAATATTTTCATTTCGAAGTTGTACCATATGACTGCCCCTCTATTCACTTTCTGCTCTTATTGACCTCTCTGATTGAATACAAAATTTAAAAGCAAAGTCAAATTTATATAAGAGGAACTTACAGAAATCAAATTATTTAGTCGCTATTAAGTTTCTATAATTACCATATATATAATTATTTTTATAGTTACTATTCAGTTGTAACGATGGTGTATTTAATGTGTTTGTGCTGTTGTATTCATAAATACAACAACAAAAAATGCCTAAAAATTAGGGTATTCTAGCTGTACACGTATATTTTCACATGTATTCATGCCATGAATTCATGAATACAATAGCAAAAAGCGCCTAAAATCAGGGCAGTCCAGTTGTACGCGCATGTATTCACATGTATTCGTGGTGTCGTATTCATGAATACAATAGTAAAAAGCGCCCAAAATCAGGGGCATTCCAGTTGTACGTGCATGTATTCACATGTATTCCCCCCCATATATTCATGAATACAACAACAAAAAATGCCTAAAATCAAGGTAGTTCTTCTGTACGCGCATGTATTCACATATATTTGCGATATTGTATTCATGAATATCGCAGCAAAAAGCGCCTAAATCAGGGTAGTCCTGATGTACGCACATATATTCACATGTATGCGCGCCATATATTCATGAAATCAGTAACGAGAATCACTTTAAAATAGGTATGTCTATTTATGAGTGACAAATAGGCGGGTTGGACTGAATTTGAGCGGGTCAAGATGTGTTAAGTAAATAATGGGTCATTGACCAACCCAATCCAAAGTGTGCTTAGACTAAGATGTGTTGAGTCAAGATGTGCTAAACAATGTGTCATAGTACAACCCCCAACTTGACCCATATTTTAAAATCATGCTCATCTTGCATAAAACAAAATTTTACCTTAAAATGTGTAAGTTGAAAAATATTTGGGGGTGGGTGGTGCAATAAAAAAAATAAAAAATTAAAAATACAAAAAAAAAGTAAAATAAGGGCAACTAAATAAATTTCTATATAAGTTGTGTTGAGATCCGTTTTATTTTGGGTGAGTTTCATGGGTTGTATTTGGGCTGCTTAATGGGTCAGAATGGTCTATAAAAAATAATTTATTAATTTGGGCTCAACCCAAATAGACCCATGAGCTAAAAAATTTACAGCCCAACCCACTAATCTCTAGACAGGTTGGGCGGGTTAAATGAGTTTGGGCTCAAACTAACACCTCTATGTCTAGCTGTATAAGAGAGATGAAAAATATAAATAGTGTATTTTATGCCTTAATGGTGGTACATACCATAAATACTTATTTTGCTATAAAAGATAAAAGACAGCTATAAAAAATAAAACTTTAAAATAATTTTTTATTTATAATCATTATGGTGTATACCTTTGCTATAGGAGGTAAAATTTCCTTTATTCCTTTATATAAGGTGAAATACATAAACGGTCCCTTCAAGTTGTTCACAACGGTCAGCCAGACACTTTAACGAAACCTCTTTTCAATTGGGCACTTCAATCTTTCAATAAAGTAGATCAATTAAATACCGACCTCATCAGCCCACCTCGCGTGAAATACACTCTCGGATTCATGTCAAACGAACAAATGAGAAAGTGCCATTTATAATTTTAATTAAAAAAATTACCATCTATTATAAAACAAAAAGAAAACAAAAATCAATAATAATAATTTGAAAGAGATAGAAGAATAACAATTATGGAAAAACCCCTTTAATCACATCTATGTGAATCACCGCCAACCCTTCCTCCTCATCTCCAGTTTTCTTCAGCAACTATTTTACTCTAAACTTCGTCTCCACTAACATTAATAATGGGAAACACACTGCAAAAACATGGCCAAAATAATTCAGAACAAATCAAGCACAAGAAATTGCAGTGACAGAATTACTAGATGAACATCAAAATTTCACATGTGTATTTTGTATCGAGCCAATGTTGTTACCCAACAAAAAAATTTAACAACCTAAATTATTGTGTTCATCCATTTTGTATCGACTGTTGATTTGAAGGAAAGACGATTATTGTGTAGTTATTGTTATTAATTGTTACATTATTTTCAAGATTGAAGAAGAGGGAGTGGAGTAATGGCGGAAGGAATAAGTTTGGTGAAGATGAAATATTTTGAGAAGAAAGTGAAATTATTGTGTGAAAAATAAAATATAATGGGATCCACATAAAATTAATATTAAATTTAAAAGGAAAAAAGAAAAAACCTCAATTTTGAGGGTTTAATGCGCTTAGAATTAAGTATAAAGCACATACTTTGCCATGTCAGTGTGAAGGGTTCATGAGGTCGTACTTTAGCGGAGAAGAAGTGTTAAAATGATAAATGGATTAGTTGAGGTTTCTGGCAGACGGTTGAAGACAACTTGAAGGGTCCGTTTATGTAAGGAATTTTTACCTCCTATAGCAAAGGTTAACACCTTATTTATTTTAAATAAATATCATTTAAAAAATTATATTCTATATATACCTTTTAAGGTTTATAGCATATTTAATTTTGGTTATCTTCTAGCTCACTAAATATGCTAATAGTTACACTATTTTCTTTCTTTCTCTACTTTGATACTTCTCATTCCCTTCCCCTATCCCATTAAATTTTTTGATCTCCTCCTCCTTCCACCGATTTTCTTTCTATCCCATCACACTTTCCCGTCCCTTTATACACTAATCAACTTTTTTTCATCCTTTTTGCTTTGTCTTCTACTGGAATTGAACTGCAGTAGAGGAGTTGGCGACGGCTTATGACATTGCAGCAATAAAATTTTATGGACTAAAAATGTAGTAACCAACTTTGAAATAAACCAATACGAAGTTCAAGATTCTGATCACTTGAGTACTAATCAAAATTTTCATCAACTTCCACATAGGAATATTTCTCATAATTTCAAGTTCAACGAGGTGATCACGGCGGTCGTGAAAAGAGGATTCGATTTCGGAGATCCATTAAGTGACGATTTCTTTCTTTCGCTATGAAGAAGAACATTTCTTTTAATATATTTCAATGTAATTTCAACGTATCACGCTGTATTTTTATGATTTTCATTGTATTTATTATCTTTTTTTATTGTAACTCAATGTATCTCGCAGTATTACATGTATTTTATTATATTCTCTGTCTTTTTTTTTCATTGTATTTTAATGTATCTCTCTGTATTCTATGTATTTCACCGCATTCAATCTCGCTATATGCCATGAATATATTCATAAGTTTATTTTAATTAATATAATTTATGTATTCATATGTATTATATATTTCTCTGAAGATTGCTATATTTTGGGATATTTTTTGGTACTAAAAATACAAAATTCGTGTGTTATAATTGAGTTTGTTGAGTTATATTCGGGGCATTTGCATCTATACCCGCTTTTTGTGCCACATTTTAACCTGTGCCTGCTTTGCAAAAAAACTGCAAGCGTATCCACTTTTTCACATAACTTCAGCACACGGGGCTGAAGTAGCAAATGCAATTATACAAAACTTCAGCATTTTAGTAGCAGGGCCTCAAGTTCAGCTCTAAAGCTGAAGTTTTATTTTATAACTTTTTGTTTAGTAACCGGGAAACTTCAGCTCTAGAGCTGAAGTATGCCAGTTATAAAATAAAAACTTCAGCTTTAAAGCTAAAGTTTTTGTTTAGTAACCCGGAAGCTTCAGCTCTAGAGCTGAACTTTTCAAGTTATAAAATAAAAACTTCAGCTCTAGAGTTGAAGTTTGCTAGTTATAAAATAAAAACTTCATCTAGAGCTAAAGTTTCCTAGTTATAAAATAAAACTAGAGCTGAAGTTTTTGCTCAGTTATGAAGGGAAGCTGAAGTTTTTTAAAAAGTGGGTATGAATGCAAACAAAAAGACAAAGCGGCTACACGTTGAAGATTTGGACGCCCCGTATAATTTTTATGTTATATTAGGAGTGTATTATGTTAATTGATTCACTTCTGTTTTAAAAATAGTGTAATCCCCTATTTTACACCGTGAATACACTCGAATACAATAATCTGTAATCCCATATTTCACTCCATAAATACAATTGAATACACTCGAATACAATAACTAATTAGCATGCCTTCCTTGATTCACGCCTATTTTTGCTACTATATTCGTGAATACAATAACTTAAATACTTCAAATACATCTTATAAACATAAAAGATATCTATAATCCATAATATAGCAAATGGTATCCATAGATAATTAATTACTACTAAAAGGTAGTGCTTTATAAAAATTTGGAATTTGTACATGTCACGACCCGGATTTCCCACCATCGGGGTCATGATGGCGCCTACTAAATGGAAGCTAGGCAAGCCAAATATTAACTACATCTCCACTAATTACCAATTCTTATTATTAAAAACATATGAATTACAGCCGGAATAATCAAAATTAGCGGAAGACTTAGTCAAATATGATAAAGAAAATCCAAATCCGATACACTACCCAAGATTGGTGTCACAATACTCACGAACTTCTAAGAATAATACACATAATTGTCTGAAAGAAAATACAAGCTGTTTATCTCGATTACATGAGATAACAGAATGAAAAGCATAGATAGAAGAGACAACGGGTCCTGCGGACGCCTGCAAGGCTAGTGTCACGCCCCAAATCGAGGAACATGACCGGCGCCTGACCGGGTTGCCCCAGTCAAGCGGACCTGGGTGCCTTTCATTCCCACGCGTTACCCCTGTGATGACCGTTTCTCATTAACCAAATATATTACTAATCATAATTGATTTCACATTAAACAAATAAAACGATACGAGTGATTCATTAACAAGATTTCAATTTTTACAACGCCCGACATAACACAATGTATATACATAAGACTGGAGTCCCACAGTTTACATGTCTACAGAGCCTCTAGGATACAAAAAGGGAAATACAATACTTGCCGGTAACAAGGCTCCGGCTATACCTTACAAAGCCAAAATGAAATCTAAACCGAGTGGCATGAACCACACAAGGCCCCGAGGAAGAAAGGGGCTCACCAAAACGGGCAGTGGAAGGAGAAGGATACTACCGCCGATGAGCTGAAGTGCCTGCTACTGATCCACCTACAATCATGACACGAATGTAGCGCCCCCGGCAAAAGGGACGTCAGTACACTTGAATTGTACTGGTATGTATGGACAAACTTTGTCCCAAGTAAACTCAAGCCATTAAATTACATCAACAATTAATTAAGCCAGCCAACCATGTTTCCACATTTTCCTCATTTCAAATAATTCTCACACAAAGCACTTTCTACGATCAACCAATTTAACAATAACCAATCAATCACGTAAAGCACAAGTAGTCAAACAAAGGGCAATCAGTGCCCCACAGGTTGCAAACTCTCCTGTTGTCTCCTTTCACAATTTCACATTATTGATTTTTGTATCAATTTTCAATAGCGATTTCGATCGCTTTCCACCCTTATTGCCCCTGACCACCCTTATTACCTCGGCCACCCTTATCACCCCAACCCACACCTTATTTCACCACGTTGCGGCGCGCAACACGACCCCGCCTTACGGTTGAAAACACAACAATTTCAAACAGCAGATAAGGTACTACACACAATTTCAACAAGTTCAAATAGGCAACTTACACATTGGTTCATGTTCTCAATTTCTTCTCAATTCAATATCACAACCATGTTACAATATTTCCAAAATCGAAAATGCCCACATAATCATGTTCAACAATTCACCACAATTAAGGTATTTCAAATTCCTTCCACAATAAGCCAAATATGCCATCACAATGGTTGTTCCCAATTCTTTACCAACCTCGATTACCTTTTTATCTTTCAATTCATATTTCATACCACACATAGTTCAACATCAATCAAATGCTCAACAAGGAAATCAAAGGATTACGTAAAATTTCTCAATTTGACACATGCCAAAACAATTCGCACACATTTGGGCGATTTTACAAGAATCAAAATTAGCCATACATACCTGGTGATGAGTTTTCTTCCGATAACTTCCTACTTTATGCTTACCCACGCTATCTTACTCTTGCCAACCTTGTTCTTGAAGACTCTTACTTCTACTCACTTCTTTTTACTAAAAATCAAGTTCAATAATCATGCACGAGTGTAAAAATTCTATCTTCAAAAGCTATTATATGCAAACCTCTCTTTACCCAATTAAAACTGAAAATCAAGAAAATAGTTAGGGTTTTTACCTTGAAAAGATTGGGGAAGTTGAATCCTTGCCCTAGGATCCCTTGGAATTAAATGGTTGGAACAATCTTTGAAGATGAAAGATTTCTCTCTCTAAAAACCCTCTCTTCTCTCTCTAATTTTTGGTAAGATAATATGATAAAATGAAGAAGAAGTGTGTTATATTAAAGAAGAGATCGGGTCAAAATGTTACAAAAATCTGGGCCGGGGTCAATTATGCGGTGCACTATGCGACCGCAGAATCAACATGCGGTCCGCATAGTGACCGTAGAATTGCCCCAAATTTTATACAGGTTCTGTTAAGGAATGCGGTCACTATGCGGACCGCATGTTGATTCTGCGATCGCAAAGTGCACCGCAGATTTGACATACGATCGCATATCGACCGCACTTTTGACACGATTTTGGGCAACTCTCTGGAACGTTTTGCGGCAAGAATGCGGTCCGCATGTCAGGTTTGCGGTCGCATTCTTGACCGCATATTTGACATTTTTCGGAAAAACTAATTCTCTACATTTTTGAAACTTAAATCACTACCAAGGGTCCGAACCGTGGCTCGCAAGCTCGCCGCGAAGAATTCTACGCATTCCTAACACATTATTCAGACCATGACACCAAAGCTACTAGGTTTTAGACGACGGGTCCTACGGACGCCTGCAAGGCTACCTCGTAGTCTCAGTAGTCGAAAAATCCACAAGTCGCTACCGCCGCTACTGCTGTCCGTAACCTGTATCTGCGCAAAAGAGCGCAGAGTGTAGTATCAGCACAACCGACCCCATGTGCTGGTAAGTGCCTGGCCTATCCCAGCGAACTAGTGACAAGGCTAAGGCCGGTCACCCACCTAAACCTGTACAGTTGCAATATAGATATATATATACAATACATTTATAAGGAAATACTCTGCTCTGAAATAACAGTCAATAACTCACGATATCCAGAATAATCTAATCAACAGAATAAATCTTACTTTCATGTCTCAATTCCTCTTTCATTTCATGTCTCGTGGTAGGCGTACCACCCGCTCCCAACTATCACAGTAATTATATCTTGTGGTAGGCGTACCACCCGCTCCCAAATATCATAGTAATTATATCTTGTGGTAGGCGTACCACCCGCTCCCAAATATATCAATAATTATATCTTGTGGTAGGCGTACCACCCGCTCCCAAATATATCAATAATTATATCTTGTGGTAGGCGTACCACCCGCTCCCAAATATATCAATAATTATATCTTGTGGTAGGCGTACCACCCGCTCCCAATTATATCAATAGGCTACCGGCAACTATGGCCAATGCCAAGATTTAAGTCACTTTGTGGTCGGCGTACCACACGATCCCAATTCATAAAATATATATATTACCGGCAATTAACCAATAATCTCTATATCAACAATATTTATAATTACCGGTTTTAAACCAATAATTGATAATAATTTCAATAATTTATCTTCATTACCAGCATAACACCAATAACTCTTAATCAACAATTTATTCATAACTGAATTCCTATTCCTACAAACTAGGATAGAACAAACACTTACCTCGAAAGTTCACGAACGATTCAATCCGTAGCAATGCCTTTTCCTTTCGAATTTGACTCCAATCCAACCGTATCTATACACAATTGATTTCATATCATCAATTCTACTTAACAAACTAGTTCATATTGCTAAATATGATTTTTACAACATTCTGCCCGGAATAGTAAAAATCGACCCCGGGCCCACATAATCGAAACTCAAGTTTCGAACCAAAGTAAGTTCACCCAATCCTCCATGAGTTCAAATATACAATTTGTTCTTAAGTTCGACTACAAAACGAGTTCTAGATCGCAAATTCTTTGAAAACCCTTATTACACTAAATTCTCAATTTTTCTACCCATTTACACCTAATTAGGCTTAGGAATTCAAATAATATTGATGGAAAATGAAGAAAACGAGTTAAGAATTACTTACCCAAGAAGTTTGATGAAGAATCGCTCAAAAATCGTCCAAGGAGTTGTGGAGAAGAGAGTTGAACAGAAATGGGATTTTTATCCCGTTTCTGTTCTGTTTTGGGATTAAATTCACTGGGCAGCGATTTTGTTCTACGCGATCGCGTGAACCGGGTCGCGATCGCGGAAGGCAAATATTCAACACTACGCGATCGCGTGGTCAATGCTGCGATCGCGTAGAAGAATTTCGCTAGGTGGCTCATTTGTACTACGCGATCGCGTGAAAAGGGTCGCGATCGCGTTGAAGGAAAACGGAAAGCTACGCGATCGCGTGCAGACGGCTGCGATCGCGTTGAAGAAGGACAGAAAGCTTCGCGATCGCGTGCAGACAGCTGCGATCGCGTTGAGTAATGTGACAAGGCCGTGCGATCGCGTGTACAAGGCCGCGATCGCGTAGAGTAAAATGTCTGTGTAAAAATTGCAGAAAATCTGCCAGTTTTCTAAGTCCAAAAACACCCCGAACCACCTCCGAAACACTCCCGAGCCCTCGGGGCTCCAAACCAAATATGTACACTAACTCAAAAATATCATACGAACTTGCTCGCGCGATCAAATCGCTAAAATAACATCAAAATCAATGAATTGAGCCTTAAAACTCAAGAATTCTTTAAAATTTCATAATTTTCAAACTTTCCAATTTAAGGCCGAAACACGTCAAACGACGTCCGTTATCAACCAAACTTTACAGGAAGTGCTTAACCAATATATATGACCTGTAGCGGGCATCGAAACCAAAATACGAGCCCGATACCAGTACTTTTAATCAAAATTCAGTTTCATTTTCCTTAAACATTTTCAGAAAACAATTTAACAGAAAAATTCTTTTACTGGGGTTCTAGACCTCGGATTTCAATTCCGGGCATACGCCCAAGTTCCATATTTTTCTACGGATTTTCTGAGACCGTCAAATCACGGATCCGGGTCCGTTTACCAAAAATGTTGACCAAAGTCAACCATATCAATATTAATATCAAAATTCTTCAACTTTTTCACATATTTCACATATTTCAACATAAAAATTTTCCAGCTTTATGCCCGGACTGTGCACGCAAATCGAGGAAACTATAAATGAGGTTTTCAAGACCTCAAAAGCTCGGAATGATTAATAAAACAAGTGATGACCCTTTGGGTCGTCACAATCTCCACCTCTAAAACAACCGTTCATCCTCGAACGGACAAAAGAAAGAAGTACCTAAGTCAGGAAACAAATGTGGGTAGCGGCTCCGCATATCAGACTCGGACTCCCAGGGTCGATGCCTCAGGAGGCTGACCTCTCCACTGAACACGCACAGAAGGATAACTCTTCGACCTCAACTGTCGAACCTGCCGGTCTAGAATGGCTACCGACTCCTCCTCGTAAGATAGATCATTGTCCAATTGGACAATACTGAAGTCTAACACATGTGTGGGATCGCCGTGGTATCTCCGAAGCATAGATACATGAAAAATTGGATGCACGGCTGATAAGCTAGGCGGCAAAGCTAATCTGTAAGCCACCCCTCCCACTCTGTCTAGAATCTCAAATGGGCCAATATACCTAGGGCCGAGCTTGCCCTTCTTCCCAAACCTCATCACACCCTTCATAGGCGACACTCGGAGCAATACTCGTTCGCCAACCATGAAATCTACATCTCGAACCTTACGATCCGCATAAGTCTTCTCCCTGGACTGAGCTGAACGCAATCTCTCCTGAATAGTCTTGACCTTATCCAAGGCCTCCTGAACTAAGTCCGTACCTAACAACCGAGCCTCTCCCGGTTCAAACCATCCAACTGGTGATCGACATCGCCTACCATACAACGCCTCATACGGAGCCATCTGGATGCTAGATTGGTAACTGTTATTGTAGGCGAACTCTGCTAATGGCAGAAACTGGTCCCACGAGCCTCCGAAATCAATAACACAGGCTCGAAGCATGTCCTCTAGAATCTGAATAGTCCTCTCGGACCGGCCATCCGTCTGAGGATGAAATGCTGTACTCAACTGAACCTGGGTGCCTAACTCCTGCTGGACCGCTCTCCAGAAACCGCGAGGTAAACTGCGTACCCCGATCAGAGATAATAGATACTGGCACTCCATGGAAACGAAAAATCTCCCTAATGTAAACCTCCGCTAACCTCTCCGATGAGTAGAAGACAGATACTGGAATAAAGTGTGCTGACTTGGTCAGCCTATCAACAATGACCCAAATAGCATCAAATTTCCTCCGAGTCAAAGGAAGTCCAGTAACGAAGTCCATAGTGATCCGCTCCCATTTCCACTAGGGAATTTCAATCCTCTGGAATACACCACCAGGTCTCTGGTGCTCATATTTCACCTGCTGACAATTTAGACACCGAGCGACATACGCAACGATATCTTTCTTCATTCTGCGCCACCAATAGTGCTGCCGTAAGTCCTGGTATATCTTCGCGGCGCCCGGGTGAATAGAATACCGCGAATTGTGGGCCTCCGCTAAGATTAACTCTCGAATCCCTTCGACATTGGGCACACAAACTCGACCCTGCAATATCAATACCCCATCATCATCTAGACTTACCTGTGTGGCACCTCCCCGTTGTACTGTATCTCTCAACTCACGCAAACGAGGATCATCAAATTGCCTCTCACGGATACGCTCTAATAAAGAAGAACGAGCGACCGTGCAGGCTAACACCCTGCTAGGCTCAGAAATGTCCAATCTCACGAACCGGTTGGCTAATGCCTGGACGTCTAGAGCAAATGGTCTCTGACTGACCGGAATGTATGCAAGACTACCCATGCTGGCATACTTTCTACTCAATGCATCGGCCACCACATTGGCCTTACCCGGGTGATATAAAATAGTAACATCATAGTCTTTTAGCAACTCTAGCCACCTTCTCTGCCTCATATTCAACTCTTTCTGCTTAAACAAGTACTGAAGACTCTTATGATCGGTGTATATTTCACATGCTACACCATACAAATAATGCCTCCAGATCTTCAATGCGTGAATAATCGCCGCCAATTCTAGATCATACACTGGATAGTTCTTTTCATGAATCTTCAACTACCTCGAAGCATAGGCAATAACCTTTCCATCTTGCATTAACACCGCACCAAGCCCAATACGGGAAGCATCACAATAAACAATATAAGGTCCCGTACCTGTGGGTAAAACCAATACCGGTGCTGTGGTCAAGGTTGTCTTGAGCTTTTGAAAGCTCGCCTCACATTCATCGGACCATTCAAATTGAACACCCTTCCGGGTCAATCTGGTCAGTGGGGTTGCAATAGACGAAAATCCTTCTACGAATCGGCGATAATAGCCCGCTAACCCCAAGAAACTCCGAATCTCTGTGGCTGATGTCGGTCTAGGCCAGTTCTTGACTGCCTCAATCTTCTTCGGATCAACTTGAATACCCGTTGCCGTCACAATATGACCCAGGAATGCAACTGAACTTAGCCAAAATTCACACTTTGAAAATTTTGCATATAGTTGGCTATCTCTCAGAGTCTGTAAGGCCACTCTGAGATGTTGCGCATGCTCCTCCTGACCGCGGGAATATATTAATATGTCATCAATGAAGACTATTACAAACAAGTCTAAATAAGGCCGGAACACCCGATTCATTAATTCCATAAAAGCTGCTGGAGCATTTGTCAACCCAAAAGACATGACCAGAAATTCATAATGTCCATACCGAGTGCGGAACGCGGTCTTAGGGACATCGGATGCCCTAATCTTCAGCTGATGATAGCCAGATCTCAAATCTATCTTTGAAAATACCTTGGCACCCTGAAGCTGGTCAAATAAATCATCAATTCGCTGAAGTGGATATTTATTTTTGATAGTCACCTTGTTTAACTGTCGATAGTCAATGCACATTCTCATCGAACCATCTTTCTTCTTTACAAATAATACAGATGCACCCCACGGCGAAACACTGGGCCTAATGAAACCCTTTTCAAGTAAATCCTGCAACTGTTCTTTCAATTCTTTTAACTCCGGCGGAGCCATACGGTATGGGGGAATGGAAATGGGCTGAGTGCCTGGAGCCAAGTCAATGCAAAAATCAATGTCCCTATCAGGCGGCATACCTGGCAAGTCTGAAGGAAATACTTCAGGAAATTCGCGAACCACAGGCACAGAGTCAATAGAAGGAACCTCAGCACTAGAATCACGGACATAGGCCAAATAAGCCAAGCATCCCTTTCCAACCATACGCCGAGCTTTAACATAAGAAATAACATTACGGCTAGTATGACCTGAAATTCCTTTCCACTCTATACGAGGCGAATTCGGCAGGGCTAAAGTCACAGTCTTGGCATGGCAATCTAAAATAGCATGATACGGAGATAGCCAGTCCATGCCTAGTATAATATCAAAGTCCACCATATTTAGGAGTAATAAATCAGCACGGGTCTCGAGACCCTCAATTACTATAATACATGACCGATGAACTCGATTAACCACAATAGAATCGCCTACTGGTGTAGACACATGAACAGGAACACTCAGTGGATCACTGGGCTGAATCAAGTATGGTGCAAAATAGGAAGACACATACGAATATGTAGATCCAGGGTCAAATAATGTTGATGCCTTTCTATCACAAACCAAAATAATACCTGTAATGACGGCATCAGAAGACTCAGCCTCTGGTCTGGCGGGAAGTGCATAACATCGGGGTTGTGCCCCACCACCCTGAGCAGTATCTCTAGGACGATCAGCTGCTGGCTGGTCTCTACCTCTATCGGTCTGAGCTCCACCTCTATGACCTCTACCTCCACCTCTATGTCCTCTACCTCCGCCTCTAGCTGGGGCCTGAATCATGGCACGAGAACCCTGCTGGTGAGATCTGTCAGAAGCTCGAGGGCAATACCTTGCAATGTGCCTAAGATCACCGCACGTAAAACAAGCCCTCGGCTGCTGAAAATGGCGAAGTGGTGGTGCACTGATAGGCTGCTGATCAGAGTAGCGTGGCCGAGAATTACGATCACCTGAAGCATCATGAGAAACCTGAAGAGCTGACTGATAAGGCCTAGGAGGATGGCCTCTATCATAAAAATCTCTATCTCCAGACGAGGTACCACTGAATCTACCCGAATTATGAGATCTCTTATCCGATCCATGTCTCGCTCCCCGTGACAGAGCCATCTCGATCCGGCGGGCTGTATTAGCCGCCTCCTGAAAAGTGATTTCAGTTCCTGCCCCCATAGCCATCTGTAGCCGAATTGGCTGATTCAAGCCATCAATAAACCTCCTCACTCTCTCCCGATCTGTGGGAAGTATGATAATAGCATGACGATCCAGGTCCACAAACCTAGTCTCGTACTGTGTGACAGACATAGAACCCTGATGAAGACGCTCAAATTGTCTGCGCATAACCTCCCGCTGAGTTGCTGGAAGGAACTTCTCCAAGAATAATTCTGCAAACCGCTCCCAAGTCAAAGATGACGATCCCGCCGGCCTGGTTAGACAATAATCTCTCCACCAAGTCTTGGCGGAACCAGATAACCGAAAAGTAGCAAAATCCACACCATTAGTCTCCACAATACCCATAGTACGGAGAACTTCGTGGCAGCTTTATAGGAAATCCTGTGGATCCTCTGAAGAAGTGCCACTGAATGTGGTAGTGAACAGCTTGGTAAACCTGTCCAATCTCCACAACGCGTCAGCAGACATGGCTGCACCATCATTAGACGGAGTCGTAATAATAGGTCGAGTTGCCTCAACTGGCTGAATCACAAGATCTTGCGCCTGGGGAATTACTGGCTCCGGAGTGCGCGTAGCAGGAGTCTGATTACCTCCTCCAGCCTGAGAAGTAGGCTGGTGCTACCGGTAATAAACCTGCTCTGGTGATATGATCCATAAAACCAGCTATACGGACCAAAGCATCCTCTAGATCCGGTGAAAACACAGCTCCTCCTGGGACCTGAGCTGGGCCTACTGGAGTTGCTGGGGCTGGAACTTCCTCCTCGATATGAACCTGAGGTTCTGCCACTCGTGCTGCTGCTCGGGGCTGAGCTCCGCCCCTACCTTGTCCTCTAGGACGACCTCGACCTCGGCCTCTACCCCTAGCGGGAGCTGCCGCTGCTGGGACCTCGGGCTGCTGGTCAGTAGACGAGGATGCACGTGTCCTTACCATCTGCGGAAGAACAGAGTAGAAGTTCAATTAACATTTAAAAGATCAAGTCGCACGACTGGAAAGAATAAAGGGAATATTTTCCTAACTCTGTAGCCTCTGGAGGATAAATACAGACGTCTCCGTACCGATCCTTCAGACTCTACTAAGGTTGTTCGTGAGTTGTGAGACCTGTGCAACCTAGGGCTCGATACCAACTTGTCACGACCCGGATTTCCCACCATCGGGGTCATGATGGCGCCTACTAAATGGAAGCTAGGCAAGCCAAATATTAACTACATCTCCACTAATTACCAATTCTTATTATTAAAAACATATGAATTACAGCGGAATAATCAAAATTAGCAGAAGACTTAGTCAAATATGATAAAGAAAATCCAAATCTGATACACTACCCAAGATTGGTGTCACAATACTCACGAACTTCTAAGAATAATACACATAATTGTCTGAAAGAAAATACAAGCTGTTTATCTCGATTACATGAGATAACGTAATGAAAAATATAGATAGAGGAGACAACGGGTGCTGCGGACGCCCTGCAAGGCTACCTCGAAGTCTCAGTAGTCGGTATATCCAAAATCGTGCTACTGCCGCTGCTGCTGTCCATAACCTGTATCTGCACAAAAAGAACGCCGAGTGTAGTATTAGCACAACCGACCCCATGTGCTGGTAAGTGCCTGGCCTATCCCAGCGAACTAGTGACAAGGCTAAGGCCAGTCACCCACCTAAACCTGTACAGTTGCAATATAGATATATATACAATACATTTATAAGGAAATACTCTGCTCTGAAATAACAGTCAATAACTCACGATATCCAGAATAATCTAATCAATAGAATAAATCTTACTTTCATGTCTCAATTCCTCTTTCATTTCATGTCTCGTGGTAGGCGTACCACCCGCTCCCAACTATCACTGTAATTATATCTTGTGGTAGGCGTACCACCCGCTCCCAAATATCATAGTAATTATATCTTGTGGTAGGCGTACCACCCGCTCCCAAAAATATATCAATAATTATATCTTGTGGTAGGCATACCACCCGCTCCCAAATATATCAATAACTATATCTTGTGGTAGGCGTACCACCCGCTCCCAAATATATCAATAATTATATCTTGTGGAAGGCGTACCACCCGCTCCCAATTATATCAATAGGCTACCGGCAACTATGGCCAATGCCAAGATTTAAGTCACTTTGTGGTCGGCGTACCACACGATCCCAATTCATAAATATATATATTACCGGCAATTAACCAATAATCTCTATATCAACAATATTTATAATTACCGGTTTTAAACCAATAATTGATAATAATTTCAATAATTTATCTTCATTACCGGCATAACACCAATAACTCTTAATCAACAATTTATTCATAACTGAATTCCTATTCCTACAAACTAGGATAGAACAAACACTTACCTCGAAAGTTCACGAACGATTCAATCCGTAGCAATGCCTTTTCCTTTCGAATTTGACTCCAATCCAACCGTATCTATACACAATTGATTTCATATCATCAATTCTACTTAACAAACTAGTTCATATTGCTAAATATGATTTTTACAACATTCTGCCCGGAATAGTAAAAATCGACCCCGGGCCCACATAATCGAAACTCAAGTTTCGAACCAAAATAAGTTCACCCAATCCTCCATGAGTTCAAATATACAATTTGTTCTTAAGTTCGACTACAAAACGAGTTCTAGATCGCAAATTCTTTGAAAACCCTTATTACACTAAATTCTCAATTTTGCTACCCATTTACACCTAATTAGGCTTAGGAATTCAAATAATATTGATGGAAAATGAAGAAAACGAGTTAAGAATCACTTACCCAAGAAGTTTGATGAAGAATCGCTCAAAAATCGTCCAAGGAGTTGTGGAGAAGAGAGTTGAACAGAAATGGGATTTTTATCCCATTTCTGTTCTGTTTTGGGATTAAATTCACGGGGCAGCGAATTTGTTCTACGCGATCGCGTGAACTGGGTCGCGATCGCGGAAGGCAAATATTCAACACTACGCGATCGCGTGGACAATGCTGCGATCGCGTAGAAGAATTTCGCTAGGTGGCTCATTTGTACTACGCGATCGCGTGAAAAGGGTCGCGATCGCGTTGAAGGAGAACGGAAGGCTACGCGATCGCGTGCAGACGGCTGCGATCGCGTTGAAGAAGGACAGAAAGCTTCGCGATCGCGTGCAGGCAGCTGTGATCGCGTTGAGTAAGGACAGAAAGCTTCGCGATCGCGTGTACAAGGCCGCGATCGCGTAGAGTAAAATGTCTGTGTAAAAATTGCAGAAAATCCGCCAGTTTTCTAAGTCCAAAAACACCCCGAACCACCTCCGAAACACTCCCGAGCCCTCGGGGCTCCAAACCAAATATGTACACTAACTCAAAAACATCATACAAACTTGCTCGCGCGATCAAATCGCTAAAATAACATCAAAATCAATGAATTGAGCCTTAAAACTCAAGAATTCTTTAAAATTTCATAATTTCCAAACTTTCCAATTTAAGGCCGAAACACGTCAAACGACGTCCGTTTTCAACCAAACTTTACGGAAGCGCTTAACCAATATATATGACCTGTACCGGCGTCGGAACCAAAATACGAGCCCGATACCAGTACTTTTAATCAAAATTCAGTTTCATTTTCCTTAAACATTTTCAGAAAACAATTTAACAGAAAAATTCTTTTACTGGGGTTCTAGACCTCGGATTTCAATTCCGGGCATACGCCCAAGTTCCATATTTTACTACGGATTTTCTGAGACCGTCAAATCACGGATCCGGGTCCGTTTACCAAAAATGTTGACCAAAGTCAACCATATCAATATTAATATC
This sequence comes from Nicotiana noctiflora, assembly GCA_032618575.1. Taxonomy (NCBI): domain Eukaryota; kingdom Viridiplantae; phylum Streptophyta; class Magnoliopsida; order Solanales; family Solanaceae; genus Nicotiana; species Nicotiana noctiflora. The sequence continues at coordinate 26,102 of JASVEL010013761.1, read as the reverse complement.
AAAATTCTTCAACTTTTTCACATATTTCACATATTTCAACATAAAAATTTTCCAGATTTGTGCCCGGACTGTGCACGCAAATCGAGGCAACTATAAATGAGGTTTTCAAGACCTCAAAAGCTCGGAATGATTAATAAAACAAGTGATGACCCTTTGGGTCGTCACAGTACATGTGTATACCATATAGCAAACCTTATTACCAACCATGTTTAAGGTTTGTGTTTATTACATTTAAGCATACCAAGTTTCAATATATGTACCATAATTCAAATTAAGGCTTTAATTAAGTTATCATTAAATGTAGGAGTGTATTGAAGGATAAAATCTCTCAATTTATTTTGTTACCCGCTTCTCTCTCTTCTAATTTTTAAATTTTTTGTTCCTCACCCCCCACCCCCCACCCCCCACCCCCTCCCCCCACCCTCCTCCCCACGACAATGTTGTACCTGACAATGGTGATTGATCTCACAAATACAACTCGATACTATTCATCATCAGAATGGAGGAAAGAAGGCATCAAGCATGTAAAGGTTGGTACATGGTAATAACGTCATGGAAGCAAATAGGTGGTGGGGAGTATTATTTCTCCTTGAATTATGGTGGTTCTGATTTTCAAACTCTTCATGTGTATGGCCACGAGTTTCTGGAAACATTTTAATTTGTCTCAATTTTGAGGTTTAATTGTCGTTATTTTATATTTTTATATGAATCGTTAATATATTTGTAGTTAAATTGTAGTTTATTTTTGTGGTAGATTTGTAGTTATTTTCAGTGGTTTTGTAGTTAAATTGTAGTTATACTGACATTTTTTATTGTAGTTGTTCTCAGTTATTATGTAGTTAAATGTATTTTAATTGTAGTTAAATGTAGTTTATTGTACTCAATCCATTATATAGTAATTACCCGCCTTGTAGTTTAATGTAGTAGTAATTTTGTAGATACCCTTAAAAACAATACAACTTTATACAATATTAAAACTGATTTGTAGTTTATTTGTAGTTTTTTTTGTAGGAATTTTATAAAAAGAAATAGAAAATTTTGTTAATAGTTTATTTGTAGATAAATGTAGAAATTTTGTATATATTAACATAAAATCGGACTTCCTCTTCTACATTCCTTCTTCTTCTCAAAAAACACAGAGATGAGACCCATTTTTATAATCAGAATTTTTTCCATTCAATTGTAGCATGATTGGGATTTTTGGACATGATTGAAACATTATCAGAACACCATAGTTACTATTCACAGGTGAAGGAAGTAAGCCAGAATAATAACTAGTTAAAAACACAGAAAGAAAATATATAAATCGGAGTTCAGTGTGTTTCTTATGCAATGGAGTCCTCAATTTCATTTTAAATTCGTATTTTACCACTATAAATCATTGGAATAAAATAGTTAGTTGTTATGTATAAATCAATAGGGAGGGAGAGAGAGGCGGTATATTAGGAAGATTTGTAGCTGTTAAGGTCACTAAATCAATTAAGATATTCTTTTCCTGATTTTTAGCGCGCCATATTAGGAAGATTTAGCTACTATTAATTACTAATCAATGAATGGTATAAAAATTGTAGAAAAATAGTGCACAAGGCGGGTAATTTACCAAATATGCACATTTTTTGTAATGAGGTTTCATATATGGTATAGATAGGAAAAAATCCCTAAAAAATTTCCCTTTATATAATTTAGCTTATATGGATCAAATCGGCCCATTTGCACAAATAGCCACATTACGGATTGTATTTTAAAATTAACCACAATTTAAAGTTGGGAAAATTTCACTATAGAACAATTGAGCTCCATGATTTTCAATTTTATAGCCCATATTTTAATTTACAATCAACTAACCCAAAAATAATATGCTAAGATTTAACATCCAACTCTAATAGCTTCTCAGAATCACTATTTAACTTTTAAAATAGATTCCTCAAACTTTTAAATTAATTTCCGAATAGTAATTGTGACTCAACTATTAATTTAATAAACCAAATTCATTTGGGTGGTGAAAATTAGATTTTTAACAAGCTTAAATATGTGGGTTTAAATTCCGATATTGATTTTATGAGAAATTTGGAGTGGGTGTCATTTAGACTTGTTAGAAATAGTATAAGGAGGTTGTATATAAAATTTGATGTCATTTAATGGAGATTTGGACTAGTTTTGAACAAAAATTACAACTGAAAATCGTGAAAGAAGTTCGTCTACAGGCGCTTGTATAAAGATGTATAAAGGTGTATAACATTGTATAATATGTGTTTATACACACATATACACTATTATACAAGATTAACATAATTATATAAAAATCTGACTCCGTATTCTTCCTTGCGTTTTTTCTGAAATTTAACTTAAATCTTGCCCAAATCTACTCCAAATCACTTCCAATTTAAATTTTGAACTCTTTTTGATATTTTCAATCAATTGGAACAACATCCAATCCAAACAACTAACAAACTAAAAAAAAAATTCAAAACCAAAGCTTTGAATGGTCTTCAATGGTGGACTTCTACTCTTCAATTTTCTTGTATTGCAAGCATGTGACATAAGAGGATAAGCAAAAAATACACGACCACTTTAATCATATGTAGAAGATGTGAGAAAAAAAGAGAGAAAGCAATGGTTGTGAAAACAAAGAATTAACTCCATAGGTTTTAGAAGCAATGGTTGTAAGAACACAAATTTTGAATTTGCAAGTGCTTTCAAAATATGTACAATATGGGCTAGATGTGGTAAAACTTAAAAATATGGGCCATTTTTTGTTATTGTGTGAAGTCACGTGTATTTTCTTGTAATTCTTTCTTTAAAAGTTTTAGAGGGTGAAGTGCACAAATAGCCATTTTAGATAGCCATTTTAGGACTATTTAAAGAATAATCAAAATTTACAAGATGCTTTTAAACTTTTAACCGCTTCATGGTTAGTTTCATCCAATCTGAAGTTGAATCATGGGTCAGAAGTTTTGAATGCAGTTCAACTTCAGACCTTCAGGTTTAAGATGGCAAAAGTCTTATCTACAGGACTTACCCTGATGGTGTAGTGACCTTCAGGTCTAAATTTATTCTGCTTCTGATGGTGCAGCGACGTGAACTTCTGTATCTTATCTTTCGAATCGTGAATTATCCAATAAGCAACTCAAAGCTATCCCGGTAATCGGTATTAATAGTCAGTTAATAAGCCATCAGTTACTAAACTTCAAAAATAAAATAAAAAATGCATCCACGTTCTACTCCGCAATAGGAGTGTGTACCAAAGACTTGCATATTATATCGTATTTCATTAGCATGAAGTGCATATGTTCCAAGCAAAACGAAAAATCAGAGGAAGTAGTCCACTTGCATACACTGAAGGCTCAACGTCAAGATGACATATTTCACTTGTATCTTTTATGTTTTTGGCCAAAAGAATTGCTTTCGTTAAACTAGAGGACGCCATGTGCACCAGCGTGCAGTTTGACGCAGAAACCTACTAAAAAGATTGAAAAGCAAAAAGCATAAAAGGCGAAAAAGGGAGGGAGAGAGCGAAGTGGGGAGAATCACAAGTTACATCTTCTGAAGCATCTGGCCCCACCAATTTATCATCTGCAAATAAACAACATAATGACAATTCATTTTCATACCATTAATGGAAACAGCCAAAAGAAATGCGAGGGATCAGAGTACTTTTTTAAGATTGAATTTAAAGAGAAGCAAAAGTAGTGTTTTTGGCCAAAAATGATGGGAAACAACCGGAAAGAAAACCTCTAAATGAATTTATTACAATGCCAAAACAAACCATACTGGTGCAAGTAAAGACATGCATATTGAGGACGCTAACATCAGAAATAATCAGTTCTTTATTCTCTCCTAATCTACTCAAAACACAACCTAATGTTCTTCTGTCATTAAGAAGAATTGCCAACATCATAAATACAATGTTACCTTGATTCAGTAAGTCAACTAATCACCAGAGACATAAATCTTCATTCTGTAAGTCGTCTACTAATCACCAGAGACATAACTCTTTCCCTCGTAGTACCTCCTCTCACTAGCTGCTTTTTTCTCATTCCGTTTCTGCAAATATACATCATTACAAGATACATCACACACATGTTTCAATTCAACCAAGCAAACAGGCCCAGATTAATATAGAAACTGGAAATGCCGCAGTTCAACAAATATCCGAACACATGGAGGGAATTGCATTATGGTTGAAGAACAATATGATTCAATATTCAGCACCAAACTTGACGCTAGCAGGATTTTAAACCTCATCAAGCACTAACCAGCTAGTTAGGACCACTAAGATCGAATAAGAAATTCAACCATTTTCTTCCTGAAGAAATCTATATATGCACGGCTGGTGGTTTGGTTGAATTTCTATATATCCGAGTCACATGAAATAATCACATCTGGTGTAGTGGTATCATAGTACCCCTCTAACAGTGACCGGGGTTCGATTCCTCGAATGTGCATCCGTTGTTTTGCTCCTTTTCTTACCACTAGTATTAGTAGCACTGATATTCCTTCATATTCTTAGATCTATATTATGCCATGTTGTTTGGATCGCTTGTGGGAATATACTGGGTTGTTGTTGTTGTTGTTGTTGTTGTTGTTTGGATCGCTTCAGTTATCGTATTTCCTTGTAACTATTTGGTACTACTAATTCTTTTCTTCCTCCTTTTCTTCTCTCTTCGTTTTCCTTCTTTCTTTCTTTTTTCTCATTCATCTTCCTCCTCCTATTCTTTTTTTTCTCATTCTCACATTTCTGAGCGAGGATCTATTGAAAACAACCTCTACTTTCACTAAGTAGAGGTAAGGTCCACGTATACATGTGGAAATATACTGGGTTTGTTGTTGCTGTCGAGTCACATGAGAAACATTTTAATAAAGTGGACGACAATTCAATGAAGTGGGAGACTATTCTTCAGATGGGGAGTAAGAAAAAAGGGAATAGGGGGAAAGCAATAGTGCTTTGAAGGATGATGATAGAACTGTACGAGGAGATGGCAAAACCAAGAAGCAACCTGTGGAACAGAGGATGCAAGTGGTGTAAGAGATCTGCCAACTCCTCAGAACTTCAAATAAGAAGAAGGATCAGCTCAATGTTGGTTTAGAATGCAGAAATAAGTCTTGGGGTCAATATGAGGAGACGACAAAAGAGATGATGCTGAAACAGCCAGGAGACAGCAAGAAGAATGCACACGTAGTACAAGGAAAGTTCATATTGTAACAAAAAACACAAAACCAGAAAGAGCACTAAGAGGACTAAGAAGGGGTTTTAAGTAGGATGGTAAAACTTCAGCTGCAACAAATTGATTGCTGTGGTATAATAAAAATGAGAGAATTTCAGGATGGATCTTGAGGGATTGATATTATTTTATAGTTAAGTTTACGGTCTTACTCTACAGTCTACATTATAGCATGGGCTGAACCTATGTTTTGTTTCACTATTTACTTATTAGAAAAATCCTGCTAACAGCACAAAAGAACAGACGGTTTTCAGAAACCCTCGTTCAAATAAATGTAAAAGAAACTAAAAAGTACATATTGGAGGAGAAGTAACCTGGTATGCCTCATGATTTGACACAATTCTCCTTATTATTGTGCTCGTTGTAATATCTAAAGGACTATCCAATATTTTAAAAATGTCCATGCTAATTGGTACAGCATATGGGTTACCCTTCTCCTGCCAATCAAAGAACCATGATCAACAAACAAAAGGACATTTTAACCTAAGATTCTCGTAAAAGACCACATATAACCATAGAGTACCTTCTGAAAATCATTATCCTCAGCTACTGTTCCATGAACAACTAAAGAGATATTGAAGGTAGTTATCTGCATCAGTGTCCAATTGTAGAAGCGTTAGCTTTCAAATTATACTCTATGAGATCAACTCAAGAGTGAGAGAGAAGCGTTAGCTTTCAAATTACAGTTTAGAATAAAGCATCTAATTTCTTTATATCCAAAAGGAACTCTCTGCTCAATACAGATCTTATGGAACCAAAGCAAATGAAGATTTCCAGTCATTACCAATAACTCCTGAAATTCTAATCAACATGATTTATGAAAGAATACATATAACAATCAACAGCCAACAAACGTAATAAATTTCTTTTGGGGGGAAGAGATAAAGTGAGATTAACTGTCTCATTTTATTTTCTGATAGCCAGAGTAAGTTTACCTATTATTGGGAAATTACAATAATGAGTACAATCTTAGCTCTTTTGTAACAAATGAAATTGCAAAAAAAGTTACTCTTATGAGGAAAACGACTAAATACAAAATTTCCCTACCAGAGGGAGAACCGAGCCCCAAACTATAGGATTTTGGGCCTCCCTTACCATTTAAGCCTACACTCCATGTCGGTAATTTTTTTAATTACCGTGGTGCCTGGGCCAGGGCCAGCTTGTGCACACTTGGACTAATTCCACGGGTTACGTGCCATCTCCCACCAACAAACGTGATAAATTTCTTTTGGAGGGAAGAGATAAAGTGAGATTAACTTTGTCTCTTTTTATTTTCTGATAGGCAGGTAAGTTACCTATTATTAGGAAAATTACAATAAGGAGTATAAACTTAGCTCTTTTGTAACAAATGAAATTGCAAACAATGTTACTTTTACGAGGAAAACGACTGAATACAAAATTCCCTACCAGAGGGAGAACTGAGCCCCAAAACTACAGGATTTTGGGCCTCCCTTACCATTTAAGCCTACACCCCATACCGGTAATTTTTTTAATAATAGTGGTGTCCAGGCCAGTTTGTGCACACCTGGACTAATTTCACGGGGTACCTACCACCTCCCACAAGCACCAGGTATCAAGTAACTCTATCCACCAAGGCTTAGATAAATGGAAAAAAATCACCTAGTATTCTTTGCCTCCGTGGAGTTAGAACCTGAGACCTCATGGTTTCACTCACTTCATTAACCACTAGGCTACACCCTTGGGTGCCCCCGTATCGATAATATACACTGTACATACGAGAATATTGCTGAAAGACAAAATTAAAAAGCTTTAGGCCGACATGTTGGGTTCTTTGCAGTGTTTTGGAAAGCGTTAAGCGCAAAAAAGCGACGAGACCTCGCTTCACCAAAGTGAGAAGTGAGAAGCGAGAAGCGAAGCGCGCGCTTTTTTCATGTGAAGCGCAATTTAACCCATAAATAAAAAAAATAAAATAGGCATAGATAAATGGCTAAGAACCCATTAAAAATAAAATATTAAGCAAATGTTCCAATTCTTGAATCAAGAAGCAAATAATAGATAATAAAACTAGATAGTAAATAAGATTGAATTTACTACAATTAACAACCACAAAAAAAAAAAAAAAAAACAGAACAGTTAATTTTTTTTCCCGAACAAGAAAAGTCTGAATAGAAAAACAGAGCATAGATTAGGGCACAAAAACAGAGCAATAAAAAGTGAAAAAAATAGAAAGAAGAAGAGAAAAACAGAGCATAGAAAGAACAAAGCAGAAATTAGGGCGCAACCGCACAAGAACAGAGCAGAAAAAGTGAAAAAAATAGAAAAAAGAAGAGAAAAGGGGTCAAACAGAAGAGAAGAGAAGAGAAGAGGAGGAGAAGAGAAGAAACTTACAAAGAAGAAGCACTGAAGCGGTAATTGAAGTCGCTTGGAGAAGAAGGGTGTTTGCGTTAAGTTTTTGCCAAGTTTTAAAAAAAAACTAACAGATGCTTAACCTCGCTTAAGCGCGCTTTTTGGATCACTGCGCTTTTCGCTTAACAGGGTAAAGCGTGCGCTTTTTTCATGTGAGTCGCTTTTTGGCAGAAAAGTGAGCTACCCTCGCCTCGCTTCGCTTCATCGCTTTAAGCGAGAAGCGCACGCTTTTTACAACATTGGTTCTTTGAACTGTTATATTTACTCCCTCCGTTCCAATTTATATGAACATGTTTGACTGGGCATGGAGTTTAAGAAAAAAATGAAGAATTTGAAATTTGTGGTCCTAAACCAGTCAAAAAAAAGTCCCCAGAGTATTTGTGTGGTTATAAAAGCTTCTCAATAAGGGTAAAATTGTAAGTTAAAGCTAAATTATTTCCAAATTCAGAAAGAGGTCATTCTTTTTTTAACGGACCAAAAAGTAAATAGGTTCACATAAACTGAAACGAAAGGAGTAGTAAAGACACAATCTGTGTTTAATCAGATATGTTTCAGGAAACAGTAACCAAGAAGCTACAAGACAAAAGGCATCATTAAGTAGAAAAAAGAGATAATTACATCAAAGTACATTTCAGGTGTCCTTTCCTCAGCTTTTAGCACATTCTTTAATTTGTTACTTATTTTAGCATATTCTGTATATAATGTGTTAAAAACTTTCCACCCATCAGTCTATCAGACTCCTCTTCCCTCTTCCCTCTTCCCTCTTCCCTCTTCCCCTTCTTTTCTTCCCAACCACAGACCCGATGGGGAAACAAACACAAATTGTGAGTACTATTGATTGTTAATTGACAAACTCAAATTAATTTGTCGTTGTCTTTTGGAGCTCCCCTAGAGTTTAAAGGTTTTAGGTTGAGCAGGACTAAGACAGAATACTTAGAGTGCATGTTCAACGACGTGACGGGGGATCGGACGTGGATGTGAGGCTTGACTCAAAAGCCATCCCCAAGAGAGGAAGTTTCAAATATCTTGGGTCGAAAATTGGGAGATTTACGAGGATGTCACACTGTAATGGGGGTGATGAAATGGAGATTAGCATCCGATGTCTTGTGTGACAAGAACGTGCAACCAAAACTAAAGGTAAGTTCTACAAAGCGATGGTTAGACCGACTATGTTGTATGGGGCTAAATGATAGCCAATCATGAACTCCCGTGTCCAGAAGTAGTTGCAATGAGAATGTTGAGATGAATGTGCGGGCACACAAGAAGATTCGGGCGAAGGTGGGTGTGGCCTCCTTGGAGGACAAGATGCGTGAAATGAGACTTGATAGTTCGAGCATGTGAAAAGGAAAAGCCTAGATGCCCCCGTTAGGAGGTGTGAATAGTTGACTTTGGCGGGTACAAGAAGAGGCAGAGGAAGGCTAAGAAGTATTGAGGAAAGGTGATCATGCGAGACATGATGCTACTTAAGCTTATTGACATGTCCCTTGACTGGAGGAGGTGAGGTCGAGAATTAGGGTAAAAGGATAATAGGTAGTCAGGCATTTTTCTGTTCTTTACCAGGTTGTTTAGGGCTAGTCTGGTAGTATCTTGTCGTTTTTTGAAATTGCTAGTATTACGGCTATTTCTTACCATCTTCCGCTTTGGTTTTCTAGTATCTTGTCGTGGTTACTGCTTGTTGTTATTGCTAGTGTTATTGCTTTCTTCCATCTATTTTTTTCTAGTTCTTACATTGGTGTTATCATTTTTCTGGCTATTCATGTTGATATTTCACTGTTTTCTATTCATCCTCTCGAGCCGAGGGTCTTTCGGAAATAGCCTTTCTACCCAGGTAGGAGTAAGGTCTGCGTACATATTATAATCTCAAGACCCCACTAGTGGGATTTCTAGGTTTGTTGTTGCTGTTGTTGTCTTTTGGAGCTCAAATCGTGATTAGAAACTTATTTTGCAAGATTTGGGTGGTAAAAATATATTAGAAAGAAAACCCACCATTGTTGAACAAGCTTGAATAAGTGTTTGAATTTCAAATATGATTGTTGTGAGAAATTCGGAACGGTTGTTATTTAGACCCAGTTGAAAATAGCCTAATGAGCTTATCTACAAAATTTGAAAGTCATTTGGTAGACATTTGGACTAATTTCGAACAAAATTGCAACAAAAAATTGCATAAGGAGTTCGTCACTGTAGCTAACAACGGCTTTACAATGGGACATTTTTCAAAAGTGTTAGGACACTATAACACAAGATCTCATGGGAACCTCCAACCACTTTCACAACAATTGTCACATGATTAAATCATTCAATGCCTTTTTTATTGCTCTCTTCCTAAAAGGAAAGGGACAATTGAACTCAAAAGATTTTAGGCCCATCAGTCTCATTGGTGGTGTCTACAAGATAGTGGCAAAGGTCCTAACTGCTAGGCTAAAAAAGGTGATTGGGAGGCTAGTCTCAGGGTACCAAAATGCATTTATCAAAGGTAGGCAAATCACTGATGCCGCCCTCATTTTATTAATGAAGTGCTAGATTGGAGACAAAAAAGTGGTGAACCTGGTCTTCTATTCAAGCAGGATATGAGAAGGCTTTTGACAAACTAAATTGGCAATATCTAATCTCAATCCTAAGACAAATGGGATTTGGAGAGAAATGGATCAAATGGATCAGATATAGCTTCACCACAGTGACGTACTCTGTGCTCGTTAACAGAAGACATGTAGGCTTCTTCTTTCCTAAAATAAGGATCAGGCAAGGAAACCCCCTATCTCCCTTTTTATAGCCTGTTTGACCAAGCTTCTTTTTGGCCAAAAGCGCTTTTTTGGGCCAAAATCACTTTTGGCCAAAAATTGAGGTGTTTCGTCAAGCTTTTGGAAGGAAAAAAAGTGCTTTTGAGGAGAAGCAGAAAAAAGTAGCTTATCTCCAAAAGCACTTTTTTGATAAGCACTTTTGAGAAAATACACTTAAAAGCAGTTTTTTAAAGTTTGGCCAAACACTAATTGCTGCTCAGAAGTGCTTTTCAAACTAATTAGCCACACACAAACTGCTTCTCACCAAAAGTACTTTTGAGAAAAGCACTTTTGAAAAAAAGTACTTCTCAAAATAAGTTGTTTTTTGCAGCTTGGCCAAACGGGCTATTATTCATCTTAGCCATGGAGGGGTTTAGTAGAATGCTGGAAAAGGCCAAGCGGTTACAAGGTTTTGATGTGGGTAGCAACTCGAGATTGACAGTTTCTGTGTCACACTTATTATTTGCAGATGATACTCTTATTTTTTGTGGGGCAGATAAATCTCAAGTTCAATTCCTTAACCTCACTCTTATGCTTTTTTAAGCCATGACAGCTTTCCACATTAACATGTCTAAAAGCATTATTTTCCCTGTTAATGTGGTTCTTGAATTGGAAGAGTTTGCAGATATTATGTATTGCAAAACTGGTTCCTTCCTACCTCATCCCTTGGTCTTCCTTTGGGTGCCAGTCAGAGATCAACTGAAATATGAAATGCAGTTGTTGAAAAGTTTGAGAAAATGTTGGCTTCTTGGCAGCAGCAATACCTATCTCTACACGGCAGATTAACATTAATCAACAGTGTTTTGGATAACATACCTACCTATTTCATGTCCCTCTTTCCAATGCCAGTCAAAGTGCAGAAACAACTTGACAAGATTAGGAGATCTTTCCTATGGGAAGGTAATAGCTCCAGCCACAAATTCCACCTAGTCAAATGGGCCAAAGTCATACTTCCTAAAACACTAGGAGATATTGGGGTCAAAGACCTAGCACTTCACAACAAGAGCATTTTAATGAAATGGCACTGATGGTATAACCAAGAAGATGTTGGCCTTTGGAAGGAGATAGTTCAAGCAATGTATGGGGCTAACAGTCACTGGTGTACCAATGCTGTCAGAACACCTTATAGGACTGGGTTATGGAAGGGTATCAGGAGACTATGGGATGACTTCTCTTGCAACACATCTTTTTAGGTGGGAAATGGGACACTCATTCAATTCTGGAAAGATAAATGGCTGGGACACACTACTCTAAAGGACGCCTTTCCAAGACTATTCCTAGTCGCAACCAACCCAGACTCCACTATTGCTCAAAACAGGGAGGACAACACATGGAGACTGAACCAGAGAAGAGACCTAAATGACTGGGAGATTGAAACCTATTTGCACTTCTTAAAAGCCTTCAGCACAACTCTTTCAACACCCAGAGCAGAGACAAACTCAAGTGGGGAAATAGCAGGGAAGGCACTTATTCAGTGAAAGCAAGTTATCTTCAGTTAAGCTCTAACAAAGACTTAATTGATCAATGGTCTTGGAAGCTTGTCTGGAGAGCAAAAACCAAAAGTCACATGCTTCAGCTGGATCACTTTAACATGCTTAACTCAGGACAATCTCATCAGGAGGAATTTTCAACTACCTAACAGATGTTACATGTGTCTTTGCAACCCAGAGACAATTAATAACCTGTTTCTTCATTGCCCAGTTGCAACAAGTATATGGAACATGTTTTTGTCACTTTTTGGACTGCACTTAGACTATGCCATGCAATGTCAGGGGGGCTTTCTTGAGTTGGAATGCCTGGAGAGTTGGGAAATCCATCAAAAGGATATGGTCTATGATCCCTGCTTGTATTTTGTGGTGCATATGGACATAAAGGAATCAAAGATGTTTTGATGACATTTCAACTTCCAACCATGCACTCAACGCCAAATGTTTAGTTAATCTTTTTAGTTGGGTTAAATTTATACCTGCATATAACCCTGACTCTTATTTGGAATTTATCTGCACCTTAGTCTTACCATAGTTTTTTTGTCATTTGGGATGATATTTCCCTCTTTTTGTAACCTATGCATCCCCTGGATGCTTCTTGTTAATGAAATACAACTTATTTCATAAAAAGAACAATGTTTAGACACTTTAAACATTGTTACACACTTTTATACTACGCTGAAACATGTTTATAAATTATACATTATTATACACTTTTATACATTGCTTATATAGGTGTGAAATATTGTATAATAATGTATGTTGCAGAAAAAATATTGGCCATGCGGGTGTAAACTGAAAAATATAGCTACATGGGTGCAATATGTTGTGTTGGGGCGTATATCTCAAATCAGTGATTAAGATATCTATCATCAATCTGATTTCCATGAAAATTAAGAAAGCCATAAGTCATCTTGATTTATAAATAACATTCAGAAGGTCAGCACAAGTGTTGTGATATTTCATTAATGTCAATTACTGTTTGGCTCCGAAGATGAGATATTTCATAGTAAAAATGTTGTGAATCCTTGCTATCATATAAGATTGTAGCATACTTGCTCTTGGACCAACATCAATAATGAGATTGTAGGAAAACTGAGAAGTGGAGGAGTAAAAATAGCAATAATAATGTTAAAAAGAATTTTCTCAACAGTGTTCAAATTAGTAGAGATTACCATATCTTTTGACACCTCCCATGGAGCACCAATAATCACTTCATCAGCATAGCGGCAAGCCAAAACACTTAAGCTCCTTTCATGAAGATTCATAATTGGACGGTGTGCACCTCTATTGACACTGTAAAAGACAATACAGATTGAAAAATGAGTTCTTTGACCGAACTTGCAAAATAACTAAGCATACTTCGTTATGACAAAGATAATCGAGCTTGCAGCCAACAAACATGCTGAGTATTAGAGCACATGCTGGTTTATCCACAACAACCTCAAGTACTGCCTATGGATTAGTACAATTGATTAAGTATTTTCCAGCAACCAATGTACCCAGTGTCCCTATCTGAAAGTACATTTCTAGAGTTCTGATGAAAATGCCAGGAAAAATATTAAAATAACTTATCATTGATGGGAGTGCCCACTTCCCCAAGCGTTTGTCTTCTATGCCTCTTCTTTCAGCTATACGCAGTTATTCCATTAATCCTATCTCTTTTTCTTTTTTGATTAAAAGAATTTCCAGCAAGAAAGAAAGGAATACAAAGGATAGTGTCATAAAAGACATGTTTCACGTTCCTCTAGAAATAAGCACTAAACACCATAATCGATCATATCGAGAGCAAATATGTACTCAAAATAGAGAATGAACATTTATTATTCAAGGTTCACAGTTCTTGGAATATTATTCCCTTAATCTCAACTACAACAGCTAACACGGCACTGCAGCATCTTCTAAAGAACTTTCTTCTTTTTTTAATACGCTATGCAACTAATCTGCTTTAGATTGCCTAACCAGACCTGAAATGGACAATTGCACATAACCGATGTCCGGTTTCTTACCGACAGAATGCTTAAACTAATTGAAGGTGCAGAATTTTCTTCCTTATATTTGAGACGAATTCAATTTTCTGCTGAGTAGAAGGTTAGTAGGTAGTCGAGTGTTTTTCTTTTACTTTCTCAGACCGGTAGCATTAGTGTTAGTATGGTATCCTTCTTATTCATAGATTGCTATTACTACAGAGTGTTGATTGCTACTTTTTGCTTTATTAATATCTTAGTGTTGTTACTACTTGTTGTCACAACTTCTTATTATATTCTCTTTAGCAGAGGGTCTGTAAGAAGCATCCTCTCTGCCTTCCCAAGGTATAGGTATAGGTAAGGTCTGGGCATACACTACCCCACAGACCTCACATGTGGGAATTCACTGAATTTTTTGTTGTTGTTGCTGTTAATTTTCTGCAGAAAGTGCTTTTGATAGGGAATATGGAAAAACCAGGCCTTTTTCAACACTACTGGAAATAAATAAATAAAATGTTCTTTTGCTAACTAATATAACTTTTATAGGATACGATTCACACATAGCAGGCAGTGTAAGTCTCATCGTCATCCATATTTTTTCCTCTAACATATTTTAAAAAATCATATTAATACTCCACTTGACATTTTTAGTTCCCAACATGATTCATAGGGAACTGAATTTTTTGTAAATGCGCATATGCAGATCCAGCTTTCATGAATATAATATTACTCACCTATCAAGAAAGCAAAGATTGTAATCTAATGATAGTCCCTTTCAAAAATCAAACCAAACATCGGATAGTAATTTTGCATGTCTGATGTCGATAGGGGTTGTTTGGTCGGATGCATTAGATAAAATAATGCATGCATTAGCTTTGTGTATTAATAATACCTTGTTTGGCAGACTTTTTGAAATTACGCATTAGTTATGCAAACATTAGATATTCCTATGCATAGCTAATGCATAGGAAACCATGGTATTAAAAATGCAATGGGTTTTAATGCATGCATTAGCTTAGTTAAAGACAGAATTGCCTTCAAAATTTATGCTTGACTAAAATATGCTAGTATATTAATGCGTGTGAAGTTTGATACTGAAATTACTATGTACTTGAATGCACTTGTAATCAACTCATTTCCTTTTATTTTTTTTAATTCAAAGATTCAAACTTTCTTTGCCTGATAATCCAAGAAAGTGGGAAATACAATTATATCCTAGATAAATAAATACTTAGCATATTTCTCTTTTTATAAATAAATAAATAATCAATTCAATACTATAATAATAGGTAGACAAATCAAATAAATTTTTTAAACCATACGTTTCTTTTAAAAAGATAAAGTGATGGACTGGTTATGAGGGTATTTTTGTAAACAAACAATTTTTTTATAAATTGTGCAATGCTTTAACACATCAAATCAAACAATGGCTAAGGAATATGTCTGCATAACTAATACCATCATTACTAATACACCCTATACAACATTATTCGTATGTACCCTACCAAACGACCCCTTAATTTGAAAACCAAACCTTCCATAAACAAGGAAGAACTCGTGAGTTTTCTCCTCTCACATCCTCCCAAAATATCATCTCCTTAATAGCAACTTCTTTTAGAGAACCAAGTAAATGACAATATGAGTGGAAAAGAGAAGTATATGGTATTACTTATTAGATTGGAAGCAATTACAGTTCATATGGAATGATACAAGCTAAGAGAAAGGTGGTATTTGTTCAAACTGAAAAGGAAAATTAATGAGCAATCATTTAAAGAATTGATAATCTGTGGGATAATGATTTGTAAATGCAAAAATTAAAGATCAAGAGAGGAAACTAAGAATAATAAGGCTAATAACAAATGTCCACATCATCATGTATAACACGTGCATTTTTCTGATAATCCAGAGGTTATACACGTTAAGCATCAACTGCGACAAAATAAACCAAGAGGTAAGGAAATAGCACCTCACTACCAAACTCTGGCCAACAAAAGGCATGATCTGCATGTTTGCAGACCACTTTCACAAACTATAAGGTTAAGAAAGATAAAAAGAGAACTTGTACAGCACATACTAGAACAATCAAGAAAACCACTTAAAACTAATGTTGTTAAGGTTTTATCATCCTATCCCGGGAAGCGTTCAAATACAAAAAATTTAGTAGGTGGGGATTGTGGGATAAGGAAAGCGGTTCCAATGGATTATCCGAGATTGGGAGCAAAGAAGCACACTTTAGGGACTCATACCTTACAGTTTGATCAGTATGAATGCCAACAAGTAGAAAGTCTCCGAGTCCTCGAGCAAGCCTTAGTATCTAAAGATAACCACAAAAGTGAGAAATGAATCTACACTCTGATGCATGCATCATGTTGAAGACATAATTAAGTAAATAAAAGTGTGTTCTCTTTTACAACTTAAACTTTTAAATAAGATGGTCACACAATTCAACATGGTATCAGAGCAAGCAAAGATCCAGAGTTCGATCTCACTGCTACCCATTATCAAAAAGAATTTCCACGTGTTTGGCTCATCAAAAAGAATCAAGGCCGCACGTGAGGGGCGTGTTGCAGGCATAATTAAGTAAAATAAAAGTAAGCGCTCTGTCTCTAACACCTTAAGCTTCGCATCAGATATAACACAAAAAAGAATAATAAGCAGGAATAAGAAATACTACAAGGGAAAACAAGATGCAGCTTTTTGTGAAAGGCGTTTTTATGATCATGAAAAACTTATTCAAAGATGAAATTTATATAAAGTTATCCAAAAATCTATGAAAGACTTCCTCAAAAAGTTGTCCATTGAAGAATAGTTATCAGCAACTATTTGAAGAAAAGAAGAAACACTTGCAAATCTTCAAAACTACAACAGTCCAAACACATTTCTTTTTGCATAAAACTGTTCAAACACGTTTCTTTTTGCATTAACTTTTTCTCCAGAAGTTCTTTCAAAAAATATATTCCAAAAGTTGTCCAAGCGGCTCCGAAGAAAGTTAAGATTGAGATACTCGGCAAACGGTAGGAATTCCCACATTTTTGCAGCAATGGTCTTTTATATATTAGATGAATCAAAACAGTTGCAAAACCTGTGCTGAGATCTATGGAAAATATGTCTAAAAGCCCAAGCTATTAGGTAAGAACATATTCATTCCTTTGATCTTCAAAAGAATCTCTTCTCTCGCAGCCATTTTCTTTTTCCGCGAAAAACATGAAAATTGTGACGTCTATGAACTAAGATACCATGTTGAGTGTTGTGGATCACTTCAACCATAAGCTAAAGTTATTAAAGGAAACTACATTTGTTTTCATTTTATATGATTCTTTAAATACAAGCATCCTTATTTGTGTAGGTTCTAAGCTAGATTACTTACCTCTACATGTCCAGCATGAAATAGATCAAAAGCGCCATCAATATAAACTATGCGAGCACCAGGTCCAGCTCCCTACACAAACCACTCGACAACATTATAAGCAACAAATGTACTTCATAGCAGTAACATAGATCCAAAAAAAGAAAAAGAACAGACAACAGCAAAATGTGTTAAAAGGACAACACATTTTCCTAAAAGATCCATAAACTAAATGTAAGACAGATCGTGAACTGATGGTTAAATAATAATTTAAATCTTTTCTCAAATTTGTCATAGTTTCCCTCATTTGACTTAATTGTGCATCCGTTTATAATGTTTAAAGGCTTAATTTTGCGAATTTGTGCTGTTTAGGCTAAAAGGGAAAAAGATGCAAAGAAGCAGACGAGATGTCAAAACGAAGAGACGGAAACTAACGCTTAAAACCAATTCACAGCGTGGCACGCTGAAGGTGACCTGACACGTCTCTGCTGTCTGGGTGAGTTTTCATTTAGGGTCATTTCATAATTTTCCTTTCTTTGATGTAAAATTATAAATAGTGGGCTTGCTTCAGCAGGTTTATATCAGACGTTTGAGAACCTTGGAGGCTACTCAGTGGAGAATTAGAGGTTTTCGCAGTGCCTTTTCTTCTCTCTCTTTGTTTCTTCTTGATTTTGTTGTTTTGCTCTGTTGATAAAATTGCGTTGTCCTATGCTAAGAGTGGCTAAACACCTTGTTCTGGGTTATGGGAATATTGACATGAACAAAGTGGTTTGAATCTTAATTTCAAAAAACTGCTTTTGCTTTCATGGGTTATTTATTCAAACCTCGTGCTTTATCGTTTGATGGGATGATTGCAAATTGAATTCTACTTACGGATCCTAAAAACTTGAAAAAGAGATATGGTTGCTGCATTGAATATTGTAAGTTCATGAACCTATGCAGAGTTATACTTGCTTGCCTTACATAACTTATGAATGCAGGAAACTATAATGTGTTCCTCATAGAAATATAGCGACTATGTCAATTTGAGTAGACGAATAAGAATTCAGAAGATTATTCTGAGCAAAGAGACGGAAGGTCAATAGCCCTTGCTAATCAATTTATTTGAGATAGAATCATAATGGGATTGTCAAGGGAACCCATAGCTCTAGGCCTTTTTACTATCAAATTCCTAAGATGTTTGAGCACTTCAGTTTTTTCTTTTCTTCTTTACTTTAGTTTAATCATCTTTCTTCAAATCAAACTACTTCTTTCTCGATAATTAGGTTAGCCGGATTGTCAGCTAATTGAATAAAATCCTCATGGAACTATGATTATACTCATCCTATATTACTTGTCTAATCGTGTATACTTGTGGTGCGCTGGTAGCTCATATTAATCACCCCTATCTTGAAGGAGTCAAGGTATAAACTAGCTGGATCAAAAGAAAACTACTAATGCAATACATGAGCATCAACATTTATCAGATTATAAAGCCTATATTGATTCTAAAATTTGGCCATCAATTAAACTACTCTCTTATACTGAACACAACCAATGGGAAGAAGAACAACATTACTGGACTAATTCATGGCTGAAAAAGTTAAGCATGCTAGTATAGCATGAGAACATCCTCAGAAACAAGACCTATCCTAAACTCACATGGTGTTCTAGGTAGTAGACACACAGCAGACTTTGTTTTAGTCGGTAACAAGAGGTGGAAAAAGTTGTTACCTTGAAATTAGATCCCACAAAATATATTAAAGGTCAACTAACAAATTGGAACTTAGAGAAAGTAACTTATCCACTAGTTGACAAGTCTCTTTTCCATTCCCTCACAGCCGACATGGAGAAGGGTTAAAATATTTCAACCTAGCAAAGTAAAATCTCAAAGTTCATGGATAATCAAATAGCAGCATTATAAAACTCGAGTTTTAGCTTTCTGCAATGTGAGGGAGAATGATGAGGAATGAAAGTGGATGAGAAAGAGAACTTCCTAAATTATTTTTCTGGACCAAAACCGGAATCATGTTTTAGTGGGTTTACATTCAGGTATTGGAATTATTTACTTATTCAAGATGCAATTTAAGTCTAGTTTATACCAAACATACAAAGTCCAGGATATATGGGAAAACAAAGCCCCATGCATGTTAAAGTTTTTCTAGGTTAACAGAAAACGAGGCATGTTAAACCTGAAGCAATATCCAGAAAAGGGGCATAATGTGTGACAGCTGCAGCCTATGCGGGGAGCCATTAAGAAACAGAAATCACCTCTTCCTTTATTGCAGAATCACTAGCCAGATCTCCCATTTCAAAATAAGTATCACTAGCCAGATCTGGGATTTGTTACTCAACACCTGGGAAACATATGGGCTATGTTTGGGGCTACTCTACAACTTCTACAAAGGTGGTGCAGAAGTGACTCGCATAGGGCTTCTTCTGACATCAAGTGTACCATTCCTGCTGTATAGTTTGGTGCTAATTTGAAGGAAGAAATACTAGAATTATCTAAAGCATAAAGGTAAAGTAATTAATCTTATGACCAGGTGCTTCTTTTCTTTTTTCTTTCTTTTTCTTTTTTTGCTTAGGTGTTGGTGCAACATGGCCTGCTCTAAAGAAAAAATGATATTGATGACATGACATTGCTGATTTTCTTAGCACATTAGAAACTTGTAATGTTACCACATTTTGGTTGTAACTGATTGCCAGCATTTCCTTTTTGCTGGTTTTCATCATAAAAGTTACACTTTACCTCTCCAAAAGAAGTCCAGGATATTTGGAGTTTAGTATCTTGTATTAAACTCAAGAATTATCTTAAACTTCGTTATTTAGTTGTTTTTCTATCTTGTGTTTTTTTCGACAATGCTGGTCCCGCGGCTAACTTGAAAACATCTAAGCTAATCTATCAGGTACCCACTACCTCCCACCATCACAGGAACTAGGAACACTCTGCCCACCAATACTTAGACAGACGGAGAAAAATCGCCTATAATTTTTGCCTCTACCCGGTTTTGAAACCTATTCAACCATTATCCATTCCAACTTTGTTGTCCACTAGGCCACACCTTGGGGGACTCTAGTAATCGGAATAGGATAAGAGTTGTTCCAATCATGTGTATGCTTTTTCTCAATTAACTGGTGGACAATCAATAACTTCAGCACTGCTTTTGACGAGACATCACATAATCTTACATAGGTGGCTTATTCCTAAGGAATTCTAGGTAGCTTCCTAGACTTTGCCTTCTTTCTTTTTCTTTAGTTATGTAATTCCTAGACCTTGCCTTGTTTTTTGCCTCCTCTTGTTTGTTAGTTTTTTTGGTTTGGGGGAAGGGGAGGGAGGGAGGGGGGACAAATGTTCAGAATTAATTTCTTCATCACCACCACAAAGTTCTCCTTCCATCAAGCAATTCCTCAACTGATAACAAAAAAAAACAGACACTAACACCCTAAGTTTTACTGCTCTCGGATACTATTCACAACCTCAGAACCCCATGAATTCTCCCTTTTATTTTTCTTCCCTTAACCTACTCAGCACCCCTACATAAAATACTTCGAAGCCTCCCAGTTTTGAGAGCCTTTTAGCAATGAAACATAAGAAAGTCAGAAAACATTACTATTCTTTCGCTGCTAAATTGTCTAGTCATCTCCTCCCTTGTCAAATCACCCACGAGGCGAGATGAGATCTTAAACTTGTGACAGTTCAGTGTTTACAATCTGAGATTCTCTTCTACTTTTCCTACTCAGTCAAAACTCTTCTTTTTTCTTTCTTTTTTTCTTTTTTTGTAAGGAAAACTTAAAAGAGTCCACACATTGATGACAATCACTTTATAAAGAATTCATCAGGCAACTAGAAAACCTTAAAAGTTTTGCTTCTTGCTTTGCGAGCAATAAATTTACCACTAGAGAAAGTTAAAATGCAAGAGGCTCACCTTTGAATTGGAAAATTGTACAATTCTACGAGACGTAGGAAGAAAATGAGATACGCGTGTCTCGGTCCTAGCACCACCATCTTCAGATTTTTGGCTGTGACCATGGCTAAATTGTCTCTGCAAGGATGCATGACTGGGGGAGTCACCAGAGGACCTCTCTCTCACACAAAGAAGCATTCGACCTGCATGGCATATTTATCAAACATACACAAACAATAAGTAGCACCTATAAGCTCTTGCGATTCAGTAATTGAAGTTTTAGATTTTGAATATTAACAAATGCAAAGACATCTGTACATCAGTACACTAGCTAGTAGAAAGAGCAAATGACAGGATGCTGCCCAGCAGCCCAAGAAACAATAAAGTAGCCATTCCACCACACACAAATGCCCAACTTTGTTTTGACAGAGGAGGTTTTCACTGAAAATGAATCAAGAGAACACACATACCGACTATATCAGTGCTTGAAACTCCTTCTGTACGCTTGATCTGTTTATAGCGACCAGCCTTCTTAGCAAGGGCATAAGCATCAGTACCATCGGGAAGAAGACAAGGGTCATCCCCATGAATGATATAGTCTATGTTATACTCATCAAATAGTTTCCTCATAAAATCTTCAGTAATAGCATAGGGGGCATCAGAGATGACTTCATCCACCCACTTAACAGCACCGACCATAATCATCCTAGGAAAATTCAACAAGCACGAAACTGGGTTAATTCTTCTGATTAAAATCTATCCAAGCAACAGATAAAACAATAATATAATCACAGCCAAGCACAGTGAAATGAGATCTAATGGTCAGGATTTTATGTGGTAAATGCCTTTGATTCTCTCAAGGACAATGGTATCAGACAAAAAGCAAAATGAAGGAATGAAGCCGTCAGTTGATTAGGAAACTTCTGGTGGAAATGGTGTTCAGAGCTGAGGATAACTGTTCTTTTAAAAGGTAACTAACCAAACGTTTGCGACAATAATCAAATCACAATATCCTGAAAGCCAAACTCAGGCCGGCCCTAATGTTGTACTTAATAAGGCTTGTGCCTTAGGCCCCAAATTTGAGAGAGCCCATTTTCTAGAATTAATAGGTTTATAGGTATTTAAAAAAATATTTCGTACTTTTAGTACAAAAGTAGACTTCCTCATATAAAAGGAAAGACATTTTTTTTAGCTATGTAAATAAAGTAACTGTTTGACTTACTTAAAAATGGGTAGTATGAACAGTTAACGCATGAAGTGGAATTATTTTGACAAGAAAATAGTACAAGTAGAAGATACTACACCAATCGATATACCTAATTAAAAAAAAGATTTCTTTTCCAAATGCTTATATTGCTTCTAGAATAATATTAACATTTCCGATAACAATTGCCTAAGCGAAGGAGGTTTTTCAAAATTAAAATTTATAAAATCTTAGCTAAGATCAATAATGTCTCAACAAAGATTAAATAGGCTGGCTATATTAGTTGAAAAGGAATTATTTGCAAAAAATAATTATAAAAATATTATTAACAACTTTGTATCTTAAAAATCTAAAAGAATAGACTTCAATAAGGTCTCATATTAAACTTTGGCTTTAAGCCACACATGTGTTTGAGCCGCCCATGGCCAACTTGTCTGAGGTCTCCTCTTAGCTAGTTGAACACTGTATAGAGCCTTGTTTCTGTAAACCAGAAAACCCATCCTCGCCCAAAAAACACTCTATAGAGCCTTGTTTCTGTAAGCCAAAAAAACCATCCTCACCAGTTTCCCACTGTAGGACATGTCTATACAGTGACCAAATATAGAGAAGATTTCCGGTGAAAAATACCAGTTATGCATTAAGATTTTGGAAGAAAGATTCATCTCCTAGAAGAGCTTTAAGAATTAGCTCACCAATCAATCAAAGAGGAGAAAAATTAGAGAGTAACACTCAAGCGAAGCAACCAAGCCGTAATGACTGGGATTGGAAATGGGAAAGAATTAAATAAATGAAGGGGCACGACGTCTTTTGTACAGTAATTAGAGGGATAATTAACAGTAATTTGACTTAGCAGGAGGTTAGTTAAAAAGTATAGACAATTGAGATTGATTACAATGGACAGCTAAGATGCAAATTGATGGAGGTATAAATACTTCTGAAATCGGTGTGGGGTGCATGGAAAATCGCTGGTATGCTTTTGTGATCGTGCTCTCTCATACTCTCCCTCTTCTCTTTCCCCAATTTCTCAATATGATCTCTCTTCTTCTCTTCTTCCTAATCCATTCTAATTCTTCCCTTCTCACTCAATTCTCTTCCTTATCAAGAAACTAGTTATGTGATTAGCTCCAATTTAACTATCATTCAGGTATGGGTTACTCAGAGGTGTGGATTTCAGCTGAAGAACTGAGTTGATTCGAAGAAGTCTTGCTTAAGCTTTGTTGTTGAATTTCTATCCTAGTTCTGTTGTTATCAGTATCCAGCTGTGGACAATATTCAGTGGATTGTTGAAGTATTCCAGTTGTTTCGAGTGGTAATTTCTTGTTTAGTTTGAGGAGTTAATAAATGAACTTGCTAGCATTCCTTGAGATCATTAAAAGAAACTAAAGCATACTACCTCAGCAAATGGCTTTTATCAGTTCAAAGATGCAGAATTCGCATAAAATGAAGTGCAAATTCGTCAAAAATCATTTGTCAAAAAATCTGACAAAGCAACTGATCTAAATAAGACGCATAATGCGGATGAAATGAAACACTGAATACGCATAATATATTTTTGAATGATAGGAAAAAATGTGTAAATCCGAAAATGTAAGAGAGCGGCGCAGAAAACACCAAACCTCTCGTGAAGAGGAGTGACAGGCGGGCCTTTATTGGCTATGATTTCAGCATCGCTAACTACACCGACAACTAATTGGTCGCCGAGAGCCCGAGCTTGTCGGAGGGCATTGCAGTGTCCGTAATGCATCATATCGAAGCATCCATCCATATATACCCGTATAGGTCTCTTCTTCTTCTTCGGCAAAGCAAATCTCAAACCCAACACCGATAACCCTAACACCACCCCTCCCACCAACCACGTTGCAACGAACCTTGAACTCTGTTGCACGTTCTCCGAATGTCCCGCTTCTGAACCCATTGTTCCACCACTCCTAATCTCTAATCCAGCAAAACGCCTGCTAACATTCCTAATTCCTAATACCGATAAGGCTAATGAATAAGTTAGTTTTTCTCACATGAATATGCTTGTCTCCAGATTTCTATCTGTGTTCCGTTCTAGACTATAGCGTAAAAGTTCAAAAAAGTCCTCTTTTTTTCCGTTTATATATCTC
This sequence comes from Nicotiana noctiflora, assembly GCA_032618575.1. Classification (NCBI taxonomy): domain Eukaryota; kingdom Viridiplantae; phylum Streptophyta; class Magnoliopsida; order Solanales; family Solanaceae; genus Nicotiana; species Nicotiana noctiflora. The sequence goes on along the minus strand of JASVEL010013761.1, from coordinate 1,737 downwards.
CGTCTCCATCTCCTTTAGAATGGTTCCCACTCAAAAGAGTGTTTCTTAGAACTTGACCGGACACTTGTATAGCGGTCACACAAACGTAGCGTAACACCTACTTCACCCATCGTTGGTTGATTGCATGACCAACCTTGTAATTCATTGAAATTACGGGAAAGCTCCAAATATTTGGAAGTGAGCGTAACTTAGAGCATATTTGTAAAGCCACTCGGGAGTTGGATTTGGCTATAATTGGACGTAATTATATAGTTTGTCATGTTTGTTTGGCCAACTAATTACTTGGTCAGCATGAAATTGGGTGTAATTGGAGGGATCTAATTACACTCTCCAATTCTCAAGTGGAGGTAAGAATTGGTGGTAATTACATTATGTAATTACAAGGTTATTTTTTATTTTCGTTCCTTTTTATTTTAATTTAATTTATTTTCTTTATAACTTTTTATTTCTATTATTTTAATTTTAATTTTTACTTTTTAATTTCTTTTAAAATTATAAAATATATTTTTCTTTGTACATTATTTCTCTTCTTTTATTTCTTCTTATTTCATGTAATTGCTTATATTTTATTTTTATTCATTTTATTATTATATTTTTTAAAACTTCACCTCCTAATATTATAAATAATGAGTTATTTACAAACTTATCATATAACGAGTGATTTAATTAAAGTGGAATTTCATTGTTGAATTGTTATAAACTTATTATGTTTCATAATCTAAAATTATAGTGGAACTTACTATTGTTTTGTTGGAATTTGACATATGCTAAATAAATTTTTTTAAAAATAAAAAATAAATTGTGTTACATTCATGGTTCTAATTTATTTGTTTTAGTAGTGTTGGCTGACTCGCATGTTGTTTATTTTTTAGTTAAAATTGATAGATCAGTTTTGTCAAACATTAGAATTTATAAATATTAATTTATTTTATCAAATATGAATTCCATAATGCTTACAAAATAACGTATATTTTTAATTTTTGTACGTATCTAAACTAAATATTATTAATTTAAAATATATAGATAAATTTTATAATATTAATTTATATATGATTACTTATTAATGTATATTCATGAAAAATATACATCTTAAATATTAAATATAATATTATTTATACTTATAAAAAATTATAGGCATATATTTAGTATATTAACTTTTAAGTTTAGATAATTACTTAATTTAAAATTTAATCTAATTATGTAATTACACTTGTACAACCAAACAGTAAACTTATAATTACACTGTAATTACATTATGACAAACAAACATATCGTCGTAATTACACAACTAAGTAATTACTAGGTTGTGTAATTACTACCCTAGTAATTACACCAATTCTAATTACATGGTGGCTTTCCAAACAGACTCTTAAAATTTGGATTTGAGTGTAATTGGGTGTAATTACACAGTTTGGCATGTTTGTTTGGCCAAGTAATTACTTGGTCAGCATGGAATTGGGTATAATTAGAGGGGTGAGGTTGTTTTTTATTTTCTTTCCTTTTTATTTTCCTTTTTATTTATTTTATTTATAACTTTTTATCTCTATTATTTTAATTTTTAAATCTTACTTTTACTTTTTAATCTCTTTTATAATTTTAAAATATATTTTTCTTTGTACATTATTTATCTTTTATTCTCTTCCTTTATTTCTTTTTATTTCATGTAATTGCTTATATTTTATTTTTATTTCTTTTATTATTCTATTTGTTGATATATATTACATCTCCTAATATTAT
>JASVEL010013760.1:0-149893 GCA_032618575.1 Nicotiana noctiflora | reverse complement strand
ATGCAAATTTCGTCCTACGACATACCGCACCCCTTCGAAATAAAAGAGGTATGCCTCCACTATATCTGGTCATAACTTTTGTGTTTCCCCTTTAGAGATAGTGTACGCACTAGAGAAGCTGGGCACGAAGGTATAATGGCCACCAAAAATGAGATCGAATCCAAGTGAAAGAAGGTCAAACGTCCTCTGTCAATTCCATCAGGAAAGAGGACATAAGACCGAGGATTACATAGGCCTACAGCAAGAGGTATTCAGAATGTTGAATTAGGGGTACCTAAAAGAAATACTCAGTGATAAAGAAAGGGCCAACTTTGCCAGAGGACGCGACCCCTCTTAAGGACCTCCGAAAACACCATCACCGGCATGCACCATACAGATGATCATTGGCGGCAGCGATTATTCAGTGATCAACTATGTGAAATTCACCGCCACACACAAACTCAAGCAGACGGTCGCTCACGAACAGTATGACGACTTTGAAGATAGTATCATCTTTGAGAAATCATATGCTGATGGTTTGCCTTTCCCCCATTATGATGCTTTAGTTATAACTTTAAGCATCGCTGATACATATGTAAAATGAATTATGGTAGATGACAAAAATGGCTCGTGTATTATCCACCCAAGAGTCCTCGTACAAATGAGGCTCGAGGATAGAATAATATCATGTTGCATAACGCTAACGGGTTTTAATAATATAGTAGAGCGAATGTCCGGAGAAGTAATGCTGCCAGTCTTGGTAGGGGAGTCACGTTGGAAACCACACTCCACGTCATGAACCAAGAAACAACCTATAATGTTTTCATATGACGCCTATGGATACACGCCATGTGAGCCGTCCCCTCAAGCTTTTATCAAGTGATCATGTTTCCCACACCATAGGGAGTATTCAGCATTCGAGGCGAACCGCGCACCGCCCAGGAATGCTATCGAATTGCCCAAGACTGCATGCACACCAAATAGCTAAAAGGAGAAAGCATGGATGCATAGAAATCAGCCATGTTGGGAGCCAAACTCGACCCACCAGCAGAAGTCATCAGAGACCCTAACGTCATAGAAGCCTGCAAGGAAATAATGGAAAACCTCTACCTGATCCAGTTGGATGACGCCGACAATACAAGAAAGTCTTACATCAGGGACAACCTTCCAGAACCAGGTAAGTATCATGAATTCTTGACTAACAATGCCAACTTATTTGCCTTTTCCCACTCAAATATATCGAGGATCCCAAGGGATATCGCCATGCATAGGTTGAATGGCGATCCTCTCTACCCGCCAGTACGACAGGCGAGGAGAAAATCAATGCTGCAATCAATGAGGCGGTCAGTGAAGAAGTGGACAAATTTCTCAAAAATGGTTCCATCAGAGAATGAAAGTACCCCCAAGTGGATCGCCAACGTGGTCATGATAAAAAAGAAGAACGGGAAGTGGCGAATGAGTGTGGACTTCACCGATTTTAAATAAGGCTTGCCCGAAAGATTCCTTCCCATTACCCTATATCAACCAACTGATCGATGCGACAGCGTGACATGAACTGCTTAGCTTTTTGGATACCTACTCCGGCTACAACCAAATCCTAATGGCCGAAGAGGACCAGGAAAAGACAATTTTTATCACTCACCAAGGGACTTACTACTACAAAGTGATGTCATTCGGACTTAAGAATGCAGGGGCCACTTATCAGAGACTGGTCACAAAGATGTTCAAAGAATAGCTCGGCTAAACGATGGAGGTGTATATCGACGATATGCTGGTAAAATCAGCAAAAAAGGAGGATCACATCAATCACTTGAAAGAAGTTTTTGGGATATTGAGATAGCACTGGATGAAGTTGAATCTAAAAATATGTGCCTTCGGTGTGGGCTCGGGTAAATTCCTGGGCTTCCTCGTATCACAACGAGGGATCAAAGTCAACCTTGATCAGATCAAGGCTATCGATGCAATACCTAAGGTACTGACCAACAAGAAATAAGTATAGAAGCTAACAGGGCGAATAGCCACCTTATCGAGATTCATTTCACGGTCCTCAAATAGATTCCACAAGTTCTTCAACGTACTAAGAAAGGATCACGGGCTATAATGGAATGAGGAATGCATCGACACCCTAAAGAAGCTAAAAGCGTACCTATCTTCTCCACCCCTACTCGTCAAAACGAACCCAGGCGAATGTTTGCTCGTGTATTTGGCAGCGTCTGAGGTCGATATCAGTGCGGTCTTGGTTTGCAAAAACAAAGGTACACAATCCCCTAATTACTATATCAACAAAACTTTAATAGACGCCGAGACAAGGTACCCTCACCTTGAAAAACTAGCCCTGGATCTAGTCGTAACTTCACGCAAGCTTAGACCTTATTTCCAATGCCATCCCATAAAGGTAATAACAACCTTCCCCCTAATGGTTGTCCTACATAAGCCTGACCTCTCAGGTAGACTCGCCAAACGGGAAATAGAGCTCAGCGAGCATGACATAACTTACCAACCACAAACCGTCATCAAGTTACAAGTACTCATTGTCGCTGACTTCAGCGCAGAGATACTACCAGAGGCGAAATAAAAAGCGCTATGTGCTTCCACATGTACCGACCTCTAGACCCTCTACACTGACGCTGCTTCAAATTCCTCGGGATTGGGGATGGGACTCATCCTCGGATCCTTATGGGTGAAGTAATTTGCTAGTCTAAATGATGCCCTGAGATGACTAACACGAGGACGATTATGAAGTTGTGATTGCAGGTTTGAAGTTAGCCCTCAAATATGGTGCCCGGCAGCTCATCCTCCACTGTAACTCTCAACGCGTCATAAATCAAGTCACTAGGACTTTCCAGATTAAAGAGCAAAGACTGCAGAAATATCAGTCTAAGATCCTAAGTTACTGCCGAAGTTCGACGAATGCCACCTCGATAGGATACCTATGGCATAAAATAGTGAAGCAGATGGCCTTGCCAAATTGGTTGCAACTACCACGAATATCAATAAGGAGAACGTGGTCACCCTCATTCACTCATCCATAGACCATGTTGACGTACTCTCTCTAAATCTAACCTAGGACTAGCGTAACTCTGCTTTGTATCCTACTTACTAGACGGAACATTCTCGCAAGACAAAAAGGAAGCTGAAAAAATCCTGACACAAGCTGCTCGATACACTCTAATGGATCATAACCTCTATGAGAGAACATTCGGCGGCCCCTTAGCCAAAAGTCTGGGGCAGCACCAAACAAGGCAAGTACTGGCGGAAGTATATGAAGGTCACTGTGAAGCCCACACAGGGAATCGCACCCTCGTCCGATGCTTCATTCGTGCTGGATACTATTGGCTCACTATGAAAAAAAATAGCAGACTATGTCCGGAGATGTGAGTAGTGCCAAAAATATGCCCCTATGATACATCAGGTAGGGAAACTCCCCCACTCCATCACTTCGCCATGGCTTTTCATAAAATGGGGAAAGGACACAGTCGGCCCCCTTCCGATAGGACGAGGAAAGGTATGTTTCCTTTTGGTTTTAACTAACTATTTCTCTAAGCAGGTGCGTATGCACGAATACACAAATAAGAGGTCATCGCCTTTATATGGAAGAATATTATATGTCATTTCGACATCCCCAAAGAAATCAGCTGTGACAACAGACCCCAGTTTGTCAAAAATAAAATGACTAAGTTCTTCGAAAAATGGCATATCAAATGGATACTCTCCACACCATATCACCCTGCTGCCAACGGTCAAGCCGAGTCCTCTAACAAAGTGGTATTGAACATATTAAAAAAAATAAGCTCAAAGAAGCCAAACGCCTATTGTCCGAATTATTACCTGAAGTATTATGGGCGTATCGAACTACACCAAAGTCTAGCACGGGAGAAACGCGACCGATGCAGTCATACCCTTCGAAGTTGGGAAGCCTAGCCTCGAATACTCCTATATAAGCGGATCAGTTAACGACGAGAGTAGGTTGCTAGACCTAAATGAGGTCGAATAATGGAGAGATATGGCCCATATATGAATAATAGCCCAAAAGCAGCAAGTAGAGAGATATTACAACAAGAAAGCATAGGTAAGATCACTCAAAGTTGGTAACTACGTCCTCAAAGACAAAACATTGGCATTAAAAGATCCAAACGAAGGAAAATTGGGAACCAACTAGGATGGACCATATAAAATCATAGCGATGGCAAATAAAGGAGCATTCCAACTAGAAACGATGGAAGGAAAACTACTCTGAAATAATTGGAACGTCGCCCATCTCAAGTATTTCCACCTGAGTTTTGTCCCAATCGGGTTTTCGCAGGGAGGTTTTTAATGAGGCGGCAACAGAGGACACCATGTGGATCAAATCATTGTTTATCACCTCGGCCCATCGGCATGACCTCTCAGCTAAAGTAATATAGGGACTACACCAGGAAACTTCCATTCTATGAACATAATCCAATTGTATAAATAGAAATCTCCATTCCATGAACAGAATTCGAATGAATACCTCCATCTTGTGAAACGCAATCGGTTTGTATACGGTAGATACTACTTCAACCACGGTTGAAGCAACATCCTAATGGCTAAGGCCATCGATATCGGTTTGACCTCGCTCGAGCTATGACGGATACTACTGCGACCATGGTCGAAGCAACATCCTAATAGCTAAGCCCATCGATATCAGTTTGACCTCGCTCGAACTACGATGGATACTACTTCAACCACGATCGAACCAACATCCAAATGGCTAAGGCCATCGACATCGGTTCGACCTTGCTCGAGCTACGGTCGATACTACTTCGACCACGATCGAAGAAACATCCTAATGGCTAAGGCCATCGACATTAGTTTGACCTTGCTCGAACTATGACAGATACTACTTCGACCACGGTCGAAGCAACATCCTAATGTCTAAGGCCATCGATATTGGTTCGACCTCGCTCGAACTATGATGTATACAACTTTGGCAACGGTCAAAGCAACATTGTAATGGCAAAGGCCATTGACATCGGTTCGAACTCACTCAAACTACGATGGATACTACTTCGACCACGGTTGAAGCAAAATCCTAATGGATAAGGCCATCGACATAGGTTCGACCTTGCTCGAACTATGATTGATACTACTTCGACCATGGTCGAAGAAATATCCTAATGGCTAAGGCCATCGACATCGGTTTGACCTTGCTTGAGCTACGACAGATACTACTTCGACCACGGTCGAAGCAACATCCTAATGGATAACTCCATCACTATCGGTTCGAACTCGCTCGAAATACGATGGATACTAATTTGACCACGATCGAAGCAACATTCTAACGGCTAAGGCCATCGACATCGGTTCGACCTCACTCGAACTACGATGGATAGTACTTTGACAATAGTCGAAGAAACATCCTAATGGATAAGGACATCGACATCGGTTCACCCTCACTCGAACTATGATGGATACTACTTTTACCATGGTCAAATCAAATTTTTTATAATGGCTAAGGCCATCAACATCGGTTTGACCTCGCTCGAACCATGATGGATACTAATTCGACCACGATCGAAGAAACATCCTGAAGGCTAAGGCCATTGATATCAGTTTGACCTCACTCGAACCACAACGGATATTACTTTGACCATGGTCGAAGCGATATCCTAACGGCTAAGGCCAACAACATTAGCTCGACCTCACTCGAACCGAGATGAAATGCAATTATAACAATAATCAATATAGCTCTATGAAGACTAAGTGTCTCGCTTCAAACTAAAACGGAAAAACGGCGAACAAACAAAATGGAAAAATAGTTTATATTACAATAAAATGATATTTACATTTACCCATACAGGAGGGAACCAATACAACCAATGCTAAAAAAAAACTTTCAAATAAAACAACCAAATGAAAACTAGTCGTCGGTCACGTTAGGATAAGCATCTTCATACCATGAGTCCGAATCAAGGTAGTCCACATCGCTAGGTGAAGCACCATCCCCATCAGGAGTGTTAGGCTCATATCCACATAACTCACAATTCGTACGTGCTTCAGCGTGCACTATCTAAACTTCTGCCTCTATCGCATGGCCCTCGACGTGAAATGCTCTATACAAATCTAGTTGAGCCTCTACTAGAATCATATCTCATATAAATGATGATTCGAGCCCAAACCGGCCAAAGGGAGAGATGTGGAAGGAGCGGGGCGGCGATCTGCTTCTCTGGCCCTTGGCAGAGTTACTTGCCTTTGCAACGAGGCCAATTCTGCACCTAGCTCCCCAAGACAGCTCTCAAGCTCCACAAACTGACTACTTGAGGCCTCTCTTTCCCGTGTAAGTTCCGACCTAGACAAGTGGAGGACATCTTCCAATGAGACCATCTTAGAAATGGTAGCGGCCAACTTATCAGCACTGGCATTCAACTCGCCCCGAGCCCGTCAATCTCCATTGCCTTGGCGCCCAGTTCGGCGCTTAGTTAGACACTCAAATTGGTCACCTTCAATTGTAGGTCGGAATTCTCCTTCAACTGCCAGTCGGCATTCTCTGCAGTCACCCCTCGACTCAATTCGAGCTCATCCTCCTTCACCTTAAGGAGGACATCCAACTCGCTATTACAAGCTATGGACCTCACGAGATCCCCATCTCTCTCCTCTAGTTCCGTAACCTTGCTCTCCAACTTGGCCTCCCATTGTTTGAGACCTTCGAGGAACACCTAGAATTCAGGGTCTTAAAAGTAGAGGTCGGAAACAGCCCGATGCTTGGCACAATAATGTTGGTATTTCATCGACATTTTATTATAAAGCTCCATCCACCTTCCTTCACGATGACACCTCTCTACCTCCAGGATGAGGGTCTAAAAAAGAAAAACAAACAGAGGTAAGCACATATTTCCATGTCAATCCTACAATACAAAAAATAAAAGGGAGAAATCCACCTGTAGGTCCATGTCAGTGAACTTCCAAGACAACTCTGTATCACTCATCATTCTGAGTGTCTCACTCTCAGGAGCGACGCATAAAAGGGCAAGAGTCGATGCGACTACTATTTAGCAATAAATTGTAATCCCCTAGGATTACTATGCGAAGGTCAGACCCACCCATCACCATTTCCACATAGGTGTGGCAATCCAAAAATTCATTTACATCCTCCGAGGCGACGTCAGAACCCGACCCGTCAGCTTCCATGCTAGGACCTCCGACGTTGGCCAATGCACCCCCCTCAGCAGAGTGCATTGAACTAGCTCAAGGGGTAGACCTCCTCTCATGGGCTAACCTCCCCGAAAAAATAGCATTGGCTATGAACACGGGCATTGACCTCGCTCGAGATGCCCCACTCCCGTCAGCATCAGTAGCCACCCCATTTCCTAACTCCAACCTTCTCCTTTTTCTCTCTAATGTTTCATCACCATTAGAGGATTCATAGACAGGATGAGAAGTACCAACGGGGGTGTGTCTCTTACCATTGTAAAGGCGGACAGAGTCTCCCGCTGAAGAGGTAGAAGACGGCCCTCTCGGATAGATGCATGTAAAACTTCCTGAGCTTCTACGGCACCAGCAGGTCACCTAAAAGTAGGGACTGGCGCCCTTCTCCTAAAAGCTCCACGACCTGTCATCGGCAAGAATCATACAGTGAGATAGAGCCACATGACTGCGATGAAATAAATAAAAGGTTTACCTGAGGAGACCCTAGGGCCGTAGAGTTCAATGAAGGCAATGCACATTTGAGTCTCCTCCGCGTGAGGTAACAGGCCAGCAACTAGTTCCTGAGATCGACAACAGGCTGAGGTGGGTGAGCCATAGTTGCAAAACAAACTCTCAGAAGCAACATCTGCGGAAGATAGAGAGTACAATGAACTATGATACTTACAATTTTGATTCCACTCTTCTGGGAACCCGACGGGGTTAGAAACCATGTGCTCAGTCTTGATAAATAAGTATTTGTGCCAGTACTTATGGCTTGGTCGGTCGTCTATTCCGACCACCAGTCCTTTTGTGCCATGAAGCCTTAGGTGCACCATCGTGCCCCTAAGGAAACCGGGGGATAATAAATGCAATAGGTGGTGCACGAAGATGTCACTACCGGCTAGTTCCGCATATTTAGTTAACAAAAGGAGAACTTTGAGCGTGTATGGCGTGAGCTGAGTTGAGCAGATATGATAGAATCTGTAGAACTCATTCGCCAAAGAAAAAAGCAGTAGGGTATAACCAATCACAAATGGTTACTTGTAGAAAGCGCAGTACCTTGGTCTATGAAGGTTAGCGTAGTCCCCATCTGCCGGAACCATCTCTACGTGAGCAGGGATACCGTATTTAACATGAAGAGCGTCGAGATGAGTTTGGTCGGTCTCCAAAAGTACGGGTCACAGAGTAGGAGGAGGGTTCTTGCTAAAGTCACTCTGAGATAAGGAAATGTCGTGGTACTAATGCCTCCACTGTAAGAGGGTTGTCGTCATCCTCCACCTCCACTTTTCCACTATCGGAGAAAGGCACTCCTCTCACCAAAGCAATTTCAGAAACCTCATCAGTAGGGCGGCGGGATTTCAGCATGATTTTGTATAGAGGTAGCAAGTCACACCAATGGAGAATGAGAAAAGAAGGCTTCTGATCAAAAATAAAAGCGAGAAAATGAGAATATGCGAAAATGGGAGAAGAAGATAGAAGAGCTCTCAAGAATGGCTAAAGTTGTTCAACAAAATTAAACCATACACCTATTTATAGGGTTGGGTGGCGTCAGAATCGAGGTGGCAGGCTTCAAAGACATCTCTTCCCTAGGTGACGTTAGCGTTTGCATGTGTCATCATTATGCGTATATCGGAGAAAAGCACTGCACTCACCGAAGCAATTTCAGAAACCTCATCAGTAAGGCAACGGGATTTCGGCATGATTTTGAATAGAGGTAGCAAGTCACACCAATGGAGAATGAGAAAAGAAGGCTTCCGATCGAAAATGAAAGCGAGAAAATGAGAATATGCGAAAATGGGAGAAGAAGATCGAAGAGCTCTCAAAAAGACTAAAGTTGTTCAACAAAATTAAACCCTTCACCTATTTATAGGGTTTGGGTGGCGCCAAAATCGAAGTGGCATGCTTCAAATTAGCGCGGGAAACCAAGGGCCAAACCGTCAGCTTTTTTGCCTCGAAAATACGCATAATAATGACACATGTGAATGCTGATGTCACCCGGGGAAGAGCTATCTTTTCGATGTTCCACCGAATGCGATTACGATCTCTCCCTCCTGGCCACGTCACAACGTTTCGACAAGCCAAATTCTCTTTAAAAGTGGAATTAATTTTGCCCATCGAGGACGCACCTCGTTGTGACCTCGACAAGCGAAGGGACTAACTGTATGGGATCGAATTTAGTCGACCACGTCTCAGCGGTAATACGTTCAACCATTAGGTACCTACGTGCCGGTGCGGGGGAAGGGGGCGACTAGGGAAGAAACATAGAGATGCCCTCGCATCATCGTCGACTTCGTTATAAGATATATTTCTTCCTTTGTCGTTCCCTAGATAAAAAAAAGGATTATATAAGGGAGGTCCACGCCTTGTAATAAGTTCGGTGGTTCTTTCGGACAAGAAATATAATTCTCTCTCTACTTTTCATCTCTCTACTGTTTTAACTCCTCTACTATTGCAGTTCTATTTGTATTAAAACTATCCTAGGATTCATTATCTTCGACTACGATTTATCACCTTTATTGATTGATTTGGTTAAAAAGAGTTTAATATCATTTGAATCAAACAGTAATGCCAATATACCAAATTTATTTTCGGAATACTACGTTTTTCTTATCGTCTGCTTGTAGACCTTTGAATGATATATATTTCTTCATGAACAATTCCTTTTGTTAAGTTGCCCTTGTTTATGCCTATTTCCTCTCCTTTCAAGTAGAGAATAAGGTCATTACTACAGTGATAAGCTTTTACTTTTCATGTCTTTTGTATGAAATTTGTGTTCAGTTGTAAATAAAAGGCACGTAGAAAACAACTTAGGCCTTGTTGCCTTTACCACATGGAGTACTTTATTGCAAAATTTATAAGAAAATCTTTTATGAGAACCCAATTGCCATAATGTACCAATAATGGATATTTTAAACAAGATCAAGACCAGCGTTCCACGTCGGATGCATCACCTATTATTTGTATTTACTTCCCAATTTATGATAGAATTAGTACAAACAGTAATTAGATACTCCAACCATACATGTACGAGGATAAAGGTTAAATCTTGTTATTATTATTTTTGTTTTTGTTTTTTGACACTTGGAGGAGCATTCTTTAAGATTACTTTATTTAATATGCTTCACTCCGACAATTTTAGTTTCATGAATAATTTGCAGTACTTCCTATTGTCCGGGCTAGCAACTTGCGTACCATCTTGATATTTTATGTTTCAATACCACATAAAAGGGTTGAGTTGTGTAGTGTCCAATTTTCACGTGCACTAGATTATTGAAGGACATGGCTCTTCTATATATTCTTGATACTGCAGTAGCGAAATAAATAACGTAAAAAGTAAAGAACACAAAGATTTTTATGTAGAAATCACCCTGCTCAAAAGATAAAAAAACCACGACTTACTACCCAATAAAATTTTTCTCAACACTTCACTAAATCTAGGTTGTGTGAAATATTATCTGATTATACTTGGGATATGGTTATGGCTTGATGCAACATGATTCAGACTTATACAACATCTAGATGGGAGAATCGGGTATTATAATGAATTTCAGAAGTTGGAGATTGGGTTCTAAGGGGTATGAGCTAAGGTTGAGATGATGTGGGATCGCTCATGGGTATGTGTATGACAAGTTAGATAGAGATTTGATGGGTTTGGAATGACTCTTTAAGTGGGGTAGAATGTAACGACATGATCGATCATTTTGAGCTTTAGTGTTCGATTTGGTAGTTTGAAACTTTGAGTAGCTTCATATTATGTATTTTGACTTGCGTGTATGATTGGTTTCGGTTTTCGAGCGGTTTGCATTGACTTGGAAGAATGGTTCTCGTTTTAGAAGCTTTAATTTGGAAGAGTTGACCAAGGTTTGACTTTTAGGTAAATGTCACACCTCCTTTTGGCGCGCCCGCTACCCGGGGGTAGAAGCATAAGGGAGTTTTTTCCAATTTAAGTGACAATATTCGAAACGGGATTATTCTATTTATTTCAGAGTCCCCACTTGGAATAAATTAAGGTATCCCAAGTCACTGATTTATTTAAATCCCGAATCGAGGAAATTTTCGACTTTCCAAATGAAGTCTGCGAACCAGAAATTCTAAGTAAAGAATTCTGTTGACCCGAGGGAAGGTATTAGGCACCCCCAGATCCCGTGGTTCTAGCACGGTCGCTTCAATTATTATAAATGGCTAAAAATTCCTGATTTTATACATGCTTATAAATTATATGCTCTGATTAAACTTTAAAACCGCTCTATTAATTTGAAACCATACCAAAAGAAAGACTAATTACAATATAGACTCGAACTTTGACAGATAGGTAAATAATAAAATAAAATAAAAAGGTATCCGGATTACTTATTTGAACTATGCCGATTTAGAACCATTGTAAAACTAAACCAAAAAATTCAATTTATTTAAAAACGTATCCCTTAAAATTATTTCCAATTAAAGAATAGTACCAAATGATGTGTTATTTCCTAGCTTTTAACTTATGGCCGGAGATTGAATGAAAAGATTTAAACTAACGGAAAATTGATCCAAATGTGCGGAATAGAAATAATTCACCTTGATCCAATTATTAAAAGTAAAATTGTTTACTACCCTTAATCCGATAAATTCAAAAACTGCTCAAATAAAGGGAAAGCCTAAGAATGTATGCTATGGTAATATAATATTTTTCATTTTTACCTTAAACCAATTGGTCGAGAATCCAAAAACGATTATTTGCAGTATTATAGCAAGTTAAGTTCCCTGAACACGTTTGAATCACTAACTTACGATTGTAAATAAAAAAAATAGATTTTTAGTTTGGACACTAATTAACCTGATCGTTTCACTAATGCTAACATAGGCAAGCTAAATCACCCTTCATTCCAAATCTGCATATATTCCAACGAAACAACCATTGATGACTTACTAAAAGAAAGGGTTCTATATGAATCTATGCGAATGAAAAACTGAACTTAAAACCAGGAATATCATAGATACCGCATATTAGATCACATAAGCTATATATCTCCATTGTTTCAAGTTTAACTTTAGCTAACTAAATATTAATCAACATGAAGCTACAACATGGTTGATTACAAAGTAAAGTAAACCAAATAGTCCAAATATGGTTCCAATTAACAGTTCGTAATGTTATTCAAATCAAACAAGTTGCATACATATCTCTACTTATCAACTTAAACAAAACTGCATTATACATTTCCAGATTAACACATAATTGCAATCTGAAAAGTCGACTCATTCCGATCTTATTTGTGATTACATCAACTGCAGTGTGTACCTGAATTGGAAGTGAGAAGAAGGAGAGGTAAGTCAGCAGCAGCAGATAGCAACTAACAAACAATAGCACCAAAATCAGCAGCAATTTGGAGTTCCAAAACAGCAGAAGATTGACAATCGAACGAAACACCCAGGACACTTGATGAAACAGTGAACAACAACCCCAAAAATCAATATGAGAGTAGTAACAAACAAATCACTGGCAGAATGCACAGTGAATCAGAAACCAAGAAAGAGTCAATGAAGCAAATATGGTTCTTTTTTGAACACTGGAATCAAAAATCCCTCTCTATCGAATATCTCTCTGTGTTTCTGTTTTTTCCAGCAAGTATATTCTCCCATTTGTGTATGTGTTCTGTGTTTTCCAGATTTTCAAATGTCTTAAGCTTTTTCTGTGAGTGTATGTGTGTTCTCAAATGTGTGTTTTGTAAGAAATTGTTCTACCAGTTTTATAGCCAAACTTAACAGCCCTCTTGCACTTTCCTGAATAATCAAATTCAACATCTCTCCTTAGCACATGGGCACCTTTAAACTTTTGAATCATTTTCCCCATACTTGTTCTGATTTTCCAGTTTTTAAAACACTTAACAAAGTTAGAAATATTGATATTCTCTGATTATTCCAACCTGATTTGTCTAAAAGTGGGCTTTATACAATTAAACAACTACTAAAGGCAAAACCCACTGGAATATACTGCTGTCCAGCAGTTCCAGCAACTCAAACCATGTGCAATGCACTCTTTGACTCAGCTTTTCTTTTCCTAATTTGTAATTTGAAATCATTAACAGCTATATCCAAGTATCCCTAATTCAAAATCAACAAACACTCACAGCTTTCAATCCAGGCAGTGGCTCGGGTGAAACTAGGTAATACAAATGTCATTTCTGTCATATTGATAGGCAATACAAATGACATTTCTGTCATATTGATAACAGCCGAGCCTACGATGATATTTGTTTAATCAATCCTGACTTCTATAGTCGATAACTAACAATCGACATACAAAACATAGCCTACGGGCAGACTCAGTGGTCAAGAATTCGATTAAACAATTTGGCGACCTTACACGACTTAAATACACAATGCCAACACAGTAATCACAAACAAACGAACAGACAAAAATGGATTGACCAAAAAATGAAAAGGTCTGCTAGGGTAGAAGAACAGAAGATTTAATTAAAAGTGGGAAATATCACATAACAAATACAATATAGAACCAGACGAGGCTAGAAGAAATATAGAAAAGAGTACCTTGAAAGATAAGAATCCGGAATTTGAACGGGTCTCGACTCATTCACCCTTGAACCATTGAAGCCGAATGAACCTTAATCGGGGTGTTCTTGATTGAGAACAACCAAACTAAGGTCCATTAGACCTCAACCTCCTCTCAATTTTGAACGAAGATCCCATTTTGGATTTTTAGGGTTCGTGCGGCCGTTTTTGGGGGTTAAGGAGTTAAGGCTTGATTCGAACGGAACTAAGGTTGGTAGGGGTATGAGGAAGGTCCGGCGAGGGCGTGGCATGAGTTTGGGGTGGTTTGGGATAAAACTTCAAATTCCGGCGAGCTTCGATCTAATATTCGAAGCGTTTGGGAATGATTCGAGACCAACGGTTATTGGATTCATGTTGAGGGGGCTTGGGAGGTTCTATGGTGTTAAGGTGGAGGGGTTTGGCCTACCGGAACCGCCGCGAGGCGATTTCCGGCAGGCGGTGGGCGGCGGTTAACGGTGGCACCTCTTCGCTTCTGAGAGAGACGAGAAAAAGGGTTTGGGCTTGGAATGGGTGATCAAGCTCTTTGGGGGTATTAAAATTATCCTTTCAATCTCGACCGTTGGATCATAAGGTTCAACGGTCGTGATCATTCCCTTGTGGGTAGATGGACCGGGTTATTTGGATCAGGTATATAATTTGGGCTCTTAATCCTGATCCGTTGGATCATTGCAAATGACGGTCCAGATCATTTAGAGGCAGATGGGGTTAATTGGACTGGGTGAGGTGGGTTTTGGTTTTGGGCTGGTAGAGTTTAGGGCCTGGTCCGGATTCCACTTTTATTTCTTTTCTTATCCTTTTTAACTCCTAATTTAAGAATCAAAATACTAGATTAAAAAAAACCAAAAATTATCTTTACAAATACAAATTAATTCTCAATAATAACTATCGCACACACAATCAAAGTACCAAAAATAAAATCACACAATTGGACACTAAATGGCAAAAATGCAAAAGATACATATTTTTGTTATTATTTTTTTATTTTCGTAAAACAAACTTAATTACTCTTAATCGCAAACTTGAATTTCATATACAAATGCAGTATATTTTTGTATTTTTTATTTATTTAAAAACGGACACGCAAACGCAAACAATAAGAGAAAATTAACATAAAATCCACAAAAATTGCAAACAACACAGAAGTATTTCATTTTGACTTTTTTAGGAGTAATTCGTGTGAGACAAAAATCACGTGCTCACAGTAAACAGACTTAGAATCGGGTTTTGATTGTTCTGATAGGTTCGTATGATAATTTAGTACTAGCATATATATTCGTATTTGATTGTGGCTACAAGAATTCAACACTATTTGTCGAAAGTTGACAATTTGACGAACTTAGTTCATAAATATAACCAAGAGTTGACTTTGATGTTATTGGACTCTGATTGGTGTTACGGGACTTTATATAGGTCTATACAGTTGAATTTACGTTATGTGTAAAGTTTGAGAGTAATATGAAGTGTTTATATGTGATTCAGGCTCTCTTTTGAAAGAATGAAGATTTAACATTTGAAGAGAAATTCTACCCGGTTTGAGCCTCGATTCTTTGTTGTGTTGTTCCATTTGGTATTTTGAGGCTTTTGATAAGTTTGGATGATATATTTGTACTTGTTAGTAATATTGAATGGTGTCCCAAGGGACTCGTGTGTGTTTTGGATCATTGGTTGATAAACTAGTTATGTTAAGGATTTGAAGTTTGACTATGGTCGATATCGGGCAGAGATGACCACTTTTCGGTGTTTTGAGTGCGCGATCAGGTTCATAGAATGTTTTATGATCGAAATGCATATATGTTTTGTGTCTTGGAGGTTTCGAATGAGTTTTGGGTGCTAAAATGAAGATTTTTTTATTAGTGGAATTTTTTTTCCTGGTGCAAGTAATTATGAAAATGCCATTTATATCACTGAAATTTTCAGATTTCTTTTCAAATTTCAAAACATAATTTCTCATTCATTTTAAGGCCAAAATAGGTGATTCAAGAAATATCGTGGGTGTAATCTTGTAAAGATCATATTGGGCTTAATATGAATTTCGAGATCATCTAGGACCTAATTCGAGCTGGGACACCTCCTATATCTTTTTCCTTATTTCTTATTTAATTAATTTTTTTATAATATTTTGGAGCTCGATATTGGGCGACTTTGTAGAGATTTTTTACTACTTGTATTGGGGTAAATATTTGTGAATCAAATTTGTTATTATTTCATGATTCCAACCTCGATTTTAGTATTTGATTAATGGTTTGAATTGGAGAAAGTGGGGATTTGAGTAAAAACTTTCTAAACCATAAACTGATGGTTCGAAAGCCAATTTGAGATCGAAATTGAATGATTTTTTATGGTTGGACTCGTATCAGAATGGGTGTTCACAATTTATGAGCTTTGTTGGGTTCCGAGGTGCGGGCCCGTGGTTAACTTTTTATTTTAGTTAAAGATTGAATCATTATTATCTAAAATTATTTCTGATATATTTTATTTATGATATTAAGTATTTTGGCTAGATTTGAGTCGTCCGGAATTGGATTTGCGTGGGAAGGACCTATTAGTAGATTAATTTTTCTTGTTTGAGATAAGTATCTTTCCTAACTTGTGTAGGGGAACTACCCTTTAGGATTTGGATCAATTTTGTTATTTAAATTATTTCGAAGATGTGTACACGAGGTAACAAGGGTGTACACAGGCTTATATATGATATTTTGATCGGTTTGAACTCTTTCATGCATTTAATTGATATTTTTATATCGTGTTATATCTTCCATTGTTAAATTACTCTTACATGCTTTACTTACGTTGTTAAGACATGTTCTATTTTTTGTTGTCAAACTTGCTCTTATATTCCTTTATTGATATTGTTACCTCTTTTACTGTTGAGTTATTCTTATTTGGAGTTATGATTATATGATGTCTTATCGTGTTGATTTATTTTTATGCATTTATATATAGTTACCATTTTGTAGTATCCCTTTTATTGTTAAGCTTATGTTATACATTTGAATTGTAAATTATCATTCTATGGAAATACAATCATTTTGAGTTATTGAAGTTGAAGTCATGAAAACTATTATCACATTGAGGTTGAAGTTGTTGCATTGAGATAACTTTCCTTGTTGAGTAATTTTCACTCATTCTTGTTATATTGAGATTCTTGTACGTATTGTGGTTGAGTCATGGGCTATATATTATTTCAATATTGATATTGTTGATATTGGCAAGTTGTGGCATATGGGCACGTATGGTGGGAGTTGTTATTCTATTATGGTATTGATGTGCATACGGCGGTATAAGGATAGGGGATGATGTGCATGCGATGATATAAGGTGAGATTTATGTGTGTGTTGATGTAAGGGAATTACTTGAAGCCACGCGACGACATAAGGGGAGATAGCTATGACGGGAAAAATATTTTCAAAAATATCTAAATATAAGGCTCACATATCGGTATAAAAAATTGTGATGCTAACTCGTGAAATGTGAATATGAGGCGTGCTGCCTCGATGTGATTTTTATTATACATTCTATGTTTGAAAGTATTATTGATTTGAACGGTTATTGATCTTCCTTCAGTCATTCATTTGTATTTTTAGCTGTAATTGGCTATTCGTTGTTATCTTGGTGTCGAAATGATTGTAGCTTCTTGTGTGAGTCATGCATTCTGCATGATTGGTTATGTCGCTTTAACATGCCAATTTGTGCCTCCAATATTAATTCGTAAATTGATTGTCAAGGTGAAGTTTCTTGCAGAGAGTCATTATCTCATATTCTGTTGAATT
Organism: Nicotiana noctiflora; assembly: GCA_032618575.1. Classification (NCBI taxonomy): domain Eukaryota; kingdom Viridiplantae; phylum Streptophyta; class Magnoliopsida; order Solanales; family Solanaceae; genus Nicotiana; species Nicotiana noctiflora. The sequence continues at coordinate 132,443 of JASVEL010013760.1, read as the reverse complement.
GTTGGTAACATAACGGTTTTAAATAAAAGAATTATTAACATGTCTTATTCTATGCGTCTCTTAAGATATAATTCGTTATTTCACTTGGTGCTATACTATTTTAAATATCACATTTTTACTTTAGTTGGGTTCTCAAGTTATACTCGTCACCTTATTTGATGTTTACCTTACTTAAATTATTGTCACGTTTTACTTTAATAAATTCTATATTTAATTCATTAATTTAATTGACGTTTTACTTTTTTTTAAACACGTTAATTTTAATTTATTTTATTGATTTCTAAATTAAGTCCATCTGATACTCTACTTTGTGTAAATTTGACTTTATTTAATTCCTAAAAATAAACTCCTTATCTCATTTAACGCCTTACTTTATTCAAAATTATTAATCTGCTTTATTGTGTTTAACTATATATCTCGAATGTATTAGTTGATATTTGACACGGGTACAATGTACATAGTGTCACGTGGGATTTGCCATGCGAAGGTAGTTGTTATTGTGGGTAAGATTTGAAAATTTGTAGCTCATGATTGTGGTTACGAAGTATGGTGCCTTGGGTAATTCTTGTTGTAAGTCCAAGCGTCACGAACGATTTGATTATTTGAGTTGTGGTCGATTTTTCTTATTTGAGTCATTCGTACTTTATCTATGTTCTAATTATATTGCTGATTTATTACCCATTTACTTCTTCCTGCCATTTGTACTTCAATTATTTCATTGTTGGTTGTAAATCAATATTCTTTTTGTTGTTAGCCTACATTGATGTTCTTTCCATTGATATCTTGCACATGTTTCTATTTCTAGTAGGTGTCTTGACCTGGTCTAGTCATAGCTCTACCGAGGTTAGGCTTGATACTTACTGGGTGCCGATATGGCGTATGTATTTAGAAATTCTAGTGTATTTTATTAGAGCTTATGACTTCGTACTATCGATTTTGGAAAATGTACAACTATTGGTCGTTTGCAACTATGTACTTTATTTACTAGTTTATGTTTACTAATTAGATAGTTCAATTCTGTTATTTACTTAGCATGCATTAGGCTTATCTAATCTTAGGCACTAGGTGTCATAACGACATCTTAAGGTGGGAATTTGGGGTCGTGACAAGGAAGCTTCGCGTGCATAACCACCTTGGTAGGAATTCATCCAACATCACTGGAAGACGTAGCCTTTCATAGTGATTCTCCTCCATTTTTATTTCTTTCAATTCCTATTTATCATTTTCTTCTTGGGTTTCTTCACCATTTTTTACCCCTAGTCAATTGCTTACTTGACTCTCTTCGTAAATTTGTCTTGCAGCGTCTCCGCTGAATCACAAGAATCCAACCTCCATCACTAGTTTGTCCTGCACGCGATTCACTTTACTCTCAATATCCTTCCTTCACTATTACTTATTTCAATTTAGGGAGAAGCAATTGTTTGCTCACATCGATAGGTTAAAAGTCATAAGATTTAATCAAATTTGGTGATGATGTAGTTTGGATGCCATCACATTCAGGTACTTCGACAAAATTTCAAAGGACAGTGGGATCAAGAGAACCAAAAACGAATGAGACTTGATTCAAACTTTCCTTCTCTTCCTCAAGCAAGATTTTTCCTTCAGCGTCCAAGTCCATGACTTTCTCCTTGAAGATAAAACACTTTTCAATATAGTGGCCAGTCAATCGATGGTACTTGCAATAATTTGGATCATTAGTCCTTCCAGCTTCATATGGACTCTTCATTTCAGGTAACTCAATGAGTTTCAACTCAAAGAGGTCTTCAAAAAGTGTTGGAACATCAAAGTCCAAGAATGGATTCGGACAGCTTTATCTTGTAAGGACATTGTCTTCACACTTTGTTTCTTACTTAAGTTTTAGTGAATTTTAATGGTGAGTCACTAAAATTCATTGATTCCTTGCTCTCAGATTTCGGCACAAATTTTCCTTCTTTCTTTATTTCTTATTTATCCTTTCCATATGCTCCTTGATTTCCACTTGAAGAAATGCTTAACTCCATTTCATGAGCACGTGTAACTAATTCTTCAAAATACTTAGGCTTGATACTCTTTACGATGTAGTGAAGTCTCCAATGCTTCCTTGGATACACATTTCTTTTACAGAAGCTTCACTAAGTCTATCTATGCAGTTGAGGCTTGCATTCCTCCATCGATTGATGAAATCAACAATCGACTCATTCTTCTATTGATGCGTGTTTGTGAGTTCAACCATACTTACAGTGTGCCTTGTGCTATAGAAGCGATTGATAAATTCATGTTCACGTTTCTCCCAACTATGGATGGAACCAGCCTCAAGATCGGTGTACCAATCAAAAGCATTTCCTTTTAAAGAGCAAATAAACTGCTTAACAAGATAATCTTTATAGGTTCCAACATTATTACAAGTTTCGACGAAGTTTGCAATGTGTTACTTTTCATTTTATGTATCATCGAATTATAGAAATTTTGGAGGTTGGTAACCCGCAAGCATCTTCAAACTAGTAATTCTCGAAGATGGCTCCGTATATATGATAGAAGACTTTATAACAATATCATACTTGTCTTTGATGGTTCCCATGATAAAGTGTTTCAACAGGTCAATGAGGATTACCCCATCAGATGAAATCAGAAGTTCCTGAGATGTCATTGGTTGCTTCGCAGATGAGTCTCATTTATCTTGCATCATAGAGAGATTTTTAGGTGCATGACTTGAATCTTCTCCATCATGCTTTCAACTAACTTGATCTTGCATATGCTTCGTTAACCCCGCAATTTCCTTTGTTAAACTGCGAGTTGCTCTTCAACATTTAAAGTGTTAGTCACCATTGCTTGGATAATTTGTGGATGGTGGAGCAAAACATGGATTTTCTCTTACACCATACTTTGAGTGAAACAACTCACGTGGAGTGATTGGAGCAGATCTAGTAATCAAAACATCATCTTCATCTAGTGTGATGGGATTCTTAGATCTAGACGGGTTAAGTAGAGCCAATGTCTTTTCAATAATTTCAACAATGTTTGCTCCTTCTTCCAATTCAGTTGACAAGGATCTTGCCTCCTTTGAGAATAGAATCAAAGATAGGAACTGATGCATGCGGCATTTGAAATACTTTTTGTCCTAGTAAATTTACTATGTTCCTAGTGACAGGTCATATACTTTTCATAATTGCATTCAACAAGTTTTCAACAACAGAGGAAAAATTGGAATCTGTAGCCTTAGCAGTAGTAGTTTTGAAATTGATCTTCTTAGGAGCCATTTCAGTGTTCTTGAAATTTGGTAATTGAAGAGATCAGAAGTAGAGATGTACCACACGGCGTGCCAGAAATATATAAAATAAATTTTCGCGTCGAAAAAAAATAAATATTCAAGACTAGAAAATTGCGTAACAAATCTGGTATTTGATTTTAATAAATAATGAGTGTTACAATCTCTATGGTATTCCTCTGATTTCCCAAGAATATAAACTATCTTGATGAGCTTGATTTTTATTCAAGAGGGCTTGTAAAGCTTGATCTTGAATCTCTTTCTTGAGCTTGAATTTGGATTTGATTAGGAATAAGTAATTTGGTCTTGAACGCCTTAGTATTTGATTTGCGTTCGTTCTTGATCTTAAACTTGAACTTGTAGCTTGAGTACTTAAACTTGTAGCTTATAAAGAGCTTTGCAGCGTCTGTTCCACGAGCTCTCTGCTTGCTTCTTGTTATCACTTTTGGTGTCTTCTAGCTTTATGAATACCTCTATTTATAGTTGTGGGGAGTGGTATGGCTTTGCAATTTGATTGGCCCATTTGAACTGACTAATACCATCTAGATACTTAGCACAACTCTATTGGTTATTGATTTGACTTGGTATGTCACCTCTTCTTGGCACATGACATGATATCATTGGCTCATTTATTTGGCTTGGGTTGCCACATCATTTGACACATGGCATGATCTTATTGGTTCATTCTTTTGACTTGGATTGCCACATCATTTGACATGTGGCATGAGCCTGGGCTTTAGGATGAGCAAATAGCCATTTAGACCTTGGGCTAATGAAGTGGCCTTATTATTTAATTTGTAGTCCGATTAAATGGACTAGCCTAACACATATATATTGAATTTAAATAATTAGCTCAATTTATTAGACACAATATTTGTTTGGGATATCATCTTAAGTATAATAATCCAAATTATTTTATAAATTTAATTGCTTGCAGAAAAATCAGCAAAATTGCCGAAAAGTTTTCCCATAACAAAAGTTAGAATTTTATTTTTAATAAGGTTTAGTTTTAAATATTTGAGTTCTCCTTGGAAAGATGTTTTTCTTTTATTTAACTTAGACTTAGATAATTAAATGAGTATTTCTAAATAATAGAGAATTAATTCTAAACTATCCCTGAACAATAGATAATTAGCTAAACTATTATTTCTAAATTTTAGGAGAATAATCAAATGATTATATTGTTAAGTGTGAATACCATTTTAAAGGGATAAAAAAGGTGAACGATATTTAGGTAAGGGCCTTCGTGTTTTTAATATAGTACTAGTTTTCATTTATGCGCTATGTGCGTGGATCCTTATCGATGGGAACAAATTATAAAAATCACTTGAATAGTATTCTTTGACTTCCTATATTAATAAAATAAGCATAGATTTAAAAAAAATATGTAGAAATTTATAATTTAAACATGATCTTATAAATTAAAAATGCTAATTTCAATATATAAATTTAAGTATGGATATTTTCACATAAATACAACTCACACATTTAACTTGCAACATAATAGCCCAGTCATAACTTTACAAGTAGCCCAAAAATAAAGGGCAGCCCGGTGCACTAAGCTCCCGCTATGCGCGGGGTCATATTATAAAAAAGAGTATTTTCTAGCTTTTTTATTCAGCAACGGAGTTTAATCAGAATAATTATCTTATTTAGATGAATCATGAGATTTTCTAATTCTTCTGTCATCTAGTTTTGATCCTTCTCCCCCAATTTGTCTTAAGTGCGTAAGTTGTCACTCAATTTTTCGTTGATTCTACTTATATGGTAAAATTTAGAAACAATTGTTGCAAGTTCGTGATATGCCAGAGAATCAACAAGGAAAGTAGATTTATACATGAATTATTATAGAAAAAGTAATAAAACATGAAGAAAAAAAATTAATTTGATTATACATGTGCAGTACATGTATAATGATGTATAAGTGTCAAACCTCCATGGAGGCCTCTTATATAATGATAATGTATATATATCCTTATACATTGAGAAATAAATAAATGTTATGAACATATATACATATTTATATATAAATATATAAATTTATACACAATTATACAATAATATATAAGTGTGTATAAATAGTGGTTACATAATATTTATACCAGAACACATCTTATGTTAATATTACACCTCTATTTCAGTACCAAAATATTAAAAGAGAATTTTTCAGAGGAAGTTAGATCTGAAAATTAAAGAGGATAGAAGATGGAGATGGAATTATTTTATAAAAGAAGATAAATAACTGGAACATCATCTGAATAACTTGAAAATTGTCTGAAATTATCGTCGACCATCGGAGATTCATTTTCTGATGAATTCACCAACTTTATCGTCGACCTCTTTACCTTGAAAATTGAAGGGGAAAATGGGTAAATTATGTTTTTCACCTCCATATTTATTTTTCGATGACATCGTTAACTTTGTCGGCGACCTCTCGATTGACTTCACTCTGAAAGTTGAAGAAAGAAGAAAAAATGGTTGTCTTTGTTCTTTTCTCCACGCTAAGTTAACCGATGAAATTATTTTTATGCATTATCTATAAATGGGCTATGTTGGGTAAAATTGTAAAATATGGGCTATTTTTTGGTTCTGAGGTTGGGCCGACACATAGGATGTAATTCTTTCATTTAAGTATCTTATCTATGTTTTACTTGTCAAATATGTAATTAGGTTTGCGATTTAATATGGACACATATTACAATATGTAAATAAAAAATCAAATTATGTTATATATTATTACTATGAATTATTATTATTATTATTATTATTATTATTATTATTATTATTATTAGTAAGCATTTCATTTATTTAAAGATTTTTCTTACTCGTCCTAATGTGGTTATGGTAGTTTACAATAGTAACCTTTAATGTTTAGAAATTTAAATTTCTATAACTTAAATGTGAGGAGTTTCCACATAGTTCAAATAAGAAAGGATTTAATACCAAAATTATATGTATTTGACTTAAATATTTGAAAATTTATAATTTACATTTTTTATCCAACGTGAAATTATTTTTAAAGAGTAAAAATTGCGAACGACATTTCACTAAGGAACTTAGTGCTTTTGATATATATATATATATATATATATATATATATATATATATATATATATATATATATATATATATATATATATATATATATATATATATATATATAAGATAAAAGTTTAACTGATTTTGACTTAATTTTAAGTGATAACAAAACGCTAAATATGAGGACTTAGTTGAAATGAAGAGGATAAATTAAATAAACAAATTTTAGTTGATATCAAGATACTAAATATATTTTAGTTCAAAAACTTTATGCTCAAGAACTCCATCTGCGTGTCTTCTTGACAAGTAGTGATAGTTAATGTTTAGCCTTAACTTTTTTTCTGATTTTGGTACACCACTAGTTATAAATATGTTACATTCTTTAATTCTAAAAAGAATTAATGTAAGGTAAATCTTAATTAATTTTAAAGTCTTAAATATTAGTACTCTATAAATGTTTCAAAAAAGAAAAAAATTAATAACTAAAATTTTAATTATTTTAAGGTCCCAAATATTAAAAAAATAATTTAAATTATAACTTTGTCCAGTATTAAGTTTATTTTTAAAAAAAAAAATGAACGATATTTTTTTAAAAGCGTACTTGTAATTAGGGGCGGATCTATGTACACAGTTCCGGGTGGTACGCCACCCGCAAATTTCGGCAAAAATATTATATATATATATATATATATATGTATAATAAATAGGATATATATTTAAAGTGTCACCCTATAAAACAAAAGTGGCAAAGGTGCCAATGGCAAAGGCCTATGTTTTCATTCAATAGGGTACGAGTTCGATTATAGGTGGGAGCAAATAATTTTTTGGCTTACATCAGTTGCAATTTTAGGGGGTCGGCACCCGTAACCCCTAAATCCTGGATCCCTCTGCTTTTAATATAGTATAGATAGATAAATATAAATATATTAAAAATAATTTAGTTACATACTATATTATTGATACGTGGGATGGAAGAAGTAAAGGAAAAAATGAAATAGAAATAGGAAAATAGGAAAAGAACAAAATAGGAAATTTGGTGAGCGAGAAATGTAAGTGAGAGATACCATTAAAGCAACCCAGCGCATCATAGTAAACAGTAATGCCTTCTGTCCGTAGTTGTTTTTTTACGAACTATCTATTCTTCACTAATTATGAATGAGCTGGACCAATTAAAACAGAATAGAATCAATAGATATAGATGATTGATAATCACATAGCGTATTAGTTGTTGTAAATGGTCTCGGATTTTTTATATTCAATTAGTGTGTGCTATTTGTAGAAGAGCCAAATTCAACTAATTTTCTATTAAAAAGTGCAAAAATAGAAAGTAGGTCTTAGTTTTTGCTAGATTTCTAATGGAATATAGAGGATTGATACAATCAGTTTAGAATTGAGGTGTTATTGTTTTATTGTAAAAGTAGAAGAAAGAGCAGGTGAAGATGAAGAATAAGGGAGAGAAGGTAGACTCACCATTTTCAGTAGCAAAAGACTTAACAATTAGTCTTTTAAGGGTGATTTTAATGCTGATCATATTTGTAGTTGGGGTAGTAATTGGATTGGCTTCAACCTCACATATTAAATGGTATTTTACTTTGCAACCTCAGCAAATTATTATTGCAAATAATGCATTGGCTAATACAGTGAACCAAGCTAGTAATGGCAGTTGTAAAAAGGAGGATTGTTTAAGCATGGAAAGTTTCTTTTGGCCCAAAGTATTGATACATGGAATGTCGGACGATGAATTGTTTTGGAGAGCTTCATTGGTGCCTTACAAGGAAGAGTATCTATTTAAGAGAGTGCCTAAATTGGCTTTTATGTTCTTGATTAGGGGAGATTTACCATTGTTGCAATTGTGGGAGAGGTTCTTTGACGGGCAGGATGCGAACAAATACTCGATATATGTTCATTCGCTCCCAGGATATGTGCTTACTGTTTCCAATACCTCAGTTTTCTACAAGCGCCAAATCCCAAGTCAGGTATGATTTATAGCTGACTCAACTGTAGTTTGTTCTTTGATGTTCTTTCGTGCTTATTTTGTGTGAGACTAAAAGTATCATTTGCTGATCAGCATATATAAAGAATCTTATATTGCACTTATCAGCAATGGATCACAGTTATCTTCTTGCTGTAAGCATTGAATTTCCTGTCTCCTGGAAAACTTTTCATTTGTGAATAAATGAAAAATATGCTGAACTGTGTTCAAGCCGTGGAAAAAGGGAGCCTTGGCGTAACTGGTAAAGTTGCTGCCATGTGACGAGAATGTCATGAATTCAGGCCATGGAAACAGCCTCTTGCATAAATGCAGGGTAAGGCTGCGTATTATTGACCCTTGTGGTCCGGCCCTTCCCCGAACATGAAGGTGTACTGAGTGTTGCTACTTACTCCTAAAATAAGTTGTGGAGCTGTGTGATTCACTTTCATCCAACAATGATAGAAAACGAGTTAGGTGGCTGGGGTGCTGTTGGTATTTATGTCATGTTTGCAATGGAGATTTTCGGAGAAAACAAAAGAGAAAAAGGTGGAGTTAAAAGGAGTATTCAGTTGTGTAGTTGCATTTCAGTGAGATTATACTTTGATAAGGAGAAGGAGATGCAGGAAAAAGCTATAGAGGTTATCAACATTTCTGTTGTTTGAGACTGAAACCTGGCTTTGGATTAGTTAGACTTAGTTAGATTTCGTGAATTAGATGCACTTTCAACACAGATGCTATGAACTACTCTGCTAAATCATTTTTCATCTTCTTTTCAGCAGTTTGAGTGGGGATCTGTAACACTGGTTGATGCTGAGAGGCGACTTTTAGCCAACGCCCTGCTGGACTTCTCAAATGAGCGTTTCGTCCTTCTTTCTGATAGTTGCATTCCACTTTACAGTTTCCCAACTGTTTACAAGTATCTCATAGGGTCCATTCATAGTTTTGTTGAATCATATGATGATCCTTCTAACCACCACATGCAACCTGATATCAAACTTTCTGAATGGAGAAAAGGATCGCGATGGTTTGAGATGAACCGGAAACTGGCTGTCAGTATAGTCTCAGATACCAAATACTACAATATCTTCCGGAAGTATTGCACACCAACTTGCTACCCAGATGAGCACTATATTCCTACTTATATTCGATTGTTCTATGGACCTTCAAATGCAAACCGAACAGTGACATACGTTGATTGGTCATTAGGGGCCTCCCATCCTGCAACATTCAGCGCAGTTAATATCACTGAAGGTTTCATAGAATCTCTAAGGAATAATGGCACGGCGTGTTCTTACAACTCGGAGAAGACACATATCTGTTACCTCTTTGCCAGAAAGTTTGATCCAAGTGCTCTAGAACCTTTACTGAACCTCTCCTCGAAAGTATTGAAATTTTGAAGAATTGCTCTTGAGAGATGAGGGTATTCTTTTTCACCTTTTCCTTACTGATTTATTCTGATAGTATTTGTTCTTTCGGCCCATCTATGCAACTTTGCTATTGACTTACTAAAATCTTGTAGTGAAATGTGCAGAATCATCAGAGAGGTTTTGTGTATATGAATAAATGCAGTCATCTAGTGAAGAACTAATGATCAAGAGTTTTATTAGTAGAAACCACCAATAAACTACTACATATTTTCCAGTGTCCATGATAGCATGTTCACTTCATCTGGGAATACTCATGCATTGGACAGTAAGTCAGAAGAAACCAAAATGCTTTGAATGATAGCAAATACACACTTATCACACCATCCAAACATCAGCTGTTAGCAAGATGAATTTTCTGCATGAGTTGTTCTGGAGTAATTTTCTTGATATTAAATATGTAATCTTTGTTTTGGTTTCCTTGAAATAACTTTATCTTGTCTGTTTCTCCAGTGCGATAAAAATGACTATTTGCCTGGATAGGGAAGTCATGATTCTCTCTTCTTTGAGCTCAATCTAAGTTAAGAAAAATAGTACAATCTGAATACAAATAAAAACGAATTATAGTTATTATAACAGCAGATCTATCTATATTTAAAAGTTGAAGACAAAAGCCCCTCGTGAAGCCAAGTGGCAAAATCTGAAAAGACACTTGTCACTTTAATACATTGCTTCAAATTATTAGGAAGCAGATAGGAATTACTATTTTATAAAAACTACCAACTACTCTCACTTCCTCCACTTCCCTTACTTTTAAAAACTAACTGAATTACAATTTTTTTTTAAAAATTCAAGCAATAGAAACTAACAATAAAAACCACCAACTACTCTCACTTCCTTCACTCCCCTTCCTTTTAAAAACTAACTGACTTAAACGTTTTTTTTTTTTGCAAGAATCAAGCAATAGAAACTACCAATAAAAACCACCAACTACTCACACTTCCTTCACTCCCCTTCCTTTTAAAATCTAACTAAATCTCTCCTCTTGCATATATTGGATTAGAAAAAGAATGTATAGTTTCCTTTTTTCTTTCACGGCAAAATTTGCCGGGAAAAATTGCATCCAAAATCGTTCTTTGTGATTTTTCGTTGTTCGATGAATAAATTGCTAAGCATCTGATCATCATTTTGCAACTATGCATCTCAGGTGATGTACTCCCTTTTGTTTTTAACTTTTTTCTTTCATGTGTGAATGCTTGATATATATATATATATATATATATATATATATATATATATATATATATATATATATATATATATATATATATATATATATATATATATACACATTGTTTTTATCAACATAATACATAAAAAAATTCTCTTCTTTAAATTCTTGAAAACACAAGAAAGAATTTTTTAAGTTTTGTTTGTTTCCTCGATTGGAAGTTTTTTTTCTAGAATTCTTCATATCTATTTAGCATTTATTCTTATATATATACACTTTGTTTTTATCAATGTAATACATAAAACTTTTCCCTTCTTTAAAATCGTTAAAACGCAAAAAAATATTTCTTAAGTTTTTGTCTGTTTCCTCAATTTAAATAGTGAAAGGAAGATTTTTTTTTCTACAATTCTTCATATCAGTTTAGCCTTTATTCTTAGCAGATTGGATTATTTTTAAAAATAGAATATTCTCATTAAAACTCATAAGTATTAGGAATGATTAAACTATATGAATTAAAATTCATAATTTGCACGACTCTAAATGCAAAGAAACATTACCCTTTTAGTTAGTTTAGGCATGATCTTACATATGTGAATGTAACATTACTCGTATTTCTTTGTCAAATTTTGTCTTCATCACTGTTGTAATATTTTTGTTAAGTTTTGAACATCGAGTTAACAATTCAGAAAGTGTAAAGTTATACATCGACAAACAACAAGTTTGGTTGTGGAAGACAGAAATCATACAATTTTATCCAAAGTTTGATCTTTGAAGTTCGATCTTTGATTATTACATGAATTCATTTGTCAGATAAAGTTTCTAGCCAGAGAAAGCAAACAATTTCATGGAATTTGTTGTGAAAAGTAAGTTCAGTTTGCATTTGCTTAGATTTATATTCAAGAAAAAGATGGAGTTCCACGAGAATGTCGTAAAGCTCATTATTTTATTTTATGTAATAAGTTCAAGCTAATTGAACAAAGGCAATGATTTACATATATTGCAAAGTCTGAAAAATTGTGATTATTTTTTTTTTGTTCCAAATATTGTTTAAGTAGTAGAGGTTGTTACTTTCATTAATTGTTTTTGATCACTTTTCATTACCATTTCAAGTAATATTTCTTGTTATTTTAAATTTAATAATTTCTCGTACATCGAGCGAGTACAGAGTATCAATTAATGTGAGAAAAAAGAAAGAAAAGGAAGAGGAAAGACAGTTATACCAACCAGATAAAAATCAACAAATTGATTTTGACAAAATTTATGTACATCACACAAGTAACAGTCTTTAGGCAAAAGAAGAAATAAGTATTTACAAACTGCACAAAACTTAATCTTTAGCAGACCCAACCGAAGCGTAAAAATCGGAGAGAAAAAAAAAATTAGGAAAATGAAAGAAGAAAAAGACTTGATTTCTCCTTCCCGCGCTAGAAAATGCTGCATGAACCATACACCATCAGTAGAAAGCTCTTCATGGATTCATCTTTACATGCTTAAGGTAAAAAGGATAGTATTGCTGCTTCTTCATTTATCTTTCTATCCGCGCTGTAATAAATTTACGCACTCTTCTGTACACATTGTATACACAAACGCTGCTTGTTTTGCAGAAGGTGATCGATCATCTACTAGCCATGAGGTTCAGCTTCTTGGTTTTGAAATGGATCAACCCAACATTCATCTTCCTTGCTGGCTTTAACCCATCTTTCCCAGAAAATCTTCATTTCAATAGAGGATCGATTTCTAACCTGCAGTATGTTATAAATAAACTAGCAATATGAGAAGGACAATTGTTATTGGTGAAAGGATATGTCGTAAAGGTGAATTTGAACTCACCAGGGATCTATTATCAAATTTCTCATAAAGTGCAGTTGCCTGCAAAGCACGAAGAGTGAAATTTAGACACAACAACCAAAGACGGAGGACAGACACAATTAAGGAATTCAGATTTGAACGTCTCACCGATGCTTCTGAATCAGATATATTCTTGCTTTGTGGAGAATGATCTGCCAGTTCTTTGCTAGACTACAGAAAATAGAACCAAACAGTGTGAGACAAGCCAAAAGCTAGAATTCCATTATAACCATTACCACAAATTATCAATATAGTTTGTGGTTTCTATTATGATAGTAGAACTGAAACATTTGTTTGTAACTAGTCCTCTCTCTTTCGTATATATCATAATCATAACTAAACATTATGATAGCATGCTCTCTCACAGGTTCCAAGAACAGTGCATAAATGGCAGCATTACAACCTTTACCCATATTTAGTTCCTCTGGAGAAAATCCTTAACTTCTCAAACAAGAATGATCCAAACCCCGTCACAAAAAGGAAAAGCAGAAACAGAACTATCAGATAATATATGGCTCAATATAACTGCAAAGGACGTTGTAGTTACACGAAGCTCACAGATTACCAGACACATCTATAACTTAAGGAACTCTTCGCATGGTACACCAATAAACACTTTCTAATATGCAAAACTGTGCAACATTGTAATCCTATTTACTGATGAAAATAAAGAGGTAATTTGCACTAATTTAGTGGATAAAGAAGTAAGCCACCAGGGTAGTAGATGAAACAACAAACAGTGTGGACCAGTTATCAACGTCTGTTCTCGTGAAGAGAAGATCAAACAAGACAAAGGAATTACTTGCCTTATTTCCATCTGAATTACCACCACCTAGTGTAGGGACACCCAGATGAGTAATGTACTCTGCATCAATCACGCCGACTTTCTTTGTACGATCACCCTGAGAACAAGAACTTATGTTTTACCATCATACCAATTGAAGACCCAAAAGGAAGAGTTATTCAAAAACACTAGTTTAGGAATTTGCCTGTGCACAATAACCAAGCTTCTTATCCAGGCCCCAAGCATGGATCAAATCATTCTGTCGATAAAAGAATAATTAGTTAAAGGCAAGCACAATTTTCAGCCACAAGATTATCAGGATATTTTAAGAGTATATTATCATTAAGCAGATTCTCGGTATAAGCTACACATAATCAACAACTTTGTTCCCCGTGTATAAGTCAACTTGATTAGGTTGTTAACCAAAGCTCCTATACCTGGACCATATACCAAGCACAACGCCAGGCAGCTTTTGAGAATACAGGAGCCATCATTTCCACCCACCTGCAGGACAGATTTACTTGCAGAATCAAAATAAAGCTCATTCTGACTGGTGACCATAATAAATATTCCAAGCCATAAGGAAAAAGAGGATTAGAGCTACCAGATTTAGTTTGAGCGGAACTTGTTAAGCTGATAATAAAGAGAAGGAAGAGTTTATAGTTCTTTACCCCACACAAGGAGGCGCTGTGCTGTTGTTATCACACCTCGAGGAACCTTTGAACCTATAAAACCTCCTATTGAAAGCATCAAAATTACAAGTCAGTTTTGGCATGAGATTCTTCAAGCAATAATTAAGTAAAAATGTGACTTCTCTAACAGCCTAAGCTTTTAGATGAGATGGTTATACACTTCAACATGGTATCAGCCATCCCTATCCCTATTCTTGATTTACCCAATGTTGGGCCCCATGTTATCCAACAACCTACTAGAAAACAGACAGGTGTTCCAATTAAAACACAAGCAGATACAACAACAACAAACCCAATGTAATTCCACAAAGCGGGGTCTGGGAGGGGTAGAGTGTACGCAGAACTTACCCTACCTAGTGAAGGTAGAGAGGCTATTTCCATCTGATCTGTGAAGGGATCAACATATAGTAAAAGAAACCTACGGATAAGAAGGCATGAAGATAAGAGATCAAAACTAATGCTACCGACATGAAAATGAGTCACTCCCGCCTATGTACTAACCTGCTACCCAAATTCCCAGCCTCCACACCCCCCTATCAAGGGTCATGTCCTCGGTAAGCAGAAGTAGATGTTGCAGGAAAACAAACACTAATCATAAGGAGAATAATGGTTTAAAGAAAGAAACTGTTCCAACATTTTAATTTAAAACCAACTACATTTTCAGCAAGTTCTCAATCTCACTAGCCAAAGCAAGTAAATGAGAAGAAGGAAGAGAAAGCCAAGCACAGTAGTCTTTGGTCCATGAGCTCTAATTCATATAACATTGCATAGTTCAGCTACTCAGTAGCTCTTCCACTGATAAAAGATTAACTCTGTCCTACCAAGTTGACAATCTGTCTAACCTGTGTACTCTAGAGTTCCTTCTGCGTACAGTAATAGGATGATGAACTTCTGATTTACCAAGATCAAGTGCAGGCTGTGATATCTCCAACCCTTCTTCTCTAACAATAGATAGATACCTGGAAAGGACAATAGCCACTAAAAAGGTTATTTCAAATTGCAAACTAATAGGCCTAGCTATCTAGCAATCTCTTGTGAATTATCAGTTAGGTACCCACTTCTCTTGAGCATGACAAAATATATATAATTTCTAACAAATATAAAGCAGCTGTTTTGCCAAACCGCCCGTCAGCTCCTATAGGCTATAACACAGATTTCAGATGTTCACTGATGTATTTTCATAATGTAGCTGAAAATGAGGCACTAACTTGTCTGGATGAAAGCTTTCAACTCCAAGGTCCTCATCCCACAAGAAAATGTAATCATACTCAGAAACTATGTCAGGGTGTAGAAACCTCTTCGCAAACCACCTATAACCAGAGTTAGATGTGTGAAAAGCTGCACAAAACTTACAGTAAACACAAAGAAGTTGTCCAGAACCGACTTAACCATTTTGTTTGGTTCATAGCAGAGACATGTATGACATGGCTACTCCATTCCAGATCGTTCCATTCATCCACTACACCATCATAGTGAAACAGCATCACAACAAAGTCATGCTCAAGAAACTGCAGCAAGTTAGATAACCGATATGAGGAGCAGAACTAATGATCCTATTTTCAAGCTAAACAAGGAGGCAAAGATTAATATACATACCTTTTTAATGAGGCTGTTCACCAACTCTTTTTGCTTTATTCCAACTGCAATCGCCAACAAATTAACTGAATTTGGCGACTTCTTCTGAATGGAAATATTGCATAATAAGCAAATAAAGAAACAGAGAAATATCAGAAAAAGTTATGCTAGTTATGGGGCTTGTGGACAGATAAAATGGTAAAAGCTAGAACTGCTGACGACTTCTGCTCTCACAAATGAATTTGGAGAACATTGCGCCAAGGGAAACATAGTGCAAGCACGACGATTACAACGCATAAATTTCACCCGCAGTATCCTATCACCAATTTTTCCAGATGACATTCCACATGCCTTGGTAATTCTATCTTTCTTTCTTTTTTACTCTTCAAGTTATGGGTGGAAGATTGACAGTTACATCACTATTAGAAGCTTTGCAACATCCTAGATCCAGTGGTTGGGTGGCCTAAAGACAGTAATTTATATACATTTTCTATATGAAATAAACTGATCATATTACTAAACGTCCCTTCTGGACTTGGATATTCCATATTCCATCAACTTTACAACGTAAGACATAATTGTGGCATCACCCTTAGATCCTACTTCGACTATCAAAATCAAGGCCCAATCTGTTATCAGAAAACCACGGAGAAGAATAATAGAGCATTATTACTGGATTACATAAAAAACTTGATAAATCATATATGAATTGTTTACGTACATCGACATCACCCCACAGCGGGCGCATTTCCAGGTTAGAAGTTTTCGAAACAATTCCTTCAGGAAGTGCCTCACTCCCAAATGGCCTGCACTTTTCCTGTGAGGAATAAATCAGTAACTTAAAAGAAGCCAGAAATCAAAAACCAAATAAAGTAATAGCAGACCTTGCATTTGGTAGATGTATGACTCGTTTCTTTTTGCTGTCTTAACCGTACCTACATGGGAACTTTTTAAGTTAATTCACAGATATGCTAGTGTAATTAAAGAACAAGACATTCCAAATTTATTTTAGTAGACTGGTCTCAACCAAATTGTTTTATTTTCTCAAAGACTAGGTAGACTTGTCTCAACCAAATTATTCTTTTGTTCTCATCAATTAGGCTGACTAGTTTAACCCCAAGTTATAATTCTCTCTTGGGCATAAATTTATAAAGTAAATCTTGGACGTAAAATATACTGTCACTACATTTGCAGTATTCCTGCGTACATATTACCCTCCCCAAATATACTGTCACTACAGTTGTTGTTGTTGTACATTTGCAGTATTGTGGAAGACCAAGTATGCTTTATCAAAACAAATGGCCACAGGGGATTTACATTGCCCCAAGCGGTATCATTCGTCAAAAAATTTACTAAATATGGTCAAGCAAAACGAAAATATTGGGTATAAATTGAAAAAATGACATTGCTTGCAAAAAAAGGATCTACTGGTTTGCTGGAATATCATCTTTTGAGAGGTCAATTGTTTGAACCCCGTTTATTTATCCTGAGTTATAAAAAATTTAAGCAGCCTTGTAATCCTAAACTTGAAAAGTAATTAACCATCGACACCACTTATGAAAAATCTTGTGTACGCATGCTACTGAATGGCAAAATATATGCACTACAAGCAAACCATTCCACAAGTCAACTTCAAATCATTCATCTAGTAAGGCAATGATTTAAAGAGAGAAACTAGGAAATATGCAGAGTAAACAGCAAAAACTACTTATGTTGCCTATTAAGCTTTGTAAAGATCTATTATTCAAGCAGCATGCCCAAATTTTACTAGAACCCTCAAAATGAAGGAAATAAGATATTATACATTTAGCTCTGTCTTTTTGGGACAGGCAATTGGAGCATACAAATTTCATATTACCTCCTTAGTATCTTAGAACTAACATGCATGCAACAAAAAGAACTTCCGAAGCTTCAAGCACGCACATACGAAGTACTACAAGAGAACAGATACTAGTTCTAGGCAGACACAGATACCACGGTGTCTTGGAAAGTCAAGATCAGAGGAGGCAAGCAGAGACCATCTGAAATCATAGAACACTGACAACATAAAAGGGAATCCATGATAACTATGTCTCGGAAAGTCAATGACTAGAGGAAGCAAACAATGACCATCTGAAATTGTAGTAAAATGAAAAGATAATAGACAATCTACACAAATGTCAAGAGAGAACAGGAAGAGGAAAGTAGCCAACAGGATTTTCAGAGATCCTCAGTTTCTTAGTTGAATCTTCTATACTTCTTTATAACAAGAGTTACAACTTTCAAATTTTAAAAAGATAAATCGAAAACTAATCAACACCTCAGACTTCTGCCTTTGAAAGGGCTTATAAATACAAACATGTTAATTAAAACCAGAAATCAGGTGCAGAATTTCCACAAATGAAAAGAAGCGTACAAATTCAAGTTCATTACTGAAGAAACAAACCTCACATGTACGACATTGTGCATTCTGTTGTGAGTTGTTCATTCCCAATCCTAAAAACACCTGCAAACACTCAAATTATTAAGCTTATAGTATCAGATCTCATGCAACTACAACATTTTCATATTTGAGACGTTATCCGACACAGAATTATTGACAGTTTGGCAACACAAGAAACAAGAAAGCTCCTTCGACCACACATCAGTGTGCCGCTTACTAAAGCATGAGATTTGTATTATGTGAATTCACCTGAACCTCAGAGAATGTTATTAGGCTATAGAAAGAAATCCAGGAATAATAAAGCGAATATATTTCTCTGACATGGATATATATCTCAGGTGAACCTAAAGATTATAGAATGACATAAAAGTTTTTTTTAAAAGAACTTCAAGATTGATTGCTCATGGAAAGCCTTACTCTAAATAGGCATAAAAGGGTTTTAATTGTCCGCTTCTATGTTACAAGTAAAAGCATATTTTCTAACTACGCCAACACGAAAGACTAATTAAAACACTCTGCACTCAATCATTCAGTTCTCACAGTTCTTGACCTCTTATAGGTCATTCAGAACAATAATATTGTAAACTAAAGGTTGTAACCCCTGAGAAAATGGTATAGCACCAATGCAATGGTGTGAGGGAAGTCCTTTTTCAACTTTTGGTTGGGTCATCTCATTCTTATTGCCATAGTTTACAAACTCTACTCGCTATGTAGAGAACTAGTTCAGAGACAGGAGCTGGTTTTTCCTACACAGAACATGGTAGTCATGCATCCTAAAGCAAGAGAAATCTGATGTTTGTGTATCTTTTACGTGGAGCGTGCAAGGGATAACTAATTAAACACATCAGGCAAAGAAAAGAACAACACAAGTAGGATGGAACTTTATGTAAATTTTACATATGTGAAACAGATAACAATGAAAGAATGTGACAACTAATTTGTACCCTGAAATCCTTGGCCAAAAAAGCATTTCCAGTGAAGTAAATAGCACAAATCAAAGCAACAGTGATGAAGATGCTGCAGAGACATGATCTACTTTTAGGATCAGGAAGGGAAACCTGAAAAAACGATATGATGATAGATAAATTAGACAAGTACAGATCCTACTACATAATCGCATATATTAAAATGACTGATACATTAAAGAGTATTATCACATCCCAAATTCAATGTCCCGTTTCCTTTCCAAGTAATGTCCATAGACAATGGAATGTCTACAAAACTTGATAACTTAAAACCCCACACCCCAAACCCACGTTTCCTATTTAAGCTGAGCAATACAAATTGTTCAATTCTGATATTAATAGAAGCACAAAGACAAACATTGACATTTTTGTTGGGACAGATGGAGTATCTTGATGATGTGGTTACTATATTTGCTGTTGTGGTAAAAGTTAATCAATAGGAGGAGTTGTTGAATTATCCCACATTAAGTGCTTATCACACACATGTTACCGAAGATGAAGCTCTACATGACTTTTTAAAACACACCAATGAGACTAATGTGGTCAATTTTCTGTGAAAATCTGATTATTGAAAGAAGAATATACCAGTGGTAGTCGTGATTGGTACAAATGGAGGATCTCTGTTATCAGATATGAGAATGGTTGTACTTCTAGTACTAGCCGTAGGTGCTTGACTATGTTAAACGAAACCTCCATTTGCCTTGACGTACCATTTTGAACGGAATTGACATTGGTGTGGGGTACTTCGTGTGGATCTTTCAAAATATACCAAATATTAGCAAATAACTAGATGTACCCTACCGAATATTTAGACACATCGCACTGGATACATACTAGTGATGAGTCCAAGTAACATAGTGCTTATACACATTAACCAGGTCAATGGGCAAGACCAGAACTGTCAATCATTTTACAAATTAAAACACTAACAAACTGTTGTCATAAAAGATCTAGCTTCGAATCGAAAAACACATTACTCCCACTACTCCTACCCCCTTCGCCTCTCCTCCTTCCACTGTGCTTTTTGGGTTATTGCAAACTTGAAAAGAAGTTCAATTAATTGGATTAACAGGATACACTGCCTGATTTCTCTTTAGAAACTTAAAAAAATTTCAAGATCTTAAGACTTATTATCTAAATGTTTAATCTATTAACCAGATAATGTATCTGAAGGGCACAAAAGAATAAGAGATGATTAAAAAGTAACTAAACATGAAACAGAGGTTGATACATAGGACTAGAGCAAAACCATAATCTACCCGTAATTCCAGAATATTTAGTTAGATGCCACTGAACAATTTTCTTACATCCAATTGAAAATAATACCACTGACCAGTGGAACAATCGAGGTGAGGGCAAACGGGCACCGTAGTCATTAAAAATAAAAAAACGCCACTAACCCTTCTTACTTTTATTAGTACAGTTCAATAATTCTGTTTCTCCTTCAAATTCCCAAAAACATAAAAAAATGAAAACTTGAAATATATTGGGAAAAAGAAGTAACAAAGATTATATTTATTGTTCCCCTGCTGTGTTACCAACCAACCTCAAAGGTAAAGTACATTAACCATGTCAACCTCAAACATCCAAAAGAAGCAAAACATAAATGACTCTTAAAAAAGACACAATCTACCTCCAAAAAAATTCAAAAAAAAAAGACAATTTGAACTTAGAAACAGCAATAAATAGAAAATCATAAGAAAAAAGAGCATAAAAGAGGCCCCATTTAGGAGAAGAAGAGGGACTTACAGAGCTAAAAGGCTTCATCTTTGCATGTATGAAGCTCCAAAACAATCACAAGAGAGCAATTGATTTCTTCAGAAAATAAAAAGTGGGACTTTTTTGGGTGCTTTTCAAGAAACAGAAGAAAGAATAGAAAAGCAAAGCATAAAGAGAAAGACTAGAGAAAGAAGGCAATTAAAAGGTTAGAATTTATAAATTCAAATGCCAAAAAGGGTCAGGTTAGATTCCTTTATCTTCTCTAACAGTATTACCCTCCAAAGCTTTTCAAAAAAATTCAACAAAAGGCAGAAAAAGAGAGTTGTTGAATAAACATTAGTATTTACGAGTAGAGTTGAAAGAGTTAAATGGTTAAAGAGACATGTGGTTCTTGAAAAAGTGGCGGAGTTGCACGGTGGTGTGTATTGTCGTGCCAGATAACGTGACCGAGCTGTCTTCTCGCCACTATCATATCTGTTACTATATCCTTTCTACATTTGACCCACATTATGTGGACCCCACTTTGGGACATTCATGTTTTTCATTTTACACGAGAGAAAAGAAAGAATTGGAAGAAAGTGAAAATTGACCGCATAGGTATTCCTCAAAGAATAAATTATTCTTATCACTTGAGGCATTCGTATTAGGACAAAAGAGACTTCCAGTGTATACTCTGATGTTTACATCCATCTTTTTTTATTTTGTACACTATGAGGACTATAAGTCCAAAAGTAACTTTCTCTTACTATTTATACAGTGGATTTTGATGGGATTTTGAAATAGTTAGATTTCAATTTTATGAATTATATGCTTTATTGATATGGGGTTCATTATGTGTTGTGTAAATAATTTACGAGATTTATTAAAAAGAAGAAAGAGAGAAAATGGAAAAAAATTGTTACTACAACGTGCAAAATACTTGTGATTCAGAGTTGACGGCGAGATCCTCACATTTTATATGATGTGAACTATTTAAACTAGGTTACAAGCTGTAGTGAAAGTTATATAAGGACGAGGTCCTTGTGGTGAAAAATTGATGACTTTAAATTCTCCCTTCGTGAAATTAAAATTTGTGATATAGTATTAATAGGGAGTCATGCATGTTAGGCTTATTTGATAATTCTTTTATGTGTTTTTATATATATTTAGCCATGTTTATGCTGTAAATATTGAATTTTAGCCTATGAGGCAGGTGCCCATGTGGCGTTAAAATGCGACTCGTTAATTCGAATAAATAAATATGAGGTTTTCACGCCTCGCGTGTTGCTGTCAATCTTGTGAGAATTTGAAACAAGATTTGATTAATATGGGATTAATTGAGGATGTTGGAATTAATTATGAACAGTTATTAGGATCAGAGATATGGTTATGGACATACGTATAATATGTGTGTAGGCACGATATTGCTACAACCGGTTGAGGCTAACAGTGCGCTAATGTGAAAAAAAGGGTTAGGCATTTGAAATTGATTGAAGTGTAAGGAATTGGCTTTAAAACCTATAAATGTGGATAAAAGAAATAATCTCTACTGAGATGGTGTTGTCGGACCCATGTTAAGTTTACGGTGACGTAGAATCACCCATGAGTATGTGTGAAATGATGCACTTGTTATTACAATGTATTTGTAAAATAATTCTGGAAATATAAATAAATACAAACAAATATATGCATAAACAGAAATGAAGAAACCAATTCGAGCCCACTGAATTCACAGTGTTTTCTTAAGGAATTTAATCCCCTCCTAGTACCCAAGGTTATGGATTATTTCCTCCCAGGATAGAACGAATTACACACTGGTGTAGTGGTACTGCAAACCCCAGTGTTTCAGCGAACACAAAGTTCGGTAGCAAATCACACTTACTTTTTGCTTTGTTTGATGCTAAAAGTATGCGGAAGAAAGGAGGAGAAACTCAGAAATTCGTAGTGAAATTCTGAGCAGAATAGTGTTGTATTTATAGCCAAAAGTTGGGCTGAAATCTGAAGAGTCTCTTCAGAATGGCGTTGTTTCTGCAAAACTGCCACAGCATAAATGTCATTGCATAAATGGTCATTTACTCAATAATAAAGAGGGAAAATAAAGAGGGAAAATTGATGGGTAGTTAATTTTATGTTACAAAAACAGAAAAAACTGAAATTTGGATTTAATATTAATATTTATTTAATGTTAATATTCTGTTATTAAAATAAATATTTTAATAACATTTCTGTTAATATTTTACTATTAACAAATAAATTTGGTCCAAAAAGTTAATCAATCGATCATTTGACCAAATCCGAAGCCGAAGCCGAAGCCGAAGCCGAAGCCGAGCCGAGCCGAAGCCGAGCGAGCGACGACGACGACGGCGCGATGGTTGCTTTCTTCTCAACTCTTTAAGAGATAGAAGAAGAGAAATTTCTTATATACCCATAAAAAACCTCTTCCTCTTCCGATATGGGACAATGCCCATTTACCAAGGAGAGGGAAATTAAAATTTCACTCAAAATTTCATTTCCCTCCATTTCTCATTCACCCTCTTTTAACTCTTTAATATATTAATTAAATATATTAAAAACCCAACAGCACTTAGTAAATTAATATCCTCAGAATAATTCTTGGCACGTTCGAGGACGAATGTATGTTTTAAGAGGGGGAGAATGTAACGACCAGACTTGTCATTTTAAGAATTTACTCCTCGTTCAATGACTTAAGGCCTCGATCAGCTTCGTAATATGTATTATGACCCATGTGTGTGGTCGAGGTTTGTTTTCGGAAGGTTCGGAATTAAATTTAAAGAACAATACTCATTTTGAAGCTTAAATGGAAAGAGTTGAACGGAGAGTTGACTTTTGAGCAAACAACTCCGGAATAGAATTTTGATGATGTCAATAGTTTCGTATGGTAATTTTGGGCTTAGGAATGTGTCTGGATTTGGATTTGGAAGTCCGTAGAACAATTCGACACATTTTGGCGAAAGTTGTAAATAGAAGATTTTTGAAAAAATTACCGAAGGCTGAAATTTAGATAACGAGTCGTATTTTGATTTCGAAAATTGGAACAACTCCATTACGTCATTTATGAATTGCATTCAAAATTTGAAGTCATTTCGGATTGATTTGATACGTTTCGGCGCAAAATATAGAACTTGGAATATTTTAAAACTCATAATTCGATTTGATGCGCGGTTCGTAATTTCGGCAGTGTTTGGCGTGGTTCGAAGTCTAACTAAGTTTGTATAGTATTTTGAGACATGTTGGTATATTTGGTTAAGGTCCCGGGGGCATCGGGTGAATTTCAGATGGTTAACGGATCGATTTGGACTTGAAGAAAGTTGTTGGAATCATGTTGTTCTGCACAGCAACTGATGCAACTGTTTTTGCGAGAATTTAATCGTTGAAGCGAGGGTTTACATTGCAAAAGTGGCCTGGGCGGAAGTTGATGAAGAAGGCTGCAGAAGCGACAACTGATGTGTTGAAGCGCAAGCGCGGATGCGCCTAGCTATCGCAGAAGCACCTAGCTATCGCAAAAGCGATCATCGCAGAAGCAAAAATGGCTTCGCAGGTGCGAACTTCTGGCTGGCAGCGATCATCACAGAAGCATGCTTTTGTGTTGCAGAAGTGACTCCGCATGATCGTTAATTAGTCTGTAGAAGCAAAAAATGAGCAGAAACATAAAGACCAAAAATCAGTCATTTTGCCATTTTTTATTGGAATTTTTGGAGCTCGGTTCTTCTGCGATTTTGAGGATTATTTCACTAATTCAACTCAAGTGTCCTATATCCTAAAGTATTTATATTTCATAAATTCATGGTTACATTCATTGTGTAATTCGGATTTAAATGGAAGAAATCACGATTTTTGTAAAATCTTTCAAAAAACAAAAATTTAAGATTTAGAGGTCGAGTTGTTATCAAAATTTGATAAAATTAGTATGGTTGAACTCGTATCAGAATGGGTATTCAAACTTCATGAAAATTATGTCGGATTTCGGGATGCGGGCCCCGCGTGGACTTTTTGTTGAGATTTTAGAATAAAATTTTTAGTCGACGCTTTATTATCCGGAATTGTTTTGCATGAATTTTAATGAAGTTATGCAATTAATTTGGAAAGATTTGAGCTGTCCGAAGGTCAATTCAAGAAAGAAGTTGATTTTGGAATACCGACCTAACTTCAAAAGGGTAAGTATCTTGCCTAATCTTGAATGGTAAAATTACCCCTTAGGCATTGAGTCGCATGTGCCATTTTGTATAATGTGAAAGCCACGTACGCAAAGTGACGAGTACATACTCGGGCTTATATGTTTATTGATTTAAAGTCTTAGGCATTTTATGTATTAAATTAGATAATTGTTTTCATTTATTTAATCCTCTCTCTACCATATCTAAATCCTTGTTTTGTCGAATTCGTTTTATATGACAATATGGTGTGATTTCTACTTGAGTTTTATGTGAATTCCATGTGTTTTTTGAATTGATATTTCCTAGAAATAATAATATTATGAATTGTTTTTATCGGCAACCAGTTAATTAAATAAGTTAAATTAAGGTATTAATATATTTATCGAAAATTTGGATAAAAGAAAGTGTTGTCCTATGATGGGTTATTTTCTCATTTTTATTGTTTTTTTAGGTTTTTATATACGGTGTGTGGAGCCTTGGGCTATTTGCTGTGAAATTAATTGATTTTGTTGTATCTTTGGAATTGGCCGTGGTATATGGACGATTTATAATATGAATTGTTGTTTTGTGTTGTCGTGGTAATTAGTGTATATTATTGTGTGATTTGGATTACTGTTATACGGCGGATAAGGGTTGGCATTCCACTATTATATTATGTGGGTATAAGGGTGATATTTCACTGTGGTTATGTGTTGGGATATTATCTAGGCGGAGCGATAAGAGTAGCTATTAAACAGAGCGATAAGGGAGGCTAATATAGGATCGATAAGGGAGGCTATTACAGGAGTGATAAGGGTGGTTATAGAAGAGAAAAGGATGGCTATTGTAGGGATGATATGTGATGATATGGGGTTATTGTGTTGGTAATTGCTATGTGATGATGAGGGAATATTGTGCTGGTAATTTTTATGTGATGTGATTTCTTTGTGATTTATTTTATATATTATGTAATTTATTCTATAAATCCAGCAAATTTGATAATAGTTAGATATATGTTAAAATTATGAGCATGTGTATATTGCCGGAAAAATAAGATGAATTTATTAATAGTACGTGAATTGTCCGTGCAGTTATGATATGAAACATAGGCACGAGGTGCCATGGTTATATAATAAAAATGATATTAGCACGTGAATTATTCATGTGGTTGTGATAGAGATATTGGCACGAGGTGCCATGGAAATATGAAAGTGGGCTGAAACCCGTATTTTTTATTATGAAATAAGTTGTCTCTGATTACTTTTTATTTGAAAGAATTATATTCAAAATATTATTTGAAAGAATTATATTCGAGTGATATTTATTTGAAAAATATTTAGTTGAAGGATGTATATTTGAAATGTATTCATTGGAAATGATTATATTCTAAAGATTATTATTTGAAAAGCTTATCGGCAAAGGATTTATATTTAAAGGACTTGATTAATTGGTTGTACTTGTATTCATTACTTGTTGAGCAATATTTATGGTGTTCTTGATCACGCCCAACTCTAGTCCTAAAAAGGATAAACGATCGTTGCAAATATAATATGGTCTAAAAGTCCGGAGTCGAATCCCACAGAGAATTAAAGCTTAGTTGTATCTGTTTAATATCACTAGGAATATAAGATTGAAAATAAATAAACAGCTAAAAACTAACTATGCTTGAATTGTAAACAATTGGAATAAAGGTCTAAGGTAATGGTTTCCCCCG
The DNA here is from genome assembly GCA_032618575.1 of Nicotiana noctiflora. Lineage (NCBI taxonomy): Eukaryota > Viridiplantae > Streptophyta > Magnoliopsida > Solanales > Solanaceae > Nicotiana > Nicotiana noctiflora. The sequence goes on along the minus strand of JASVEL010013760.1, from coordinate 105,741 downwards.
TTGTTGATTTCGTTAGTTGTATGTTCCTTATAGCTTGACTTAGTTTCCTCTATCAATCATGAACTCTCCAACTACCATAAATCTCTCTCTCAGGCAATAATGATAATTTACTAGACGCACTCTCTCAAGCTACGCTCGCTAGATTCACATTACAGTTCACTTAGATTGCACCCGAGGTATCGTTATCTCTAATCCAACCTCTAAACCCTCGGTTATGACTCTCGTCTATACTCCGGGAGTGATGTTGTTCAAACAACTACCTAAATATGCACTCTCTCTCAAATAGATACATAATAAATAGGAACGGCTAATTGATGATCCTTTCAATTAACCAAAATCAAAATGCAGTTGAACAAATAGAAATAAACAACCAATTCAAAACTATATTAATATGACAACCAATTCATCCCAACAGGTTTCACCAAAAGCTTAGGTAACAAATTAGCTATTCATAATAGTATGTAAAACTACAATATCAAAAGTCATAACCAACAATGAAAAATAAGAAGAGGAAGGAAAAACTTGTTGAAGAATCCCCGCCTTGCTCTCAATGTGTTCTTGTCTCCTTAGGTCTAATTTGTGTCCAAAATATATCCCCTTTCCTAAAAAATACCGTTTTCTCATGTATATATACCAATTAGGGTCGGACCCAAATAACTATACCTTCTCCTATGCAAAACAAGATAATATTTCACGCCTGGACTGTCGTGGCCCCGGTGACGACCGCAGAAGGCACTACCTCAAACCGCGGTGACAATTACGGTGCACTTTCAACTGTATTTTTCATCCTGTCATTTGAAATTTGGAAAAATGTAAAATACGAAAGTTGTAGCTCTTTGAGGTAGCTTTCCAACAATATATTATGGAGTCCAAATGGAGGTCTAAAAAAAGTTATGTCCATTTTACTAGACAGTACGTAATATGCCTCCTCGAGTCTTCGTTCGTACTTAGTTATCAAATTTGACCCCCGAACATGATCGCGGCTTAATTCCTTGAGCATTTACTCAGACTTCAAAGTTTTAAATCACTTAAATTCATTCCATAACATCTATATTACTCGAAATCACACATATAAGGCATAAAACACACAATTAGTGTAAAATACTAGCGATTAAAGTGCAAACTCAACTAAAGTGCAGAAAACTATAGTGTAATAATCGACTAAAATATGCAATTATAGCCTATCATGAGTTCTTATTTTCTTGATGTTTATATCACTGGTTGATTATTGCTGCTATTATTACTATTTGTCTCATATTATTTTTTATGTTATATTGCGCAGGTTATTAGACTAGTGAGTGCCTTAACTGTACCTCATCACTATTCTACTAAGGTTAGTCTTGATATTTACTGTGTACCGACTAAGCTGTACTCATACTATACTTCTGCATATTTTTGTGCATAGCCAAATATTGGAGATATCGGACTCGAACAAAGTTAGAGTGAGATTACAAGGATTCAAGTTAGCGTTGCTTGGTCGTCGCATTCCCTAGGAGTCTTTCCATTTTATTGTACTATCAACTCTTATTCGAACGGTATTGTATATTCGATCCTTTGGATCATTACATGTATTCAGTTAGAGTTCGTAATTTAGTATTACCAGCCTTGGGAAGTTGTATAATTATTTTCGTTGTTGGTTTTGACACTTGTATTAAATTCTATATTTGAAAAAATGACTTGAATTGTAATTTAGATCGGCTTACCTAGTCTTAGAGAATAAGTGTCCTCGTGGCGCATGTGGTAGAATTTTAGGTCGTGATATTAAAAACTTACATTTAGAGAGAGAGTAGGGTGGTCTAGAGCGGGAAGAGGAATTCTAAGCTATTGTTCATCAATATTTGCTCAAACCTTGGAGATTTTCTAGAGTAACTCACAAAGGTCTTCAATCAAAAAAGTAAGATTCTACACCCTAACCCTTAATTTCGAAATCTACTAGAAATGGAAAATTAGTAAGGTAATTCTTGAGCGTGGGAGTTATTCATCTTGCGTGCATGTATTATCAAGAGGTATAAGAGGATTGTTGAGTTAAAAATGGTAAATAATGGGTTATGGGATGATATAATCCACCGTAGAAGGACCTTGAAACCTTAATGCACAACTAGTGATTAATAAAATGCTAAAATGAGCTAGAACCATGATAATCTTTTTAATTTTGATTTGATTTATTATATTTCTAAAATAGATCGAAGTTGTTAAGAATTCCGGAATATTTTAGAGTATAAGGAAGCTCAAGTGAAGTATGTTGGCTAAACTCTTCTCTTAGAATCAAACCCCACAATGTCCTTGTGAGTCCCGAGTTGCTCATTATGAATCGTTTATTCCAAATAAGCTTTGTATCAAAAGACATCCGCGTTCAATATGTAATTCAAATGCCTTTTTTATGTTGTACTACTATTTGAGGATGTGTTAAAAGTATGAGTTGCATATCTAAATGTCATGACTTCAAGTTGTATTTTGAATGAAAGCTAATGATAATTGTGTAAGAAATCATAATGCTCCTAAGACACTCATTTGCTCATATGTATACTTAATTGTATTGAATAGCTATGCCTTGTTGTTGGAAATACATGATGATAGTTTAAAGTAAAAGGTGTACATGAAATAAGAAATATAAAATATGAAATGAGAAATATAAAATGTGAAATAAGAAACCCGACCAACGTGTCAAGAGAAATAATACAATTATAACCACTAGTGTCAATAGAAATGAAGAGGTGAGAAAGATGTGTGAGATGGGCTGATTGATAGAAAAGGAAGATGTCTCGGAGGAGACGGCCTAGCCGATCATGTTGTGATCGAATGTCATGCCGCACACATGGTGGTGATTGTATTAAAACTTGTACTTGTAATTATGATAGCCCATCGGTTCATGATCGGACTCTGCACCAAAATTATGACGATATTGTGAATGGTGAAATAATGGTGCTAAGATATGTCAATCTAAAATACGAAAGTTTACTTGAAAGACTTATGTTGCCCCTAACTTCATGTTTGATATTGCTTGAGGTCTATAATCGATATTATGATTGTTTCTTATTGCATTGTTACTCATTATATTGAGAGTGTGTTTAGTTATACATAATAGTGTTATTCTATATGTATTAATGCCCCTTTTTTTTGGGGCGTTGTATATTTAATAGATGTAGGTGATTCCATAGAAAATGTCATTGATCAGTGTTAGCTTTACACCCTCTTCCCAGCTTACTTGGTGAGCCCCACTTTATTTCGGGGTCATGTGCCTTTTTGTTCTTCGTATATATTATTTTGAAGTATAGCCAGGACCTTGTTGCCTGCACTATCATTGTACTCTTTGGTACCTTAAGAAGCTCCGTAGATATAGAATGGATTGTATATGGGTGTTGCGAAAGTCAAACAAGTTATGTTGTATCTTGATCACTTGTTCCACTTCAAACCATCAAAATGCGTGTATTTTGAGACTTGTTAAACGAAGTAACTAATGGTAATGAATTGGTATTTTCCGTATGAGCTCCCTATTTTTTAATAAATGAAAAATGCATTCTCTTTACTCATGAGTCTGCTTGGGACAGGCTTGATTAACTGGGTTCACTCGATTGAGCGTCAATCGCTCTCCCCGAGTTCGGGGTGTGACATCAACACCGGATGTTAATGCTTGCTCTCGAAATTTTCTATTTGTTATTCATTTTTCATGGGTATATTTGATAAAATATTAGGATATGTCCATAATTATAAGAAACATGTGAAAGTCTTTTTTTCCAACATATATATATATATATATATATATATATATAAAAATGAAATGTTAGTCATAGTCATTTAAATAAAGATAAAATACTTGTTCAAATTATAACGACCCGACTGGTTGTTTTGAGCAATTGCATCCGGTTCGACAGTTTGAGCTCTTGAGCAGCTTCATAATATGTGTATTGACTTGCGTGTATGTTTAAATTCAGTTAACGGATGATTCAGAGTCAAATTAGAATAAGGAAACTAGTTTTGGCAGTTTAAATAGTGAGAAGTTGATTGGAATTGGACTTTTGAGTAAATGGCCCCTTAACAAATTTTTGATGATTCCAATAACTGTGTACTGTGATTTTGGACTTAGGCACGCGTTCGAATTTTGTTTTGGAGGTCTGTAGCTAATTTAGGCTTGAAATGCCGAAAGTTGAATTTTTGAAGCTACTGGTTCGATAGTGAGATTTTAATCCGAGGGTTGGAATAGAATTCCGGAAGTTAGAATAGCTCCATAGTGTTGAATGTGACATGTATGAAAAACTTTAGGCCATTCAGACGAGGTTTGATAGACTTTTTTATCAAAAGCGTAAATTGAGAGTTTTTGGAGTTCTTAGGCTTGAATACGATGTTAAATTGGTGTTTTGATGTTGTTTTAGTATTACGAAGGTTAGAACTAGTTTGAATGATGTTATGGGGTAGGTTGGCATGTTTGATTGAGGTCCCGAGGGCCTCGAATGTGTTCTGGGAGGGATACGAGCCATTTTTCCTTATTCTTAACCTGATGTTCTGGTATTTGATACCCTTCTTCGCATTCGCGAATCCCCTCTCGCGTTCGCGAAGTCTATCTACTGGTCGCCTCATTTTCCTTCTTTGTGTTCGCATAAAAAGCCTCGCGTTCGCGTAGCTCTGTCTCTCCATTCATCGTGTTCGCATAGTTATGCCATCACACCCTTTGCGTTCACGAAGAGCAGTCTTTGGGCCATCAGATTTTCCTTCTTCGTGTTCGCGTTCACGTCCGCGGACGCACTGTCGCGTTCGCAATGTGTAACTTGGACAGACTTCATTTTTCTTTTTTGTGAACGCGATACTTCCTCCGCCTTCCCGATGCTTTAAGACCTAGGCAGAATAAATAGTACTTTATTTTGAGAGTTTGCCATTTTCACCATATTTGGAGTTCTAGAGCTCGGTTTCGGGTGATCCTTTGTGAGCTTTTCAAGAAAAATGATTGGGTAAGTGTTCTTAACTTAGAATTGATTATATTCCATGAATTTGTTTTCATTTTTATCATTTAATTTGTGATTTGAGTTGAGAAAAATGTTGATTTTTTAAGAAAATTCCTAAAATAAAAATTTCATGATTTGAGGGGCCAAATGGTATCGGAATTTAATAAATTTTATATGGTTGAACTCATATTGGAATGGGTATTCGATTTTGTAAAATTTGTTGGGTTCTGAGGCGCGGGCCCGGTGGTCGACTTTTGGACCAATTTTTTAATTTTGTTAAAGATTGAGACTTTATGATCCAGAATAATTTCTTATGTATTTTATTTGTGCTTTGAAGTTAATTTGGTTAGATTTGAGCCGTACGGAGGTCTTTTCACCCGAGAAACACATTTTAAATTGTCGGTTTGTCGTCCATGAGGTAAGTATCTTCCCTAACCTTGTGTGGGGAACTTCCCCTTAGGAATTGAGTCTTCTATGCTAATTGTAGTTCATGAATGTGAAGTGACGAGTGTGTGCTCGGATTTATTTGTGAGAAATTTGTCTCTAGGGTTCTTAGGTCCTTATGTGAAAAGCATTCCGTTATGATTGGGTTTCCTAATTGCTTAACTTGCCTCTATATGATCCATATGACGTTGTTGCCTTTCCTTTAATTCTCACGTGTTACATTGACCCTTAATTGTCTTAATTGAAGCGATTGCCTTTCTTATTATTTTGATACTTCTTGATTGTGAGTTCCTCTATGACTTCGTGTTAATATGTTACATATCCAATTGTTATGGTTATCGTTGTAGTTATCATTTACTTATTATGTCTTGTTGTTTTGTTAAGGTTATCGTGCTTCTTGGTTTTTCCGCGACCCTTATTATGTACTTGTTGATTTCCTTGCAGGGATGCTATTGCTTATACTATTGTTCCCTTGCCGGGATATTATTGTTTATACTATTTTTCTCTTGCCGAGATGTTATTGCCTATGATATTATCTCCCTTGTCGAGATGTTGTTGTTATACTCTTGTTCCCTTGTCGGGATACTTGTATGATTGATGATGATTTTTAAATGGGAGCGGGTTGCACGCCTGCAACGAGATATATGAAATGAGATCGGGTTGCATGCCTGCAACGGGATATATGAAATGGAAGCGGGTTACATGCCTGCAACGAGATATATAAAATATGAGCGGGTTGCACGCATGCAATAAGATATGAAATGAAAGTGAAAATTCTGTGTTTGTTTTCCTTATTCTTATTAGTAATTGGATTTGGTGTCGTGCACTTTCTATTTGATATGTTTATTTGTTGTTACCAATTCAAGTGTTTTAACTGTTCAGATTCCATACCGATGTCATCCTTTGTGAAGGAACCCATAGTGTTTTCAATACTTTACCGTATTTATATACATATTTTTCAATACTTCAAATTTCAATAATTGTTTAATCTTCAATTCATTTAGTTACTCAATTAAAGTTCCTTAAACCGTTTGAGGTTGTATTATACTTAAGAATGGAATTTCTACTAACATAATTTATTAAATTTCTTGTTAAAGGTAATATTTCATTCGATGTTGTACCTTAATTGAAAATGGTACTTTCTTGATTTAAATTATTTTTAAAAATAACTTCATCTTTTCTTGTTGAGTTCCTAATTGGTTTAGAAGTTGTACTCCACTTATTATGTAAATCAGGCTCCTTAAACATCTTAGTTGTATTAATTATAGACCCTATGAACTGAGTAATATGAGAACGTTGATGTGTAAAGTGAGATAGAAATATGTAGGCACGAGGTGTTGGGTGTGCAAAACATTTGATAATTGAGGTTGTGAAATGAGACATCGAGTTTGAGATTACTGGAAATTTGTGCAACAGAAATGATATGGTTTATTGAACTGGCATCGCCTTCATTGTTCGAATACATTTTTCTTTACTCGTTTGTGTTCCAGCTATTGGATGTTAATTTATCTGGTTATCTTTGTTTTCACTCGTGTTTCTCTTTATTGTTTTTATTGATTGTAGTTTGTTCCTTTCCCGCTATTGATATTACTATGTTATTTTAGACTGATAGTTTCAAATCCTGTTCAATTTATTTGATCAATAGGTGTTTGGACTGTTCCTCTTCACTACCCCATCGAGGTTAGTCTTGATACTTACTGGGCACCGCCGTGGGGTATTCATACTACACTTTTGTACATTTTTTGTATACAAATTCAGGTATTTGATTGATAGTAGTTGTGCGGGTCGTTGCGGTGGAGACTCAAGGTAAACCTGCTACAGCGTTCGTAGGCCTCGGAGTTACCTTCCTATTTTATATTCACATTGATGTACTTATTTCCATATGGCTGTTTAGAAGTTGTAGCGAAACTCTGTAGAGCTTATGACTTGTACTACCAGGTTTTGGGAAGTTGTCATTGTATAAGGGATTCATCTTAGAAGAAATTTTGGCTGTTATTAGTTATTGTAGGTATTCCGCGTTTTAGTAGGCCTACCTAGTTCTTAAGACTAGGTACCATCACGAAACCCAACGGAGGAAAAAATTGGGTCTTGACACAAATGTACAATAGAAGGATTTAAAAGTTTAATTTATTACTTTGAAAATCTTTTTTTTTTCAAGTAATTAGGTTATTATCCTTATCGTTTTGTCTGCGCACGTAAATTTGTATGAAAAAAGAAAAAAGAAAAAAAGAAGGGGGGTGGGGAGAAGGGGGAAGAAGATGAGTATAAAGCATTATTCATCCCTTTACGCTGAAAAAGTATTTTTGTTTTCATCATATTTGCTTCAAGAGAAAGATTCATTTTAAAAATCTCCATGTGACCAAGTTGCAATTACTTTGTTATAGTCAAATAAATATACCAGTATGATTAGGGACATGTGAGCAAAATATTCTTTAAAAAGCCACACATACACACACAGCAGTTTTGGTCTTCTTCTTATGTCTTTTTTTTTTTTAAACTAACTAAAGTTTGAAAATAGTTTTTAGGAAACTATAGTAGCCTAGCTGGCAGCCATTAATAAAATTAAAATCATTTAATTCCAATTAGTTAGTCTTACAATGTGCTAAAGGTGCGTTCCCACATGAAAACTTGTACATAATTAATGTAAGCTGGAAAAGTGAACGGTTTCAGGAGGACCACGGGGAGTAATAAATAGATATTAGGAAAAAAGCCTAAAATGTCCCTCTAGTATATAAAATAGGATAGGTTATTCTTTCGTTAAAAGTTGGTCTTTATTTTGTTTTTGCCATCAACAAATAGACTCTTATATGCTTTCCATCGCTAACGGAAGATTTATAAAGCCACGTGAAATATATATGAGGGCAAGTTAGACCTAGTTCGAATTGTACATGGGCATATATGAGTCAATTATAATAATCATTTCTCAAATACTTCACAATTCCATATCAATTTACTTAGACACCTATTTGACAACACCAAACTAATTATTATAGCAAACAACCTTAGTCATAAACACAACAAATGAACAACAATGACTTCATTAAATCCTAGTAGCTAAAAGAGATCGAATCATAACAAAAGACAACAAAAGACAATGTTAGAATCTTTTAGTAGCTCAAAGGGATCGAATAGGAAGTCTCGTTACGGACTTACTGCTAATTATTTCATGGCATGGACACTTTTAAATGCTGGGAGAAGGGTTTTCAAGTGCCCGAAGCATGAGATAAGTCAATTTTTTTATGGGTTATTTTAATTATTCTGATTTGCTTGTAAGTTTGTTTTATTTATTTTTGGTTTTTAGGATAAAAATATTCATATTGGGAATGACAAGATGAAGAGCTTCCTCCTAGAGTTTCAAATTTCATACGTAGTTTCAAGAAGGAAAGGGAAGCTCTAATCTGTGAAAGAAACACTCTCCAAAGGAAAATTTGATCTTGAGAATGTTATGATGCTCGTCGATCATGGAGGAATAGAAGCCTTGAAATTGAAAAGAAATATTCTAATGAAGAAAGTGACCGATTTAGAGTACTCAATTGTGCTTAATGCTAAATTTCGAAAGAAGATGTGGATTTTCATGTGTGTGAATATTGAGATGTCTTGTTATGCTCTTTGATCAATGGGATATGATATGTAATGTTACTATTGCTTAATTGTTATATTTTATTATGTAATGAAGCGTTATGTTTTTGTACAAGAATTTAATGAAGCCATTGCCATTTATTTTTTGTGCCTATGACTAAGGTTATTTGCGATGATAATTAGTTTGGTGATATCAAATAGGTGTCTAAGTAAACTGATATTGAGAAATGACTATTACAACTGACTCATATATGCCCCTATACAATTTGAAGTAGGTCTAACTTGCCCTCACATATATTTCACGTGGCTTTATGAGTCTCCCGTTAGTAATGGAGGGCACATATGAGTCCATTTATTGACGACAATGGTAGAATAAAAATCAACTTTTAATGGAGGGCTAGCATGTCCTATTTCATACAGTAAAAGGACATTTTAGGCCCTTTTCCGTAGATATTATGTGACTTACTCACCGTTCACTTTTACTTATTCACTATTAATCTTTCACATCACTTAAAAAATACTACTAATAATCGTAGCATATTTTATCATATAACCCTTAATAATGATAGCATTTCAAAAAGTCGTGTGAAATAATTTTGAAAATCAGCATAATAATAAGGGTAAAACAAGAAAAAAAGATTATCTTTCTCTTGATATAGTATAGTGGACAATTAAAAATAAAAATATATTTTTAGTATATTGGACAACTAAAAGTGAACGACGAGAGTAATAATTAGCTGATTAAAAAAAAGTGGCCATTAAACCACCTATAGGCTCTCGCGATTTAGAGCTCGTTTGGCCAAACTGTCAAACACTGATTATTTTAAAAAGTGATTTTGTTCAATTTTCTTTTAAAGAAGTACTTTTGCAAAATTGTAGTTTGTGTTGGTCAATTTGTTTGAGTAGTATTTTTGCAAGCTCGTTGTGTTTTGTCAATCTTTAAATAAAGCACATTTTTTATCAAATTATGAAAAAGGACAATATAGATTCAATTTGCGATTAGTGCTATTTAGAAAAGAAAAATAAATTTAATATTTTAGAAAAGAATTGAATTAAAATATAAACATAAAGCAAAAATATAAATTAAAAATTTCAATCAATATGAAATATAAATATTCCAAAGCAATAACATTGAGTGTTTATTATTACTTATTGTTTACATGATAATTTAAATATATTAAAATATATAAATCAATATAAATTTAAAATATGCTCTTAATAATAGGAGAAAGAGAATAAATAATGTAATAAAAAGTGAAGAAACATATCGTATAAATTAAAAAAAAATAAAAATTAAATCAATGAGGGATAATTTAAAAAATATGAATTTATTGTAAGGTTATTTTGTCTTGAATAAATTAATTTTATGCTTCTGCTTATACGTTTTGGAAGAAATTAGAATTTGTAGTGTCTCCACAAAAATAGAAAAATTACTTCCGCGACTGCTTAGAAATACTTTTTAATTTGAGCCAAATATTTTAATTTTTTTTTAAAAAAAATTAACATAATAAATTACTTTTGACCTCCTAAAAGCTTGCCCAATAAACAAGTTCTTACATTTTTTGATAAAATTTAGGATTGACAAGAGTGGATGTATAATTTTAAATTTTAGGATATATTATTATGTCGATGTTTCGAAAACAAGGGGGGTGCTTAACCCTAATAATTACCGCGAAGAGAATCATTAAGAACGTAGCATGTGAAGTCTGATATGTCTCTCAACATATTGACATCTCTTTACATCAGTTTTTCTCTCACTCTTTCAAGAGAAAATAATGATAGTAATGTATGGGTCAAAATCTGATCAAAGGAAATCTACTTAAGGAAGAGAAACCAAGTCGAAATCGTGTATAGGAAGCGATATGCCGGCGAGTGATTTATTTACGGTCGAGGTCGAACACTCAATTTGGTCTAAATGGCCAGTTCAACACTTAGCGAAATATTCTATGTGATATATCAGGAACTTAGGTACTCCGGTTAAAGACCAATGTGTAAGAAAAGTATTTGGTATAAATATCATGAGAAAATGTGACATAAGGGGAGAAGCACACACACATACAACACCATATACATCCCTAAAAAGATACAGATGCTTCCTAACCTCAGGCTCCTCACCGAGAAAGGAGATAAGATCTTAGAATCTCGATATTAATCTATAATTCAATTTTATCAAATGGACGGATGGCGGTCATGTTTAAGCATGGTGATCCTTTTCCTGTGTGTATTCTTCATCGTCATTTGATATTATTGGAGCAATTATCTATTTCTTACATTGTGAGATACAATCGTTGATTGTAATAAAATGTTATGTTCAATTATACTTGTCCTATCGACTATCTCAAATCTAAAATAAATTATCTATGGCTAGGATTTGCCCCAAATATTTTTATTTAATTAGTTTAACAAAAATTCCTAACACGTTTTAGTCAAACAATTTGGCGCCGTCTGTGGGGAAAATATTCTAGCCAAAATTTTAGTTTCATCTAGATCTAGTATCAGTTAGAGTTCCACTTTCCGGCTGTCATAGCCTCGCCTTTTCATTACAAACACCAACTTGAGAAATTTGTAGGCAAACTTTTGAAATAACTGAACCAACCAAGGTCAGATTTTTGCATGAAATCGAAATTATGTTTGATATCTATACGAAAGCCACGTCCTGCCGTAGTGATGGTTTTGGTACGTCACGAGTATGAGTTGTCAAAGTAGGATTATGGACACTATGCACTAAGCACGTCCACAATCATACTGGCTATATTTGCGTTAGACACTAATCTGTACTTTATGCACACTGCCCCTCTCTTACGAAGGGATGATATCCTATTGTGTAATTCTTTGAAATAACAAGTTTATCATGCCCGTATGTACGAAGTATAACTTATGTTTTCCTTATTTTTGCGAACTTGGGACTGGATCGGCCCGGGACTCGAACTTGAGATACCAATGGGAAAAGTAAGTTATCAGTCCATAAGATGTCCAGACTCGAATAATGGCGAAGCTAAGCACAAGACTGAGATCAAATCTAAAGCCAACATTAGAGTACGGGGCGAAACGAGTCATTCTACAATGCCCCTCTCCCATTGCCAACCAATCATGTCAAGGTAAAAATCGATTTCGTTGGGTTTAACTTGTTATTAATCTTTTGGAAGGTGATAGGAACAGTAACATTGTCCAAGATGTGTGAACAAGGAACAAATACCATCAAAATAATGCACCAATAAAATATTTTGTACCAACGAGTTAGTGCTTAACGACATAAAGGAAAAAACCTGTATAGATTAGGATTGGGTCACCGGGTCAGAAAATATATGAATCTCTCCAACAAGTAGGTGCTTAACACCATAAAGGGTAAAATATGTATAGATTGGGACTGCATCACCGGCCCGGAAAATATACCAATCTCTCCAACATGCAAATGGAACAAAAGTGCATGAAACTCACCTATGCGCTCGCCAACACAACTATGTGACGGTGCAACTAGCTAAAATTTGATCTCGTCCGTACATTAAGACGTCCCCAATCTTGAGAAAAACATTCATCGCCCCACTTATTGACTACTTCTCTAGGTCGAGCGATGAAGGGACTAAACATATTGGGACTCCTCAAATATACGCACGGATCGAATGGAAACATGTAATATTCTCCAATAAATGATATGAAATTCTTATAGGGCGCCAAATGTACACAACCACGCCAACGCAAAGGAAATATACATTCAATCTCACTTGAATTATTTTCTAAGTCTATATTGCTCGAATTCACTAAGAGTTAAATTCTATTTTTCTCGAATTAACATACATTGGACCTCACTCGAATTAGCAAGTCAAAATTTGACCTTTCTTGAATTAGTAGACCAAACCTGACCTCGCTTGAATTAACATACATTCGACCTTTCTCGAATTCACTAAAAGTTAAATTTGACCTCTCTCGAATTAGCAAGACAAAATTCGACTTCATTCGAATTAGTAGGTCATGTTTGACCATGCTCGAACTAACAAATTAATTTTAACTTTGCTCGAATTAGCAGGTCAAATATGACCTCGCTCGAGTCAAGCTCGACCTCACCCGAATTAGCATGTCAAATCCGACTCCGCTCGAGTTAACTACCAAAAGTCAAAGACTTATTACGAGAAATCCAAGAAATTCGACAAGAAAAAAAGAAGGAAAGGCCAAAGGCATACAATTAAGGACAAACCAACTATTTTATTCAAAGAAAAAATAGCGTCTTGAAAAGAACCAAAGAGGGGGGTCCCACCCAGCCAACTAAGTACAAAAAAACTAAGTACAAGAGAAAAAATTAAATACAAGATCTTCATTCAGCACTATCCCCGTCCACGCCATCGTCTCTCTACCCGCTTGGTTCAGCAGCTTCACCTCCACTATCACCCTCTCCATCAGAATGTTCCTCATCAAAGGCAAGCCTTTCCTCGTCCTCATCAACTCCACCAGCTTCCAGTGTTGCGGCGTCATAACCACATGCAAGTCGCACCTCATGCCTTTAGCTCGAGCCTCTTCAAAAGCGACCTCACAGACATTCCCCACTGCCAACAAGCCCTTATATATATCTCCCAGAGCCGCAACGTGAACCCACATCTTGTACAAAGGGCAAGGAATGTCAACAGAGGCAAGCACATGAGGAGTCGAAGCCAATAATTACGCCTTCTCCGCATCAAGAGCAATAACTTGATCACCCAGGCTCGAGACATCCCTATCTAGTTGTCCAATCCGCTCATCAAGCCGCGCCTCCCTCACAATGACGGTCTCCATCCGAGTGGCATGTTCGGACCTGAGAATGTGGATAGTACCTTCCAGCGCCACAACCTTCATCACGGCTGCTACTCGGGCTCCTACAACCCTCTCCAGCTCGATCGCCTTCCCTTCCAATTCGGTCACCTTCTCTGCCAATTCAACACTAAACCGGTGACTCTAATGTCATGCTGCTCAAGCTCCGCCTGCAGGGCCACTACCTTTGCCTGAAAGTCAACACACTCAGCTGCAACACCCTTTCCCACCTTAAGCACTTCTTCCTTATCCCTAAGCATCCCCTCAAGTTCACTACATCTGCTCATGGACTACATTAGATCCTCATCCTTCCGTTCCAACTCCTCTCTAAGGGACTGAGGATTGCCGCCCACCTTGAGTCATGCATGCATCTCCCGACACTTATCATGGAATCTGTGGTATTTTGAAACTATTTTCTGAAAAATGGCAGCCCACCTCTCCTCACGCGGATACTCTTCGTCTCCAAAATAAAGGCCTGAAGAAAGAAAAGAGAATAGAAAGATAAAATTATCAAGAGTAGGATACGTAAAACGAAGAAAGCAATAGACTCACCCTCAAATCCATTCCGTCTATGCTCGTGATAGATCGATATTACTGATCTCCTAAAGGGACCTACTTTCAATAGTAGAACAAAGAAGGGCGAATTGAGGCACTAGGCTCACCCTGTCCTCCAATAAGTCACACTTCGGGGCAACCTCGATCATACAAGAGGAATCATCTGTCCCCGCCTCCACCCGAGTTAATCCTGCCTCAAACATGTTTATGTCCTCGGGGTTAATATCCAAACTAAATTTGTAAACATCTACGACTACGCTATTTGCCCTCTTGGTGGCCGAAAATGGAACACGGGCCTGTTGCAAAGTCGATGGACCACATAGAATGATCGTAGCGACCTCCTAGTTTTGGACCCTACCATGGATCCTTCTACTCCAGAAATGGGCAAAACCTCCACCCCAGTGGGGGATATGGTCTCTTCACCTAATTGGCATCACAAGCAGACTCAGGCACTGCCAACACTGGTTCGCTCCTCTAAGGTCCCACGGTCCTGGGTACCCCATCGGCCCGTATTCTCCACATATTTAATGGAGCCTTTTCAACATCGTCCTGAGACAACTTGTATATCAAATGAACCACGGGAAGTAGAGCCTCATCCTGACGAGCATCCTCACGATGGCCAAGCACGGGAGGGTCCATAGTCTATAAAGTAGCAACAATCTAAATGCTCTCACATACAACAACAATCAGTGCAGGTCTGATCGAGAGACTCAACTGAAGGAAAGCAGGTACGGGATCCATTGCCCTCCTCATGCCCCATTGACCTACCTAAGAAGAAAGCTTAAACCAAATATGAAAACATAGAGTAAAGGGCAAGGCAACTAAAAGCAAGACGAGATGACTCACTAACAGAAGGTCTACGTCCGAATCTCTCGTGGAATGGTGACCATCCCCATCGTATAGGAAAAAACTTACCTCACCCACTCGTGAATATCAGCGACTAGCGGGAGAGGTGCCTTCTCAGCTATGAAATAGAAGGAAAAAGAACAATCGTTTATATATATATATATATATATATATATATATATATATATATATATATATATATATATATATATATATATATATATATAGACAACATTGGGCAAAATTTCACTCCTCAGAAAATCCGTTAGGATTCGACACCACATGCTCCGTCCTCACAAAGAAGAAGCTTTCCTAAAAGCAACAATTGATTTCTTTGCCCATCTTCACTACCAATCCTTTGGTCCCGCAATGACGAAAATGTATCATAGTACCCTTCTAAAAACTGGGTACGAAGAGGTAAAACAAGTGACTAAGAGAAATCCCCCATCCAGCAAGTTCTGCATACTTGGTAAGCATAAGGAAAAGTTTGTATATATATGGGAAGAGCTGAGCTGGGCACACCCCATAATAACGATATACGTTTTTTGCCAGATAAGAAAGGGGAAGTGTGTAACCGATGATAAATGGGTACACATAAAATGTGCAGTACCCCGGGCGATGTATCTACACGACGTCATTATCTGCAGAACGAGTTCAACATGATCAGGAATCCTCCAGTTAGCCTTAAGCGCAACAAGTGATGCATCGTCCGTTATGGAAACAACATGCTCGATCGGTGTTACGTAACTAGTTGAAATCAATCCGGGCTTTCCCTAAGCTTGGAATTATCTCATCCAGAATAGGAAAATTCTCATCTTCCACAATGGTCGTTCTTTCTTCATGGGAGGGAAAATCCGTTTTTTATGCAACGGTACTTGCGACTATATAAGAAGTAGAAGGTGCATTACCCATGTTTTTTTCGGTTATGTCGGTGGTAGGAGCTAGAATAGAGGGAGTAACCATGGCAAGGAATTTTGCAAAAAGAAAGATGGAAATGTAAGAATTTGAGGAAGGAGGAAAAGAAGCATGTGGTCTTTAAATTATATGTAGAAAACACAGCACCCCCAAATGAAAAGTTCTCTCCTCTATTTATAAGAATACAAACATCCTGAGCAGGAAAATAAAACGACGTCGCGTTAATTCGAAAGTAGAGGAGGCACAAAAAATGACGTAACATATAGGGGACGTGCGCCATAATGACGCATGAAAAATTGACGTCATTTCAAACTGACAGAACGGTCAGGTACGTCTCCCGAAATATCACATTGCCATCTCGCTATGAAGGGTCACTCTTCGGCCAATGTGCTCAGATTTCTCAAAAGATTCAATTGGCGAAGTCCACCCACCGAGCTCGCCCAAAGGAAACCCCGATGGGCAGAGGGACTAACTGTATGGGTCAAAATTTGATCAAAGGAATTTTACTTAAGAAGAGCAACCAAGCTGAAGTCGCGTATAGGAAACGATATGCAGTGAGTAATTTAGTTACGGTCGAGGTCGAGCACTCAATTCGGCCCGAACAGCCAGTTTAACACTTAGAGGAATATTCTATAGCATATTCCAAGAACTTAGGTACTCCAGTTAAGGACCGCTGGGTAAGAAAAGTGTTTGGTATAAATATCATGAGAAAGTGTAACATAAGGGGAGAAGCACACACACATACAACAACATATACATCCCTAAAAAGATAAAGATGCTCCCTAACCCAAGGCTCCTCACCGAGAAAGGAGATAAGAGCTTAGAATCTCGATATGAATCTATAATTCAGGTTTACCAAATGGATGGAGGACGGTCTTGTTTAAGCATGGTGATCCTTTTCCTTTATGTATTCTTCATTATCATTTGATATTATTGGAGCAATTATCTATTTCTTACCCTGTGAGATACAATCGCTGATTGTAATCAAATATTATATTCAGTTATACTTGTTCATTCTTATCGTCTATCTCAGATCTTTAATATTTATAGAATTTGCCCAAAATTATTTTATTTTATTAGTTTAACAAAAAAACCTAATACTTTTTAGTCAAACAAGTAATAACATCATCATCATCATCAGTATTATCATTATTATTATAAGTGCTTGCTTTCGAGTCCATGGCGAAATTTTGAATTCTTGATTCCTATAATTTAATTAAGAAAGTATTTTCAAATTATTGTCATGTTTTTACATCAACAAGGACTGTCCAAAAGAAGAAACAGTAAAGGCATAGGAAAGTAGCCCATACCTTTTCTCTCGTGGATCTTTCCGTTCAAGCAACTTAACTATGTCGAAATTTTCAATCAGTAAACTAAATTAAATCAACAAATGTCAATTTTGTTATCTCGATTTTCTTTTCTGGATTTTTTCCGATAGAATTTCCAGAATACAAAATATATAAGTAGTACTTTTAAATATTTCTTATATCCTAGTAAGACACAACATTTATATAGTACTTCCCAAGAAAATAGCACAAAATGTAAAATAAATCATGATATTATACAAAAATATAATGTCACCAACGCATCACGACCCAATAATGAAGAACGAGCGACAAGGCAAGCTAACACACAGATGGGCTCAAAAACATCCAACCTCACCAACTGATTGGCCAAAGCCTGAATATCCAAAGCAAACGGTCTCTCACCGACCGGAATATAAGCAAGACTGTCCATACTGGTTGACTTCCTACTCAAAGCATCGGCCACCACATTTGCCTTTCCCGGATGATATAAGATGGTGATATCACAGTCTTTCAACAACTCTAACCACCTCTTCTGCCTCAAATTCAACTCTATTTTCTTGAACAAATATCGAAGATTCTTGTGATCCGTGAACACCTCACATGCCACGCCATATGGATAATGCCTCCAAATTTCAATGCGTTAACAATGGTTGCCAACTCCAAATCATAAACCAGGTAGTTCTTCTCATGAATCTTCAACTGCCACAGAACATAAGCAATGACCTTGCCATCCTGCATCAATACTACACCAAGTCCAATACGAGATGCATCACAATAGACTGTATAAGGCCCTGAACCTATGGGCAAAACTAACATAGGTGCCATAGTCAGAGCTGTCTTGAGCTTCTGAAAGCTCATCTCACATTCATCCGACCATCTGAACTGGGCACCCTTCTGGGTCAACCTAGCCATCGGGACTGCGATAGATGAGAACCCCTCCACGAACCGATGATATTAGCCTGCCAATCCCAAGAAACTCTGAATCTATAGCTCATGTTGGTCTAGGCCAGTTCTTGACTACCTCAATCTTCTTCGGATCAACCGGAATACCCTCTACCGATACATCATGACCTAGGAATGCAACTTAACTCAACCAAAACTCACACTTCGAGAACTTAGCATATAACTGACTATCATCAGAGTCTGAAGAACCACTCTGATATGCTGCTCACGCTCCTCCCGGCTGTGGGAATATATCAAAATATTCGAGTCCAAATAAGGCCTGAACACTCGGTTCATCAAATCCATAAAAGCTGCTGGGGCATTTGTCAACCCAAATGACATCACAAAGAATTCATAATGCGCATACCGAGTGCGAAAAGTTATCTTAGGGACATCAGATGCCCTAATCCTCAACTGATGGTAGCCAGATGTCAAGTTAATATTCAAAAACACCTTGGTACCCTGAAGCTGATCAAACATATCATCAATCCTCGACAATGGATACTTATTCTAGACTGTAATCTTGTTCAGCTGCCGGTAATCAATACACATCATCATCGATTCATCCTTCTTCTTAACAAATAACATCGGCGCACCCCACGGCGAAACACTCGGCCTAATGAAACCCTTCTCAAGCATGTCTTGCAACTGCTCTTTCAACTCTTTCAACTCAGGCGGGGCCATGCGATACGGCATGATAGAAATGGACTGCGTGACCAAAGCCAAATCAATGCAAAAGTCAATCTCCCTATCGGGTGGCATACCCGGCAGGCCAGAAGGGAATACCTCGGGAAATTCACGAACAATGGGCACATAATATTTAGAAGAAACCTTGGCACTAGAATCATGAACATACGCCAAATAGGTCAAACACCCCTTCTCGACCATACGTCGAGCCTTTACATAAAAAATAACACTACAGGTAGAATGACCACGAGTCCCCCTCCACTCCAAACGGGGAAAACCCGGCAAGGATAAGGTTATAGTCTTGGCATGACAGTCCAAAATAGCGTGGTAAGGTGATAACCAATCTGTCCCTAATATGACATTGAAATCGACCATGTCCAGAAGAAGCGAATGTACACGAGTCTCAAGACCCCCAATCACCACTATTCATGAACAATGGACACGATCCACCACAATAGAATCACCCAACGGTGTAGACACATATATAAGACCACTCAAAGAATCACTAGGCATAGACAGATACGGCGCAAAATAGGATGACACATACGAGTACGTAAACCCTGGATCAAATAACACTGAAGCATCTCTATCCCAAACCAGAACCGTACTTGTATCTCTACCTCTAATACCTCTACCTCCATCTCTAGCTAACTGGGCGGACTAGATGAGTCCCTTAATGAACCTCCTTACTCTCTCCCATAGTGGGAAGTATGATAAGAGCATGACGAGCCAAGTCGATCACTACAACAAAAACTGGAATTAACTACGAATGTCATCGTTAATCTGTCGCTAAAATGGTCATTGTTAGCAGAATATTTTGATAATCTATCGCTAATCCGTCGCTAAATGAGATTAGCGACGGATTTTTCTGTTTAGCATAGATATCTTCCGTCGCTAAACCCTGGTTTTTCTAGTAGTGGATGGATCTGATCTCATACTGAGTAACAGTCATGGAACCCTGCTGGAGATGCTCAAATTGACTCCAATAGGCCTCTCTCTAAGTGGTGGGGAAAACGTTTCCTGAAATAGCTGAGTAAACTGCTCCCAAGTATAATGGCGATCCGGCTGGTCTAGCCAAACAGAAATCCCTCCACGAAACAAGCAAAAAGTAGCAAAATCGACCCCATTGGTCTTAACTATCACATGTTCCTAAGAACCTCATAACAATTGTCTAGATAATCCTGGGGATCTTCAGTAGATGCACCGCTGAACATAGTAGTGAAGAGCTTGGTGAACCTGTCCAAACTCCACAAAGCATCGACAGACATAGCTGCTCCATCGTCGGCCTGAGCTACCACACCCGGCTGAACTGCTCTAACTAAATGAATAGCCGGAGTCTAAAACTGGGGAGCTACCTGCTCTGGAGTGCCCTCCTCCAACCTGAGACACTGCTGCTGCTACATGAAGCAAGTTTGCCCGGGTTACACTCTCTATAAGGCCCACTAGATAGACCAGAGCATCATAAAGAACTGGGGTAGCAATAAACCCCTCTGGAACCTAAGTTGGGCCCACCGAAACTACTAGGGCCGTAACCTCATCATTAAAGTCAACCCAAGGCTATAGTGCAGATGTTGCTGCTGTTCGACTGAAAAAGCAGTACGTGACATCGCCATTCGCGAAAGGCCAAGAGTAGAGGTTTCAATTTAACTTGAGAGATTAAAATTGCACGACAGGAAAGAATAGATGTGAAGTTTTTCCTCTCTGTAGCCTCTGGGGGATAAATACAGACGTCTTTGTACCAACCTCTCAAACTCTACTAAGCTTGTCTGTGAACTGTGAGACCCCTGTAACCTAGAGCACTGATACCAACTTATCACGACCCGAATTTTTCACCATCGGGAATCGTGATGGAGCTTACTAATACGAGCTTGGCAAGCCAATTATTTACATATTTACCTTATTATCCATTTTATATTTATTAACAATTGTGAAGTAATAACATTTAAACAACAGAACTTAACATAAGCAGAAGAAAAAGCAAATAGCTATCTCAACATAAATCCAATACAACTGTTTGAGTCTCGGCTACCCAGAACTGGTGTCAAATACTACAAATAAAGGTTTGAAATAAATAATTACAACACTGTCTCTACAAATGCATGAAAGAGACATGAATAATAGATAGAAGGAGATGCCAAGGCATGCAAACACATGCAGGACTACCTCGGGTCGCATGATTAACAAGAATCAGCAATCCCACTACGGTCCGAAGTCTACAACAGTGGGGTCTGCACAAAAGAGCGCAGAGTGTAGTGTCAGAACAACCAACTCCATATGTTGTTAAGTGCTTAGCCTAACCCCATCGAAGTAGTGATGAGGCTAGGACTAGACTAACAAATAAACCTGTGTAGTATATAATGTACAACGAAAAATAAAACAGAAATAAACGAGTAAGGATGGAAGGGGATACATGATACGGGGGTATACCAGTTTAACAGTAATTTAAGAGTAACAGCCTAAGGGCATCTTAGAATTTACAGTAAAACAAAGGAAACTAATATCCAAGCTAAACACACTTGTATCAATAATTATTGTGGCGCACAACCCGACACCAATATATAACAACACTGTTGTGGCATACAACTCGATCCATATTATTTATCATTGTTGTGACATGCAACCCTATCCACATATATCATTGTTGAGCACGTGCAACCCGATTCACATATATCATTGCTACGGCGTGCAACCCGATCCACATATAATATTGTTGCGATGTGCAATCCGATCTACATTGTTGTGGCGTGCAACCCGATCCATATATAATATTTACAATCATAACGAGAGTCTCGCCAAGGGATCAATAAGGTCTACACAATCCCGGCAAAGGATTCAACAACACAAGTAATTATGTCCCGTCAAGGGAGAAACAGCCATAACCAAACTCGTTACAACATCGAACTACCTCAGCTATAACGAAACTTGTTCCAACATCTACCTACCTCATCTATAATCAAACTTGTTCCAATATCTAACTACCTCAGCTATAATCAAACTTGTTCCAACATCTTACTACCTCAACTATAATCAAACTTCTCCCGAGAATAACCATAATCCTTACCCAACACAAAGAATCATCAACTTAAGCATCCGTAATATCAATTAAGAACACAATGCAGGGGAACAACAACCCAACAATCAAGTCCCGGCAAGGGAACAACATAATGATCTTCTCTCAATCTCACTTTTACTTCACAATTCACTTCACAAATCGAGCCAATGCTCTAGAGGTTCAATTATCACTTATACTTTCACATATCAATAAACAACTTGAGCCAAACGCTCCTCAATGTTCATAGATTACAATTCTTTCCACAAATTTTACACAACAATTAGAAACCTTCACCAAGACATGAATAATACAAAGAAGTCAAGAAAGTCACAATATAAGACTTACAGTGATGCTCGACACCAACATATAGATACTTGTCACCATGCCTATACGTCATACTCAACACGAAACAAATAGCAATTATGACATAACTCCTAATCCTTCAAGCTAAGGTTAGACCAAACACTTACCTCGAACTTCCACTCCTAACTTAAGCCTCAAACACCGCACTTTCTTTTGAACTCGGCTCCAAATCAATTGTATCTAGACATAATCGACTTAATAACATCAATAAATGCTAAACAATCCAATTCCAATGCTTAATTATAGCTTTCTAATCATTCTTCCCAAAAAGTTAAATATTGACCCCGGACCAGCTTGCTCAAAATACGAGGTTCGTACCAAAACTGGATCACCCATTCATCCACGAGCCCGAATATATATTTTATTTTGAAATCTGACCCCAAAACGAGGTCAAATTCTCAAAATAATCAAAAAGCCCTAACTATACCCAAATCCCTAATTTTCTACCCTTAATATCATGTTTTAGGCCTAGAAATCTAGTGGGTGTTGATAAACTGGAAGAAAACGAGCTTAGGATTACATACCTATAAAGCTATGGTGAAGTCCCTCTTCGAAAATCGCCCAAGAGGTGTGGAGAAGATGAAGTTTATGAAAAATGGTGGAATTCCCGTAATGCATTCTCTTTTTGAAACTTAAAATAACGGGGTGGAATTGGTCTTCACGTTCACGATAAGCTCAACGCGTTCGCGATGGGTTAGGCCTGACAGACCATCGCGATTGCGATAAAGGGCTCGCATTCGCGGAGAAGTAACTCCTCGAGCCTTCGCGTTCGTGTCCAAGTGGTCGTGCTCGCGTAGGTTTAATACCCCTCCCCTGCCCAGGCTCATAAGCCATCGCGTTCGCGTTACTAGGCATGCGTTCGTGAAGGGAAGGCCCCCCAAAGCTTCTTGTTTGCGACCTGGGTCACGCGTTCGCATAGAAGGAAATTTCCTTCAGCATGAATAACGTATCACGTTCGTGAGGTTCCTCCCATGAACGCGAAGAAGAAAATACCATCACACCAGAACTGAAAAACCTGCAACTTTTTGAGTTCCAAAACATTCCGAAACACACTCGAAACTCACCCGAGCCCTTGGGGCTCCAAATCAAACATACACACTAACTCAATAACATTATATGAACTTATCCGGGCAATCAAATTACCAAAATAACATCATTAACATTGGTTTAAACCTCAAAATCAATGAATTATTTTAAACTTCTTAAAACATCAAATCTTACATTTAAGGTCCGTATCACGTCAAATGACATCCGTTTCTTACCAAACTTCACAGAATTATCTTAAATCACATATAAGACCTGTATCAGGCGCCAGGACCAAAATACGGGCCCGATACCAATATGTTCTAATTAAAATTCATTTCCAAATCTTTTAAACAATTTCAGAAAATATTTTTCTTTAAAAATTTATTTCTCGGGTTTGGGACCTCGGAATTCGATTTCGGACATATGACCAAGTTCCATATTTTCCTACGGACCCTCCGGGACCGTCAAGTCACGAGTCCGAGTCGGTTTATCCAAAACATTGACCGGAGTCAAATTAATTTATTTTATCGTCAAAAATTAATTTTTTTTATAGATTTTTACATATAAGCTTTCTGGCTACGCGTCCGGACTGCGCACACAAATTGAGGTGATGCTAAAAGAGGGTTTTAAAGCCTTGGAACACAAAATTTTATTTTAAAACAAGTGATGACCTTTTGGGTTATCACACAACAACAACAATATTATGATAACTAGGGGTGTACATGGACTGGGTTGGTTCGGTTTTTATCAAAATCAAACCAAACAACTATATCGGTTGGGATTGATTTGGTTTTGTCAGTTTTTTTTGGGTTTTCGGATTTTTTGTTACATTAATATTATTTTAATCTTACTTTGTTAAAATTATAGATAAAGCTTTGATAAGTGATTTTTTTTTGTGGTAAATATGGATAAATTGACAAACATATGATCTACTAAAATATTCTAAGGGGAGAATTTTTTTGAGTAACACATGATAGTTATTTTCTTAGTCGTCTAACACTAAATTTTTGTTAATTTACGCCTCCAAGGTTAATACATGAAATATTTCTACATTTTCTAAAGAAAAATTACTATAAAATCTTAAAAATATAAATAAAATTTATATATTTATATGTCGGTTTGGTTCGGATATTTTTATTCAATACCAAACTAAGTCAAACCAAACCTAGTCGGATTTTTTAATCTGTTTGATTTAACTTTCGGTTTGATGCAATTTTACGGTTCGGTTTGATATAACCCATAAAATAAGTAATGCTAGTAAGAGATAATGAAAAGGAATATAGTTTGATGTGAAATTTATTCGAGTCTCTAGACATTTATGGGCCGTTATAGTAGACTTATTGGATCATTCAGAATTGTTGGTCAAAATATAAAATAGTATGTTAAGAAAAAGAAACTATGAAATATTTTTAATAATACTTGCAAATATATTATATTAAACATTTATAAGCATAAAATACTTTTTAAGATAAAAATCGAAAAAATGGGCAAAAGTTAAATCGATAAAAATCGACTTAATTAGTTTAATTGTATTTTAATATTATTTGAAAAAACGATATAATTGATTAGATTTACTTTAAATAAAAAATAAACTCAAACCGAATCATAAACACTCCTGCCTACCTGTAACTATAGCTATATATCCAAGAGTTCTCCCACGCAAATATCGGTTAAAGGCGCAACGACTTTTGATTTTGATATATTACGTGAAATTTACTCATGTTATGATGTTGCTCACCCTGTTATGACACACAGAGAGACAAAATGTGTGTGTGCATGTTTCCAGAGACTACAGGTTGAAAAGAGTTTGAGAATGAATATTAGTTGAAGTATATTTGGTTGTTTGTGTCCTTTGTAAAATGTTAAGTAAAATATTTGGGGGAAAAAGAATATTAGTTGAAGCACCCAAGCTGTCAGACATTTAGATTACGAAAATCAAATTTGTCCCAACTAATCATACTACTAGATAGTGAAAAACACATGGACAACTTGTACATAATTTAATAGGACTACAAGGTTTAAAGAATGTCTATCACATTTCTGACATTTTGATATCTCATGTGAACAGCAAGAAAATTAAATAAAATTTAGGGCCTATCAAAATCACATATATCCAGGGCATTTCAGCATATTTTGAGTGATAAAGTCGAGCTACAGCAGGTATCACTGATCTATGACATATCTTGACTAACCTTCAAGGTTATTACAACTTCAATTCAAACGAATGGGGGAAAAAATTGAATCCCAACGGAAACATATAATTCAAGAGAATATGTGAGTACGCATAATAATTTTTTTCGTTTATTAAGGGTTTGACCAATTTATCTCTTTATAAATAATTGAAATTCAATTTCTTGATATGTATCTTCAACTAGAGACAAGCTTGAAGCTACATGGTTGAGGATCTTTCTTGTTCGACACCCTAAATTCAACTATATTGATAATAATTCATGGACTTTACCGACATCACGTAGTCCCACCAGAAATTAAAGTTGATAACTTCCACTAATAATTCAATCCAGTTGGGAATTTTACTATTAAATCATCCTATTCTGTATATACAAAACTGGTGCAAATTGAATTTGTCTACTAATCTCTACATTTCATGAGTATAGAATATTGACATCTAAATAAGAGAACATACTTTAGCTGGCTCTATGTGTAAACAAATTACCTAAACTCGATTGTCTTCTCAAAAGAAAAATTAGTTCTAATAACTGAGCCCATGATATAATTAGTTTGGCTTTGAAAAGTCTTATTCCGGAAAAATTCAAAAATAGCCAGACTTTCCACTGGTAGTTGAAAAATAGCCAAGTTTTAAAAGTCATCGAAATTTAGTCACTTTAAATCTGAGCGAAAACATTGTTTAAAATCCGAAAAATACACTCGCAAATTTTACGGTAGTTCAAGCATAATTTTGCTGGAACTCCCGCAAAATTTACGGGAGTTCCAGCAAGTATAATTGTCAAGTATAATATACTGGAGTTTGGAGCACTGGTGCTCCAGTCTCCCGCAAATTTTACAGGAGTTAGCAAAGTATACCGGTCCAGCATAATATGCTGGAGTTCGTACACAAATGCACTAGAACTCCTGTATATTATACTGGACCGGTCCCTGTTGCAGCAAAATATTGGTTATTTCTCATTGACGTAATAAACACTGGCTATTTTTCATTGACCAGTGTGAAAACTGGCTACACCATGTTGTTTTAAGGTCTTATTCCGTTCATCAAATGTGCGAGAGAGCGCTAGAGAATGCTACTCTTCCTCGCTCCTATTACCTTAATGTAACTATTTGACAGATCATTTCGAGTATTTTAGCCCGTTTATCCTTTTTACAATATGTGTATTTGTCGTTATTTGACTTGCGAGGATGGTTGTTTTGGTTCAGGGGAGGGAGTTTTGGATCGAACTAGGACACCTAGTCCCCTGGTTGGAGGCTTAAGTTGTAAGAGTTGTTCGAAATTTAACTTTTATGTAGACTACCCCGGAATGATATTTTGATGTTCCAATAGGTTCGCGTGATGATTTTGAACTTATGCATATATCCGGAGTTGAATTTGGAGGTTCCTAGGTTAATTTGGTTATATTTGGCAAAAGTTAAAAAGTTGAAGGTTTGGAAGGTTCATAGGTTTTACTGGGGGGTCACTTTATTGATACCAGGTCTAGATTGTTATTCTGGGAGTTGGAATAGATCCGTTGTGTAGTTTGGGATACGAAATTTGAGATCATTCCAAGTTGATTTGATGTGGTTTGGCATGAGTTTTGGAAGTTGATAGTTCATTAGTTCCATAGGTTCGAATTCAGGTGTGATTCATGGTTTGATGTTATTTTTAGTGATTTGAGGCACCGAATCAATTAGTGTAATGTTTAGGATTGTTTGGTGTATTTGGACGTTGTTTGGTGAGTTTTGGACCACCATGACAGTGGTTGAGCCTGCTATTACATGGCTAGGACACTAATCGCATTTGCGATAAGTGATTCACTTTTGCCATTTGGGAAGGCCCCCAACTCACAATTGCGGGCACATGTTTTGCAAATGTGAAGCAACTCAAAATTTCCCAGGGTCGCAAATACGACCCCTCTTCCACAAATGTGATGCACCTACTAGTGGAAAATGCGGATCTTACTTCACAAAAGCAAAGAGCGTATTTCTCAGCCCCCTCCGCAAATGCGAGCAGTCACTCACAAAAGTGAGGTTCATATTTGCTAGCAGGTACCTCGCATTTGCTAGATCTGCAAGCAAGAAAAACCAGCAACTCAACAACAGTTCATACCATTTCAAGACGCATCCTAAACTAATATAAGCCCATCGGGCTCCAATACGAACATTCATAAAAGTGTAGTAACATCATACAAACTCTCTTGCTAACTCAAGTCGTAAAAATAACATCAAATATCAATAATCAATCATCAAAACTCAATAGTTCCAACTTGAAACTCAGCTTTTGCCAATTTTCACATAATACGCTAAAACGCGCTCGGGTCACCCGGGACCCAACCAAATATGTGTACAAGTTCAAAAATATCATACGAACCTACCAAAATCGTTGAAAAATAGATTTGAGTTTGTTTACCAAATATTGACTGTGGTCAACTCTAGCCTTTTTAAGCCAAAATCATATTTTCTTTAAAATTTCACATAATAGCTTTTCGTAAAAAGGAATCAACCACACACGCAAGTCATAACTCATGAAATAAAGCTACATGAGATCTTCGAATATAGTAAAAGGAGCCAGTGCTCAAAATGACCTATCGGGCGTCTCCACCTCTAAAAATGTTCGTTCTTGAAAGGGCATAAAAATGTACCTGGACTAGTAAAAAGGTGCATGTATATACTTCTCATATCGGACTCGAACTCTCAAGTAGCCTTATCAATTGGTTGATCTCTCCATTGCACTTTCACATAATGAAAATTCTCAGATCTCTAAATTTCGAACCAGCCGGATCTAAATAGCCACCGGCTATTTCGCATAGGTCAAATTCTCATCCAAATACACTGTTGCTCAAGTATAAAACATGTGAACGATCATCATTGTACTTCCAAAGTATGGAAACATAAAATACCCGATGTACCTCTGCTAGGCTAGAAAACAATGCAAGCAGATAAACAACCACGCCAACTCTATCCAAAATCTCAAACGGCCCAAAAACTCGGCTCAACCTTCCTTCCATTCCAACCGCTTCACACCCTTCAAAGGAGACACTCAGAGAAGAACCTTCTCACCTTCCATGAAAGCCACATCCCGAACCTTCTGATCCGTATAACTCATTTTTTTTATTGTGTCATACAAAGTCACTTCTGAATCACCTTAACATTTTCTAAAACATCACATACCAAATCAATGCCCAACAATCTAGCCTCACCGGACTCAAACCAATAAACTAGAGAACATCATCGCTTCCCATAAAAGGTCATGTACGAAGCCATCTAGAGCATGCTCGCAATATGTCCTCCAAAATCTGAATAATACACTCAAATTGTCCATGCATCTGAGGATGAAAAGTGGTAGTCAGCTCGACCCGCGTGCCCAACTCGGGCTGCATGAATCTCCAAAAATGAAATGTAAACTACATGCCCCTATCATAAATGATAGTAATGGGCACGCCGTGTGTAAGGCCCCGAAAAAATTTGCTAAGTAATTTAGGATTTCGCGGTGCCATATAGGCTAATTATAACAATTTACGTGATATTAACATGATGGACATCAGTTTTATTTGGTAAGTAAGTGTATAAGTCATATAATAAGTAATTTGGGGTCCAAGGAAAGTCGCAAGTCTAAGTCAAATTGGAAAATTTCATAATAGGCTAAAATTCTAAATGAGTCCGCACAAGTCCACACTTTGGATGAGCATATCTAAATATAAATGATATTTAACGTGATGAACAACCTATCAAATGAAAGGTCTTTGCGTCTAGTTTCTAACGCTTCGAACCATTCATCATTTGGACATTCCTACACAAAGTTATAATCAAATTACCAAAGGCTGGATTTGTGATCAATTTCGCGATTGCAAAATGACTTTGTGAACCGCATACGCGTCGCATAGTGAAGCAGAGTCGGGCAAAGATTATGGTGTCACATATTGATTATGTTGTCTCATATCGATTATGCTGTAGCATAATTGATTATGTCGTCGCATAATTTATTATGATGTTGATTATGCTATCGCATAATGATTATGCTGCAAGTCTGCTGCCCACATATCGATTATTATAGCATAATTGCACCACATAATTGACTTCGGGAGTCATTTTTGGAAATTTTCATATCCGAACCCACTTTGATAAATAAGATTTGGGAATCATTTGGGGATATATCATATTAAATCTAGAGAGAGGTGAGAGCATTTTAGAGAGAGAAAGAGGAAGCCTAACATTATAACCATTCAATCATCATGAATAAGGAAACTAGTCACAAGATCTTCATCTGAGAGTTAATATTCTATACACTAGGCTTTAATTTCGAGTTTTGGGTATTAGATGGGTTATTGAGGTATGATTCTTGAGTGCAATAGTATTATGTATACATGCATGTATAAATTAGAGTTGTCGAAAGATTTTTAAACACAAATAAGTAAAGATTGGGTTGGGTAATGAATGAAATCTGGTAAAAGAGCATTGAAATCAAGATGCACAACTAGTGTTAGATAAGATGCTCAAATGAGTCGAAACCATGAATATCTCCCTAATTTTTGTTCGACTTTGTTATGTATCAAAGTAAATTGGGATTGTTAGAATTTTTGGAACATTGTAGTAACTTAAGGAAAGCCAAAACAAGGTATGATGGTGTCACGACCCTAGTTTACCAATCGTGAACATGTCGTGATGGCACCCAGTCCCCACGACTAGGTAAGCCTAACACGTTGCGGAATATACAAGCTATGAACACTTAAATAAGAAACAGCGGAAAGATGGCATAAAAAGATATGTAAATCCGTGCCGCTTGGCACATACATCCGTCAACACAATGAATAAAATGCTACCAAGATCCGGAATCCCACGGTAACACAGACTAAAAGAGAATATACAACTGTGGCTCTATGTGTAAAGAGTATCTAACAACAAAATGAAGGAAAAATGTCAACTAGTACTATTAGAATAGAAGGAAAGCCTCCGGACCCGCGGACGTAGCAGATCATACCTCGAGGTCTCCCAGAAAGCTGCGGAAATCACCTAGCACGAGCCTGCTCTGATGTACCTGGATCTGCACAACAAAAGTGTGCAGAAGAGTAGCATGAGTACACCACGACAGTACTCAGTAAGTGCCAAGCCTAACCTCGATGGAGTAGTGACGAGGAAGGTCAGGGCCCTACTGTGAAACAATAATATAATGATGATAACAATAGTAAGCAATTTAAATGATAATAATTCCGAAATAACAACAATAAGATGATTACTGCAACCGTTTACAATTAAGCTAACAACAAGTAACCAACTCAATAAAAACCAAGTCCAGGACCTGTGGGAATTGAACCCATAGTCCCATTGAAAGTACCCATGGGTCTCCCGGAATCGAACCCGCAACCCACATTTCAATAAAACTCAGGGATCTCCGGGAATCGAACCCGCAATCCACATCTCAATAAATCTCGGGATCTCCGGAATCGAACCCGCAGATCCACATCTCAATAAATCTCGGGATCTCCGGAATTGAACCCGCAGGTCCACATCTCAATAAATCTCGGGATCTCCGGGAATCGAACCCGCGATCCACATCATTATCACTCCGGGTCTGCGGGAATCGAACCCACAGTCACGGGATCTCCGGAATTGAACCCGCAATCCACAAACACAACAAGTAAAGGAATATACAGAGAGAATATAATATGCTTAACCATAACTTCACCGATAAACAGCGCCAGTAATTACCAAGAAGCTCAAGTAAGACAATTAGGCAACTAGACAGTTAAATACTACCTAATCATGCTTTTCTAACTACTACCGGGTAAGAATATCGAATTAACAGCTAAAAGCAGGAATATCACTCATCGAACATTTTAAGTAAAGTATGTGTTCAACAACCAGCGCGTGTACACGCCCATCACCTCGCGTACAAGGCATTTAAAGTATCACATAATATCCTAGGGGCGAAAGTCCCCCACACGAGGTTAGACAAGCCACTTACCTCAATTACGGTACAAAACTGCTAAGAAATAACTCTCTTGCCGCGAATGTCGGCCTCCACAAGTGTAGTATCTAATAAAATCAATAAAAATCACATCAAAATAGGCCAATTGGGCATTACCCAATCAAAACAACTCCAAATACACCAAAACCCACAAGTTGTCAAAACCCTGACTTTCGGTACGATTATCGAAAAATCACAAAAATTATATATTCGTGACCCTCGTCTCAATACGAGTCTATGCATATAAAGTTTACTAAATTCGGACTCCATTTGCCCATTCAAACCTTTGATTTCCTAAGGTTTTGGTCTAGGGTGAAAACCCCCATTAATTACCCCAAATTCCTCCATTTTCATGAAAAACTTGCATAATATTATCAACAACAATCATAATTGGAGTCCATAATTGATTACTTGAAGAAACCTCTCGAATTCTCCTTCAAAATCGCCCAATTCGCACCTTAAGCCGAGCTCTCAAAGTTTGGAAATGTTTCTGAAATTTTAACCCTTACTGCTCATTAAACCCAGGCCGATTTCCGCTTCTGCGGATAATTTTCCGCTTCTGCGGATCCGCTTCCGCGACATTTTGTCGCTTGTGAGGAATACCAGGCCTTGCTGGCCCAATCCACTTTTGCGAGCCCAGGGCCGCTTTCGCGAGGCCGCTCTTGCGGACACCAGTCCGCTCCTGGGGATATTTCCGCACCTACGAATACGAGTCCGCTTCTGCGGACTCGCCCAAGCGAAGACTCAACCGCTTCTGCGGAACACCCCAATACATCTCCTGACCGCTCCTGTGGTCCCATTCTCGCACCCGCGATGCCGTGTTTGCAGACAAGAGACCGCCCCTGCTCTCCAGTCCGCTTCCGCGTTCCAAATTTCCGCTTCAGCGGACTCGCCTCTGCGGTTCCATTTCCGCAGGGGCGAAAACAACAAAGGCAGAATTCCTAAACCTGCAATTTCCATGTTTTCTCCCGTTTAACCATCCGAAATCACCCCGAGGCCCCCGGGACATCACCCAAACACACCAACACATCCTAATACCTTATTCAAACTTGTTCCAATCATAAAAACACGTCTAACAACATCAAAACCCATAATTCACATCGAATTCAAGCCTAAATTTCTTAAAACTTTCCGAATTGCACATTCGATCTAAAACCCGACCAAACGACGTCCGAATGACCTGAAAATTTGCGGACATATCCAAAATCACATAACGAAGCTACAAAAATTGTCGAAATTCCATTCCGACCCCCGGATCAAAATCTCACCTATCGTTCGGATTCGCCAAAATTTCCAACTTCGGCATTTCAAGCCTAATTGAGCTACGGACCTCCAAAATACATTCCGGATGCGCTCCCAACCCCGAAATCACCTAACGGAGCTAATGGAACCATCGGATTTCCGTTCCAAGGTCGTCTTAACACTGTTCCGACTACGGACCATTTTCTAACTTCAAAGCTCTCATTTAGGGACTAAGTGTCCCAAAATACTCCAAATTTCAGAACCGACTCTCCTGGCAAACCACAATAGCAGAAATAAAGTTCTATTGCTAATGAACTTGAGGTGTATGATTTCAGCTCTGTATGTCCATGATTCATGTTTCCTCTCATGTGTACCTGGCATATTGAGTTGAATGTCTTGTTGTTGAAATTGATACTGATGTGAAATATATGGAAAGAACTCAAATTATGAAATGCGGCCAAATGCCAAGTATGATGTACTGATTGTGTCCTTAAGTGTCGATGAATTGATAAGTGTGATATAAATTGGAAATGAGATGATTGATGGAAAATGGAAAATATCTTGGTAAGACGTCCTAGCCGAGATCGGACGCCATGCCGTACACATGGTGGTACTGTGCCGATATTGAAACTGAAAAGTGAGAATAAAATTGTGATTGAGATACATATCTCAAATAAGGCAAACTAGGTGATCGGGTCGTGATCGGACTTCACACAAGAAAGCGATGGTATTGTGGATGATTATGTAACAGTGTTAAATGTACCCAAGGGAGATGACCTAGCCGGCCGGGTCGTGATCAGACTCCGTACTAAGATTCACGGTGGAATATGTATATGTATATGTTGGCACATAAATTGTGATTGAAATTGGGAATTGCTTATGGTGTGCATAGTATGAACAATGGTATTGTGAACAGTGGTATTGTGAATTATGGTAAATCGGTATTAAATATCTTCTATCTAATAATAATATTATCTTCATATCCCCGAGTTTCATTTTTTTTACTATATGAACTTTCGTATATTGAAAATTTGTTATGTTTAACTTGGCTTTTGGATATCATTGATTGTTACTTGTTATTTACATGATTGTCTTTCACTATATTGGCATTCTATTTTAAAAGAGGACTTTTAGCTATGCATACTTGTGTTATTCAATGGCGCTAACGTCCCTTTTGTCAGGGGCGCTACATCTTTAAATGGATGTAGGTGGTTCCATAACAGGCAGTGTTAGTCGTAGCTAGTGGCGCATCCTCTTTTCAGACGACCTGGTGAGCCCCACTTTATTTTGGGGTCATGTATCATTTGTTTATCATGTGCTTGTATTTTGAGGTATAGCCGGAGCCTTGTTGTCGGTGTTTCTATATTATTCTTCAGTTGTATTTAGATGCTACTTAGACAGGTTGTGGGTGGAGTTTGATAATGGGGAATTGAAATAGAATTATTGATATTTTGCAAAAATGTGTAAAACTTGTAATATTTTGAAAATTATGAACGAAGTTACTAATGAAAATAAAATGGAAGCCGTTAATGATATATTTACAAAGTATGATTAATTGAGTTCATCTCCTCTTTATTCATGAGTTTGGATAGAATGAAACCTAAAATGCTTGCTCAGTTGGGTTTACTCGGTTGAGCGATGGTCGCGCTCCTCGGTTTTTGGGGCGTGACACCAAGCATGCGAATAATCTCTTGAATGTAAAATTGTGTCAACTTATCTCAAGAATAGGACGTCATTGTTAGGATAGCTACGCCTAAGGGATAAAAATATTCACCATAACTAAAAATCCTTATCCTAAGGGATAAACATATTAGCTGATATCCCTTGTGAAGCCCCTCTCCCCTTTGGACTATTGTGAGCACGTGATTTTTGCCCTACATGAGAATTACTCCCAAAAATGCAAAATAAAATAGTTTTGTGTTGAGCGTGATTTTCGTGATTTTGTGTTATTTTTCTCTTATTATTTGTATCTTTTGTGTGCGCATTTCTATTTAAATTAATATAAAATACAAAATATTTGCATTTGCATATAAATTCGTGTGTGCGATTAAGAGTAATTAAGCTTGTTTTACGAGAATAAAAAATAACAAAAATATGTATCTTTTGCATTTAATGTCTAGTTGTGTGATTTTATTTTTTGAAATGGTACTTTAAATTGTGTGCGATAGTTATTATTAAGAATTGATTTGTATTTGTAAGATAATTTTTGTTTTAATTTAATCTAGGATTTTGTTTTTTTAAATTAGGAGAAAAATAGTTGGGAAATAAATATACAAGGAGAAGAATTAAATAAAAAGAGAAGAAGATCAAATTTGGGCCAAATTCAATTAAATCAAGAAAGGCCCAAAACACTACCCAGTCCAAACCGCCAGATCCGTCTCCCTGACCCGGCCAATACAACCCGACCCATTCCCGTTTTAATCTGGACCGTTGGTTTTCATCCATCCAACGGTCCTAATTAAATCCCTAATTTAATTATACTAAACCCCCCAAACCCTATTATTCCTCTTCATTTCTCCTTCTCTCTTCTCTCACTCTCCAGCCTCACACCAAAGCCGCCGACCGTCTCCTCCACTCTCAAACTCGCCGGCAAATCCCTCCCAACGACCAGCGACCAAACGGCCATCGCCCAGCCTCCCTTCGCAATCAAAGCCCCAGCCTTCGAGACCCAATCCGAGCCCCCCACGAACCCTAGAAGATGTTCAAGACGGTTTTGAAGATTTTGGAGGTTTAAACAGATTTTAATCGAGTTGCTCTCACTTGAGAACACCCGATTAAATCCGTTTAGCCTCAAAAAATTCCAAAACCCGAGTTTAAATCCAAGCGGCCGAATCTCCATTTTTGTTTTTGCTCCGAAGGTATTTCTTATTTTTCTTCTCTATTTTTGTTTAATTATACCCGTCGCTTTAGTAGTTTTCGATTGTTTGTTGATTTCATTGTGATTCGGATGCCAATTCTCGTTTTCCTCATCTCTTTGGGACCTTTTATTTGGTCGATTTGATAGTTGTTATTCTTCGCTGTTTAACGGGTAATTGTGAGTCGAATTCGATTCGTTGTTAATATCGTTAAGTTGTTTGATATTGAAATTATAACATGCTGTCCGAAATTGTGTAGTCACTGCTTGTCGGATTTGTTTGTCGATTACGCATATCGTAATCGGCTAACCGAATGATATAGAATATGTATTCGCGTCGATTAGCGTCGTCGAATAAATAGATTCGATTTGGTTTGTTTCTGGTCGGCCGTCCCTATTTCATTCTTTCTCAAAGACCCTTTGTTGGTCAATTGTTTCTGTTTTTGTTTATTAGATTACGTATGAGGTAGAATATGCATTCGCGTCGATTAGCGTCGTCGATTAGTTAGTTTCGTATTTCTAGTTTCTTCTTTGGCCGAGAATGAGGATCATTGTTTCTGTCGATTTTGTTTGTTGTCGATCATACATGTTGTGATTCGACTTAACGAATGTCGTCGTTTCAATTCGCAAATTTGTTGTTTGAAATTCCGGGCAGTGGTTCACTGTTTTGCTTGAATTAAAATTTTTCGGTTTGTTGTTTGTTCGGAGTGTTGAGTTAATTGTTGGATTGTTTGTTTTGAACCATTGTTGATTCTAAATTAGGTTGTGAATTGGATATAGCTGTTAGTCCATTTAAGTAGCCCTAAAATCAACCTTTAAAGTGCAGTACACATGGAAATGAGTTGTTAAAACTTGTTGGACAGCAGTGTATTTCATTGGTTTTTACCTTTAGGACTTTGTTTAGATGTTTAAAACCCATACTTAGACAAAACAGGGTGGGATAATCAGAGAATATCATGATGATAATGAGTGTTTCTAGTGCTTGGTTAGTTGTATAATCAGAAACACATGGGAATAACTGAAAAAAAGGTCAAAAGTAATGCACATGGGAGGAGTTTAAGCAAGTTGGACAGATCTGAAACTAAAGAAAATAGGGGCTGTTACTCTATAAAAGAGAGACACTCAACTGAAGGAAAAAACACTAGAAAAGATACAGATACAGAGAGCACACGTTTGAGAGCAGAAAAACACACACACAGACAGTGATATACTCTTCTGATACACAAACTGTTTTCACACATACAGAAACATTCTGAAAAACAGATACACACTGTTTCACAGAACATTCTCTGTAAAACAGTGAACACAAACAGACAGTGATATTCTCTGAAAATACTCTCTGTTTGGCCTTAAACATCCCTGGAACTTCCTGTTGTCCTGAGCCATTTGTTTCAAAGCTGTTTTTGGAATCTGGGTGTCATTGTTGTTCGTTTGATGCTGTTATTGTATTGACTTTGCTTGGTCGTTGCTGGTACTGTTAGTTGTTGTCTGTTGCTGCCAACTCATCTCTCTTTCCTCTTGTTGTAATTCAATCTCCAGGTACACCTTCCGATTTCATATAATTTTGAAGAATCGATGCAACTGAGTTGAGTTGAGGAAATACATGATGAAATGTTGTTAAAAAATACTACTTGAAGTCATTTTTTTTGGGATTTTTCTATTTATCTTGTTTAGCTTTAATACATAAGATGGTTATTTGAAGTCTTAATCCTCATGTGTATATGGATTATAATTCCCTATTAATCCGTAGTAATGGGATGAAAAATGGAGTTGTATGAGAGATTTTTTTTTATATTAGTTTATATCGAAACATGTTGATAATTGAGCCTTGTAGTTAAAAATGAGCCCGATGGACTGTTAAATTAGCCAGGAATGTAACTGTTAGATTATTGTGATTGATAGATTATGTTTGACAAATTTCGAACATCAAATTTCATGTTAATTAATAATTTAGGGAAATATTATACCAGTTGAAGGGAATAGGAAAATGTTAAAAGATAAATTATATAGTTAAAACATGGGTTGTAAGCATTAGCCATAATCATCACATTCTGACCATTTTATTTTCCTGCTAGTTTAACCCTCAATCTCTTTAAAATGTTAATGATCCAATAGTTAGAGACAGGGATGTATAGGTCGAACTAGTAGTAAGGTAGTTTCGCTCTATTTTGTTAAATGCAAATTTGGTACCTTCTTACGCATATTAATTGATTAGGATTTTAATTTTTTTGTTAGAAATAAACCAACTAGACAATCACAACTACTTTAGGATATCCTTGAATAAAACGAGCCCTACTAAAAATTTCTAAAACCGGGCGCATATTGATGTGATTTACATTCAAATCTCAACGATGTTTAAAATACGTCAAAATCACGGGTATAATTTATGTGACGTGATTCGAGACGTGTTTTAATAACGTTGCGATTATTCTTAAAATTAGATAAAAGCGGTTAATAGGTTTAAATTGCATTATGATGGGAACATGTATAAAATCAGATAATTTTAGCCATTTAGAATAATTGAAGCGACCGTGCTAGAACCACGGGATCCGGGGGTGCCTAACACCTTCCCTCGGGTCAACAGAATTCCTTACTTAGAATTTCTGGTTCGCAGACTTCATTTGGAAAGTCGAAAAATTTCCTCGATTCGGGATTTAAATAAATTGGTGACTTGGGACACCTTAATTTATTCCAAGTGGCGACTCTGAAATAAATAGAATAATCCCGTTTCGAATATTGTCACTTAAATTGGAAAAACTCCCTTGCGCTTCTACCCCCGGGTAGCGGGCGCGCCAAAAGGAGGTGTGACAGCTCTGGCGACTCTGCTGGGGACGCAAACCCAGAACCACTGGTTCAGGGTTTAAGAATTCGAGCTTTGAATAATTATTTTATTTGGCTTATTTATTATCCGATTTTATTACATGTTTATATTTGATATGCTAAATGTCGCTTTACCGCTTTGATATTTTGTGAACTGTATATAAATTGTGCCGATACCCATTTTTTTTTTCTTCTGAGTCTTTTGAAATACAATACCGGGCATTTGCTGGACATAGCCCGTTTTTCTCAAGATAGCTGTGGTGCTTGGCACCCGGTGAAGGATTTTGTAGTCACACGTGTTTAGGCGGAGAGTTTTGTCAATTAAGCCGGAAAGCCATGCTACCGGTGCACTGACACTCTTCGGCTCGAGTTGTCCGCTCGAGTTAAAGCCGGTCTAGACACTTTTCCAACAGGATGATGACTTAGAATAACAAGACCTTATGCCGGATCCCCGATAGGAACGTTTATTTGCATCATGTGCATATTTGACTTAGGAGGCTCAACACAGGGGTTGGGCTTGTCTAGGACAGGTGTACCTGAAACAAAAAGACCAACTTGTTGCATCTTTTTGTGTGCATTTATTTGTTTCGATCTTACATACCGACCGGTTTGTTAAAAAGAGGAAGAAGTGGAAAACGTCAGTGTATATAGTTAAAATAATTTTATGAAAATAGTTAGTTCTTTGAAAATAAATTCTGAAAAAATGTAAAAAAAAATGCAAAAAAATAAAAAATAAAAAATAAAAATAAAAATAAAAAAATAATAATTCAAACTAAATTTTCTTAATTTTTATGAAAATAGTTAGTTCTTTGAAAATAATTTCTGAAAAATGCAAAAAAATTTCAAATAAATTTTCTTAATTTTACGAAAATAGTTAGTTCTTTAAATATTCTGAAAAAGAAAATGCAAAAAAAAAAAAAAAAAAAAAATTCTTTCCAAATAAATTCTCTTAATTTTATGAAAATAGTTAGTTCTTTGAAAATAATTTCTGAAAAATGCAAAAAATTCCAAACTAAATTTTCTTAATTTTATGAAAATAGTTAGTTCTTTGAAAATAAATTCTGAAAATTGCAAAAATTTCAAATAAATTTTCTTAATTTTATGAAAATAGTTAGTTCTTTAAAAATAAATTCTGAAAATTGAAAAAAAAAAAATGCAAAAAAAATTCCAAATAAATTTTCTTAATTTTACAAAAATAGTTTAGTTTCTTTGAAAAAAAAAAAAATTTCCAAATAAATTTTCTTAGTTTCTTTGAAAATAATTTATTTTAGAAATGCTATTTAAAAAAAAAAACAGTTTGTTTTCTTTTCTTAAAATGGTTTAGTTCTTTTATTTTCGAACTACGCAAGTTTGATTCTCACCAAACATGAGATACGTAGGCAACCCATATCGGGCTCAACTAATACTGATTTTTTTAAGGAAAACAATAATAAAAATATTAGAATTAGGATTTTTGTTTTTAGTCGAGAGTTAGGAAATTTTGCAAAAATAGCCAAATGCCTCAAAAGGGGCGCCGGAGGACTAATTTCGCAAAACGGAATAGAGACATCACACTAGTATCCTGTTATACAGCCTTCAAATCTTCTTCAAGTGCTGAAAGGCCGTATTAACAAGACTCGTTTTTTATATATAATAATAAAAAATAAAAAAATAAAAAAAAATCTTAAATACATTTTTTATCTTTTCTAGGATCAGCATGACTTCCTCGCAACGAATCGGCCAGAAAAGGGTGAGAGACGAAATGCCACCTATGTTCATGGTCCAGGACAAAACCCCGGATCGGCTCCGTAAATGGTGGACTAGTTTTTCAGCTTGGGAAAGAAATCAAGTTCACAAGCACCTCAAATTTCTTCCGGACATCATGATGATAAAACCGGATAAAAATTTGATCAGAGCTTTAGTGAGTTTTTGGGATTCAACAAGCAATGTGTTCAAATTCCGGGATTGTGAAATGACACCCACTTTGGAAGAATTGGGCGGACTCACAGGGGCTCGGAAGAGATTTGCACAAGATGAGACCTGCAGCTCCTAGGCAGATGAGTGTGAATAACTTCTTGAAAAAGCTATGTCTCCGGCGGGTTCCCCTCGGTTGTCCGGAGAACGGTTGGGTGCCACTAGATTATCTCTACGACAGATTTGGTGATAAGGAAGGGTTTGGGAAATTCTCAAACGTCGAATTTGTTAACCAGCTAAATTATGACGCCTGGGGAGATTTAAGAATCTATGCTTTCATGATCGCTTTTTGGGAACCATGGTTTTTCCCGAACGTGGTGGACGCATCAGAATCCGTTTAGCTGCGGTGGTCTCATATCTACAGAGTAACGAGGAACACACTGTTCTTCCGATGATACTAGGAGACATCTTCCGGGCCTTAACTCGGTGCCAAGAAGGACAAGATTATTTTGAGGGTTGCAATATTTTATTACAAATGTGGTTTATAGAGCATCTCTACCATCACCCAATTGTGATAAACTTCAAAGCAGATTGGCTGAATTATATTCGCTGTCATACAAACAGAGCCGCCCGTTGTAACCTTCTAAAAGACTTGAGGACTTGGCAAGAACTCCTCAACTCTTTGAGAGCCGATCAACTTACCTGGAATTATTATTGGTTCCCTTCCGCCAAAATCATGCATATGTCGACATACCGCCCATTCTACATATTAATGGGTTTCGGGGGTTTCCAACCATATGCCCCGCTACGTGTCATGCGGCAGCTGGGAAGAGAACAGAAAAAGGCCCCAATTGAGGATATGCGATCATTTGTATGGGAATTTGTGACAGAAGAGACCCCGAGGGAGACTTATGCACAGAAGGTGTGGTTCGGTAGTCGACTCTCCGACATCAACGAAATGGTTGCCGATCGGGAACGGGGAGAAGTGAGTCTCGCTTATCTTGAATGGTTCCACAACCAACCAATACCAGAGCAAAGGTCAGAAAGGTCAGTGAAGTATGCCGTCGATTGGGAGAGAGAAATAGAAGCCAGAGTTAGGGAGGTTGAGCATGAGACGACACAAAATTTCCAATCTTGCATCAACACTTTAAAAGAAGACAAAGGAATCCTGGAAGCAGCCATGGACATACAACAGGCCGACTTCGATCGGGAAAGGGCCGGTTGGGAGCAGGAAAGAGAAGCACTCCAAACTCGAATTCAAGAGATGCAATTGGCCGCAGAAAGGTCAAGGAGGAGTCGGATTGATCAAATGCTGATAAACGATTTGGAAAGGAAAGCCTTTGAACACCAAGAAGACTTGGAGAAGGCAAAAGCGGCTTTGGTTGCAGTCCGAACAAAATGGAAGAGAGCGGCCCACCAAGAAGCACTCCGTCTACGACAAGTAGAGAAAGACTATGATGCGATCATCGTTGATTTGAGAAAAGCAAATGCCACTCTTAAAGAGCGAACTCTCAGGCAAGTCCAGGATGCTAAAGCAGATAGAGACCGTTGTCACAACTTGATGGCACGGATGGAAAGACAGATAGATAGGCTCTTGGACCATGTCTCCGGCAACTCTCAAGTATTAGGGGCAAAGAACAGGCACATAGGGCAGTTGCTCAGAGAAAAGGACATAATCAGAACCAGGATCAATGAGATCGGGCACTACATTACTATGAGGTGTTTGAACTGCGAACGAGTACCTCGGCCCGCCCTCTTTTCTTCAATCATGGAATGTGTCCACCAAGTCATGGCAGAATTGGGAAGTATACAGAAAGATCTCACCCCAAGAACTGCAGCAAGGCCAGACAACGCCCCCCGGGCGCAAAGATTCGAAGCTTTGGAACATGCT
The DNA here is from genome assembly GCA_032618575.1 of Nicotiana noctiflora. Lineage (NCBI taxonomy): Eukaryota > Viridiplantae > Streptophyta > Magnoliopsida > Solanales > Solanaceae > Nicotiana > Nicotiana noctiflora. Next base: position 63,478 of record JASVEL010013760.1, on the reverse strand, counting down.
TAGGAGAGTCTTTTGTTTTAGAGTCTGTTTGTCCTTTTACAAGTTTTTCTCCATTGCTGTGTTTTGCAAGTGTTTCAAGTTTTAAGTTTGTTGAAATAAAATTCATGAACACTTCATCTTATGTCTATTGTTTCCGAACTACGCCCGGTCTGATTCATGCGGGGACATGATACGTAGGCAATCCACATAAGATTCGACCATCACTAAAAAATAAATAAATAAAAATAAAAATGAAAAAAAGGGGGGGGGGGGAAAGAAGTTAAGAGAAAAAGAAGATCGATACAAACCGGAATGACGCATCGCAAACGAATACATGTAGCAACATTGTCACCTGTATAAGTGCATCACACCCAACGTGAGATTACTTATTTGTTATGTTGTTTCAGACTAACCGTTTGTTTGCTGAAATCCAGGTTTTAGTAAAAGTGGTTGACTTTGCGGTAATCCGGCACCACATTCGTACTTCACAAGGTCCAAAGGAAAAGTTCGGCAGCCTGAAAGTACTCATTCCTATTTTACTAGATCAAAAAGGGTGCCGACATGTCTTCAGAAATGCCTTTAGCAACCATTCCCGTTTCAGAGGAAAGCTCATTGACAACCATCCCGGCTACTGAGTCGGCAGCTTTGGAGGAGAATAGAATGTTGCGTTGCCGTATGCTCGAGATGTTGGACGATTGGAACAACGGGAAAGAGCCCCCGAGTCTGGTCCCTGGGTTCCCTGAAATTCTTCTCAGGTCGAGCGGTATTTCAAATACCCCCATCAATTACCCGCCTACTCTGTTCGGGTATTCCAATGCTACAAACCTCTCTGAATCACCCTCCACATCCCATCCTCGGGTGACACCACATGATACATCTGCAAGAACGTCCGTTGAATTGCCAGTTCCAATCACAACGCACCCCACCGCACATGCTCCTTTCTTCGACTCCTCATCCTTTACATTCCCGGCACCACCGCTCACACGGGACCATACCCAGGTTGCAGCCAATACATATCCTCAGCCACCTCGATATGAGTTCCTACCGAGCCAAAACCCAAAGACCCCCGAGCAGGATGAGATGGCAAAAAGAATGAGGAGTTTGGAACAAAGCTTTAAGAACATGCAAGGTCTGAGTGGACAGAAGAGTGTATCTTACGCCGATCTGTGCATGTTCCCGCACGTCCATTTGCCATCAGGTTTTAAGACACCAAAGTTCGAAAAGTACGACGGACATGGCGACCCCATCGCTCATTTGAAGAAATACTGCAATCAATTGAGGGGTGCCGGCGGCAGGGAAGAATTGTTGATGGCGTACTTCGGAGAAAGTTTGGTCGGAATAACATCCGAATGGTATATGGATCAAGACATATCTCGATGGCACATCTGGGATGATCTGGCCAGAGATTTTGTAAAACAATTCCAATACAACATCGATATCGTGCCGGACAGGAATTCTCTATCAAACTTAAAAAAGAAGCCCTCAGAAAGCTTCAGAGAATATGCCATCAAGTGGCGAGAGCAAGCGTCCAGGGTGAAACCCCCCATGGATGAAATTGAAATGGTCACGACTTTTCTCCAAGCTCAAGAGCCCGATTACTTTCAAAATATGATGTCGGCGATGAGAAAACCTTTCGCCGAAGCTATCAAGACCGGAGAAATGGTAGAAAATGGCTTGAAAACAGGGCGAATTTTGAGCCAAGCGGCCATTCGGGTAACTTCCCAAGCCATTCAAGGCGGGTCTGGAGGGATGCCCCGAAGCAAGAAGAAAGAAGAATCTGCTATGGCAGCGGTAGAAGACAGGAGATATCGAACCTCAAGGCAGGTATTCTCCGACAGGGCTCCCCAACATTATTATCCACATCACGGCATGGCTTATGCTCCTCCGCCTCTACCCTATGCAGTCATGAACATTCAACCTCAGGCACGGCCACAGCCACCAGCCAACAGGAATCCACCTCCATTCCAGAGAAACCAACCTCCTTACCCAAACCAGTATAATCCACGGCCAAATAACGCTCGCCACCGTGAGCAACCCAAAACGAGCTTTACACCGATTGGGGAGCCGTATTCCACTCTTTTCCCGAAACTCGGGCAAGAAAACCTATTGCAGCCTGTTCCGCAGAACAGGCAGAATCCAGACTCTCCTGCCTACCAGAGGGGGATATACTGTGCGTATCATTCAGGTGTTGAAGGACACAGTACTGACAATTGTTGGACGTTAAAGAAGGCATTGCAAGAATTGATCAATCAAGGGAGGATCGTCTTCGCAGATGAAGACATCCCAAATGTGACAAACAACCCATTACCAGCCCCACAACAACGGACCGGTGATTGGGATGATTTGTGACGACAAAGAATTTGACCCAGCTTTGAAAGCGATAATCGCCATCGCCAACATAGAGAAGCGTCCTGAGGCTACCCCGAAACAAGAGAAAATGGGGAAAAAGGTTGAAGCTCTTGAAACCAAATCCGAAAAGACGATTGAATTGAAAGCATCGTCTCGGAAGGGCGGAGTCCTTTACCTCCCACGAGGTAGAGTGGAAAAACCATTGTCCATAGGTGCCCCCAAGAAGTTCCATTTAAAGAGAGAAACATCAATGTATGTACCTAAGGGAACCTATATGGCCCGAAAACCAGATGAACCCGTAGTTATTGCACGCGTGCAACAAAAACCAATGACAGATCCATCCGCAGTACCCTGGAGCTACCAACGAACACTTGTTATGCGCAAAGGGAAAGATATCGTGGGAAATTCATCTGAGAGTGTCTTAGGACAGAAGTACTTAAACACACAGGAGGTAAATAACGCCACACAAAGGCGTTTCCCGTCGAAGAAACCTGTAAGTGCTGAAGAGGCCGAGGTCTTTTTTCAAAAGATGCAAATGCATGATTACGAGGTGATAGACCAACTGCGTAAATGCCCAGAGCAGGTGTCGATGTTGTCCCTTCTAATGAAGTCTACTGAACATCAAAAGGTTTTGCTAAAAGCTTTGAATGAGGCATACGTGCCTATTGAGACTTCATCCGAACAACTTGAAAGAATGACGGAAAGATTCTTCGCGATCAATCAGATTTCCTTCAGTAAAGCTGATTTGCCTTTGGAGGGTGCCGCCCACAACAAAGCTTTGCATTTGACTGTCAAAAGCGAAGGCTACTATATGAAGAGGGTCATGGTTGATAGGGTTCAGGGGTAGACATATGCCCGTTTTCCACTTTAGGCCGTATAGGAATCGGAGCTGAAAGGATTTGGCCTAACAATATATGTGTGCGAGCTTTTAACGGTGTGAAAAGAGATACTGTCGGAGAGATTGATGTAATTATGACCATCGCCCGGTGGACTTCGAAGTGACATTCCAAGTCTTGGATATGGACACTTCTTACAATTTTCTTCTAGGGAGACCATGGATTCATGCGGCCGGAGCTGTGCCCTCTACCCTCCATCAGATGTTGAAATTTGAGCACAAGGGACAAGAGATCGTGGTCCACGGGGAAGATGAGCAATCAATTTACCGAGATCCATCCATACCTTGCTTGGAAGCGGAAGCGGGAAGCGAAAACATTGTCTATCAAGCTTTCGAGATTGTGTTGGCGGATCAACACGAAGAAGGGAACCCTCTCCCCCAACCTTTTTTGTCTAATGCCTCCATCGTGGTGGCGAAAGAAATGATTAAACATGGCTTCCAGCCAGGAAAAGGTTTGGGAAAGTCCTTACAAGGAGTGCCAAAGCTGATAACTTTACCTGTAGCTGAAAAGTTTTTCGGAGGGGGCTTTCGCCCAACCCCTGAAGACGAGAGGTGGGCCAACAAGAGAAAGGAGAAAGGATGGGTTCTGCCGCAACCATTGCCACATCCGTACCAAACTTTTGTCCGACCAAGGTACAGTGAAGAAGAAGAAGACGAGGTCTTTACGGCGGAGGAAATTGAAGACATATGTGGGGCCATGAGGCAAATGCTCTATGATGTTAATATGGTCCAATCGGGAGAAGGAACAAGCACCGCTGAGGTGCTGTATGTGGGCCCTGAAGCTAAATTGCAAAATTGGAAAGCCACGCCCTTCCCAATCAGGCGGGAGTTCTGGTAGATTTGTCCTGTCGTTTTTCCTTCATCACAAGTTACTTCAGGACGTAGCTTGGATGTTTTTCTTTGTTTTCTTGTATTTTTGGTTTCCCCAATGTAATTTTGTTTGTTTTCAAAAAATTCCAAGAAAATAAAATAAATATTTCCTTACTTTTGCACTCTTTCTAATTTTGTTATTTATTCTTCCTTTTCAATCCTAATAATGCGGCTTTAAATAACATGACATGCTTGCGGAACTCATGCTCAAATCCGAACACGCCACCTAATCTGGAAATAATGAACCAAGAACCGGAATACGATGAAGATGAGGCTTTTAGGGAAATAAATCGAGAATTGGAACATTTCGAGAATAAACCTAAGCCAAACTTGAATGACACCGAACCGGTTAATTTGGGAACTGATGAAGAGGTCCGAGAGACCAAGATAAGCATCCACACAGATGAGAAAACACGAGATGCAATAATCCAACTCTTGTTTGAATTTAAAGACGTGTTTGCTTGGTCTTACGATGATATGCCAGGATTAGGAGCTGATCTAGTGGTGCACAAATTACCAATCTACCTTGACTGTCGCCCAGTGCAACAGAAGCAAAGAAAGTTCAAGACTGACATCAGTGATAAAATCAAAGAAGAAATCACTAAGCAGTTGAAAACGGGGGTAATCCGAGTGGTACAATACACCACGTGGTTGGCTAATGTTGTGCCCGTGCCAAAGAAAGACGGAAAAACTCGAGTATGTGTTGACTACCGAGATTTGAATAAAGCGAGTCCTAAAGATAACTTTCCTTTACCGAACATCCACATCCTTGTTGATAATTGTGCCAAACATGAGATACAATCGTTTGTGGATTGTTATGCGGGATATCATCAAGTGTTGATGGATGAAGAGGATGCCGAGAAGACTCCTTTTACCACACCTTGGGGGACTTACTGTTACAGAGTCATGCCATTCGGTTTGAAAAACGCAGGAGCAACATACATGAGAGCTATGACTGCCATTTTCCACGACATGATGCATCAGGAAATAGAGGTGTACGTGGATGATGTGATCATCAAATCCAGAACTCAAGGCGATCATGTGCGAGACTTGAGGAAATTCTTTGAGAGATTGCGGAAGTACGATTTGAAACTGAATCCGGCCAAATGCGCTTTTGGAGTCCCGTCAGGTAAACTTTTGGGTTTCATAGTCAGTAGAAGAGGTATTGAATTAGATCCCACAAAGATAAAATCCATCCGGGATTTACCTCCCCCCAGAACAAAGAAAGATGTAATGAGTCTTCTAGGCCGACTGAACTACATCAGTAGGTTCATCGCTCAGTTGACTTCCACATGTGAACCCATATTCAAGTTGTTGAAGAAAGACGCTGCAATCAAATGGACAACCGAATGCCAAGAAGCTTTTGACAAGATCAAAGAATATTTGTCAAACCCTCCAGTCTTAGTCCCGCCGGAGCCAGGGAGACCTCTTTTCTTGTATTTAACAGTCTTGGAAAACTCTTTTGGTTGTGTTCTCGGACAACGTGATGCGGTAGAGAAGAAAGAGCATGCGATTTACTACCTGAGCAAGAAATTCACTAGTTATGAGGTCAAGTACACTTTGCTGGAAAGAACGTGTTGTGCTTTAACTTGGGTCGCTCGGAAATTGAGACACTACCTCCAAGCCCATACGACTCACCTCATTACTCGGTTGGATCCTTTGAAGTACATATTCCAGAAACCGATGCCCACCGGAAGATTGGCAAAGTGGCAAATCCTGCTCACCGAGTTTGACATAGTCTATGTCACTCGCACGGCAATGAAGGCCCAAGCATTGGCAGACCATTTGGCCGAGAACCCGATCGACGAAGAGTATCAACCGTTGAATACCTACTTTCCTGATGAAGAGGTAAATACGACAGAAGTTGTTTCGGAAGACAGTCATGCTTGGAAAATGTTTTTCGATGGGGCGGTAAACGCTAAAGGTGTAGGGATTGGGGCAATCTTGATCTCTCTTGCTGGTCAGCATTATCCGGCCACGGCTAGGCTCCGTTTCTTCTGCACGAACAATACGGCTGAGTATGAAGCTTGTATCATGGGCATGAACATGGCAATTGATCAGGGTGTCGAAGATTTGTTGATCATGGGAGATTCAGATCTAATTATCAAACAATCTCAAGGTGAATGGGAAACTCGAGACGTTAAACTCCTCCCTTACCGACAGCACGTGAACATTGTTGGCAAGCGATTTGCATCGATAGAGTTCAGGTATATCCCACGATGTCACAATGAACTAGCTGATGCGCTGGCCACTTTAGCTTCAATGCTACCTTATCCGGGCAACGCCCATGTCAATCCCTTGGAAATTCAAATCAGGGAAAGCCACGGTTATTGCAATGCAATCGAAGAAGGACCGAGCGTCAAGCCATGGTATTACGATATCGGGAGATTTCTGAAAACGCAAGAATACCCAGAACATGCTACTGGAGATCAAAAGAGGACCATTAGGAGACATGCGGGTGGTTTCTTTTTGAGCGGCGAGGTCATGTACAAAAAAACCCCAGATCTTAACCTTTTAAGGTGTGTTGATGCCGAAGAAGCAGGAAGAATCATGCACGAAGTACATGCAGGAGTATGCGGGCCTCATATGAATGGGTATGTCTTAGCCAAGAAAATCCTTCGAGCAGGTTATTATTGGATGACCATGGAGAAAGATTGTTTCGGTTTTGTCCGAAAATGCCATCAATGTCAGGTACATGGAGATCTGATTCATGCACCTCCAACTGAGCTGCATCCTATGTCAGCACCGTGGCCATTTGTCGCTTGGGGAATGGATGTCATCGGCCCGATTGAGCCGAAAGCTTCAAATGGACACCGTTTCATATTGGTGGCTATCGACTACTTCACAAAATGGGTCGAAGCCGTCACTCTCAAATCAGTCACCAAGAAAGCGGTGGTGGATTTTGTACACTCAAATCTTATCTGTCGTTTTGGTATACCCGCAACTATCATCACGGACAATGCTGCGAATTTGAACAGTCATTTGATGGAAGAAATATGCGAGCAATTCAAAATAACGCATAGGAACTCCACCCCTTATCGGCCCAAAGCCAACGGTGCCGTGGAAGCAGGCGAACAAAAACATTAAGAAGATTTTGAGAAAAACAATCCAAAGTTCTAGACAATGGCATGAACAATTACCGTTCGCTTTATTGGGATACCGTACTACAGTACGCACATCGGTGGGAGCAACTCCATACCTGCTAGTCTATGGAACTGAGGCTGTGATACCGGCAGAGGTAGAAATTCCTTCGCTTCGTACAATTGTTGAAGCGGAGATTGAAGATAGCGAGTGGGTTAAGACTCGTTTGGAACAATTAACTTTGATCGATGAAAAGCGAATGGCTGCGGTCTGTCATGGACAGCTGTACCAACAAAGAATGGCTCGTGCTTACAACAAGAAAGTACGACCGAGAAATTTCGAAGTAGGTCAGTTGGTCTTAAGACGCATTCTTCCACATCATGAGGAAGCGAAAGGAAAATTCGCTCCCAATTGGAAAGGACCATACATCATCAGGAAGATACTGCCAAGAGGAGCATTATACTTGGGAGACATGGAGGGAAAAGATCCTGAGACGGCTGTGAATGCAGATGCTGTGAAAAGGTATTATGTCTGAACTTGCTTCAATGAGGTCCTCACAAGTCGAAATGATTGAAGGCTTTTATTCCCGCTACCCAAACACTACCAACCCTTTTTGTAAACCCTTTAAGCCGGTTACCTTTCTTTGGCTACCCTCTTTGGAATCCAAACCAAACCAAAAAAAAAAAAAAAAACAACAACAACAAATTTCCTGAACTACGTTCTGACTTGATTCCGAAAGGATACGTAGGCAACCTCTCCTTGAGGTTCAGTCACACCAAATCAAAAATCCCGGTTTCCCCAAAAATGAAACTGGGGCAGATGATATTTTTTCGGTTTAAGATCCGTCGAGATGATTCCAAAGTTGTAATTTTGTTTACAATTCTTATTACCCGAACCGAGTACAAGTCCTTCAAGATCGATTGGAAGTTGTGAAAACATCATTGTTCCGATCCGAGGTTCCTGGAATGAAAAGAAATAAAATGAGAGAGTCTTATTGGTGAAAACCTTCGGGCACCATAAGACGATGGAAGTAGATAAATAAAATGAGAGAGTCTTATTGGTGAAAACCTTCGGGCACCATAAGACGATGGAAGTATAGAAATACAAAATGAGAGAGCCTGTTGGTAAAAACTCGCAAAGAGTGCTATCTGGCGATGGTAAGAAGAGAAATGAGAGAGGTCGATTGGCGAAAACCCGCAAAGGGCGCTATCAACCAAAAAGTTTGTTTCACCACGAGAGGTCTCGGCACGGCTCCTTAGCTCGGAAATATAGACCCGTTTTGGTTCATAAGAAAATGGGAGTTTTGTGACGATCAAGCATCTAGTCCGAGGAGCATGTCATGTTGGTTAAAGTCAGCGTATACCTCAGATAAGTCCTTCTTTTCTCCCTCGAAAGGGACTCCTCTATCTTTGATACGTTTTTTCCATTCTTTGATTCATTCTTCTTCTTTGAATCCCTTTCGGTTTAATTTTAATTCTGAAAATATTACAAAGGAAGGTAACAGGACCGGTTTTACAGGACTCCGCCTGATAAAAAAGAAAAGAAAAACAGCCTCAGTGATATATTGTTACAATCCACGATTGGATCGTAATGATCGATTGTCTCCAAAGGAAAAGAGTTTTAGAAAGGAAATAGAAATCAAAGGTTAAGGTCTTAGAAGAGACGGAATAAGGCAGAAGGATGGAACCTACACGGAAAATCCCCATGGAATTCTGGGAATGAACCCGGTCGGTTTGAAAGGAAGTCACCCCAAAGACAATTGGTAGCAAACTTCTCAATGAAAATGGGGAAACAATCAAGCAATGAAGATAACCAAGGCCGCAAAGCCAACCACTTTTTCAACTGATAAAATGTTCTTTGTTGAAAGCAGGTCTGTTTAATTGTGCAAGAAGAAGGTACCACTCAAATAAGTGAAATACGCAAGCTTTGAAATGGCTTTGGAACAAGGAAAACACATAAAAAGGTAAGTTTCTTTTTAGAGATTTATCCTATGCATTTGTTGATGTTTAAAAAGAACGCCTAAAAGAAGGCCAAAAAAAAAAAGAATGAAAGAAAAGAAAATGAAAACTCCGAAAAAGAGAATCAAATCATATCAGTCCAATATCTGTTTGGACCCCGGTCAGAAAAACCGAGGGTCTTTCCGGCCAGAAAGCCGTGAAACTTTTATCCCCGGTCAAAAACCGAGGATCTCCCAGTCAGAAAACTGTGGAGCCATTTACTTTTACCCCGGCCGATAAACCGAGGATCCGACGGCCAAAAACCGTTAGATATTGTTTGAATTCCGACCAGAAAGCCGTGAAACTTTTATCCCGGTCAGAAAACCGAGGATCTCCCAGTCAGAAAACTGCGGAGCCATTTACTTTTACCCCGGCCAAAAAACCGAGGATCTAACGGCCGAAAAACCGTTAGATATTGTTTGAATTCCGGCCAGAAAGCCGTGAAACTCTTATCCCCGGTCAGAAAACCGAGGATCTCCCCAGTCAAAAAACTGCGGAGCCATTTCCAATATCTGTTTGGACCCCGGTCAGAAAAACCGAGGGTCTTTCCGGCCAGAAAGCCGTGAAACTTTCATTCCCGGTTAGAAAACCGAGGATCTCCCAGTCAAAAAACTGCGGAGCCATTTACTTTTACCCCGACCAAAAAACCGAGGATCCGACGGCCAAAAACCGTTAGATATTGTTTGAATTCCGGCCAGAAAGCTGTGAAACTTTTATCCCGGTTAGAAAACCGAGGATCTCCCAGTCAAAAAACTGCGGAGCCATTTACTTTTACCCCGACCAAAAAACCGAGGATCCGACGGCCAAAAACCGTTAGATATTGTTTGAATTCCGGCCAGAAAGCTGTGAAACTTTTATCCCCGGTCAGAAAACCGAGGATCTCCCAGTCAAAAAACTGCGTAGCCATTTACTTTTACCCCGGCCAAAAAACCGAGGATCTGACGGCCAAAAAACCGTTAGATATTGTTTGGATTCCGGCCAGAAAGCCGTGAAACTTTTATCCCCGGTCAGAAAACCGAGGATCTCCCAGTCAGAAAACTGCGGAGCCATTTACTTTTACCCGGCCAAAAAACCGAGGATCTGACGGCCAAAAAACCGTTAGATATTGTTTGAATTCCGGCCAGAAAGCCGTGAAACTTTTATCCCCGGTCAGAAAACCGAGGATCTCCCGGTTAGAAAACTGCGGAGCCATTTATTTTAACCCCGGCCAAAAAACCGAGGGTCTGACGGCCAAAATCGTTAGATATTGTTTGAATTCCGGCCAGAAAGCCGTGAAACCTTTCTACAAAATCCCGGCTAGAAAGCCGTTGAACGTTTGTGAAACCTTGATTTCTTACCCAATACCAAAGAGTCTTTTAATCACTTTCTGTGTCACAACTAACTCACAAAATTTTCCTAGCAAAACTGGGGCAGAAAAATTTCGTTTCGTTTGTTTGTTTTGTTGTCTAAATAGGTTTGACCTCGGGATGCAAGGATCGAGATAACCTACAAATGGAACATCAATCCAGAGTGAAGAAAAGAAGAAAAGAACCGAGAGAAAAGATTTCAAACGTTGGAGTAAACAAAGGCGCGGATTGCTCAGAAAATGATTGAAGTAACAAGCTCCGCCGACTCCGTTTCACTCAATGTTACAGAAATAAACGAGCACGTACAGCTTGTGGAGCATCAAGATTCAGATCGAGGTCTACAGCAAATCAGCTAAGATTCAAGATCAAGTTTTCAAGAGAATCATAGATAGGAATCTTGTAACTCATAGTTTGATAGCATAGCTAGTTCGACTTTAATTTCTTTTGGTGTAATAAGGAGATCAGTAAGCAGTAAACAGCAACATGCAGCAACGATAGCAACAGTAACAGCAAAGTGTCAGTCCACGGTAGTCCCAGCTACCAAAACTTCCCGAACTACATTGACCTGATTCCTGTTTAGCCCAGGATATGTAGGAGGCCTCCGAAGCAAAGGCTCGGTCAAACTCTTTCAAAATGCTTCACACGGAGCGCTCGAACGGGCAAAAAATCGCTCGTATTTGCTCATTATCTTTGCACGAAAACTCTTCGAGTTTACACGCAAAGAGGGCAACTGTGAGCACGTGATTTTTGCCCTACATGAGAATTACTCCCAAAAATGCAAAATAAAATAGTTTTGTGTTGAGCGTGATTTTCGTGATTTTGTGTTATTTTTCTCTTATTATTTGTATCTTTTGTGTGCGCATTTCTATTTAAATTAATATAAAATACAAAATATTTGCATTTGCATATAAATTCGTGTGTGCGATTAAGAGTAATTAAGCTTGTTTTACGAGAATAAAAAATAACAAAAATATGTATCTTTTGCATTTAATGTCTAGTTGTGTGATTTTATTTTTTGAAATGGTACTTTAAATTGTGTGCGATAGTTATTATTAAGAATTGATTTGTATTTGTAAGATAATTTTTATTTTAATTTAACCTAGGATTTTGTTTTTTTAAATTAGGAGAAAAATAGTTGGGAAATAAATATACAAGGAGAAGAATTAAATAAAAAGAGAAGAAGATCAAATTTGGGCCAAATTCAATTAAATCAAGAAAGGCCCAAAACACTACCCAGTCCAAACCGCCAGATCCGTCTCCCTGACCCGGCCAATACAACCCGACCCATTCCCGTTTTAATCTGGACCGTTGGTTTTCATCCATCCAACGGTCCTAATTAAATCCCTAATTTAATTATACTAAACCCCCCAAACCCTATTATTCCTCTTCATTTCTCCTTCTCTCTTCTCTCACTCTCCAGCCTCACACCAAAGCCGCCGACCGTCTCCTCCACTCTCAAACTCGCCGGCAAATCCCTCCCAACGACCAGCGACCAAACGGCCATCGCCCAGCCTCCCTTCGCAATCAAAGCCCCAGCCTTCGAGACCCAATCCGAGCCCCCCACGAACCCTAGAAGATGTTCAAGATGGTTTTGAAGATTTTGGAGGTTTAAACAGATTTTAATCGAGTTGCTCTCACTTGAGAACACCCGATTAAATCCGTTTAGCCTCAAAAAATTCCAAAACCCGAGTTTGAATCCAAGCGGCCGAATCTCTATTTTTGTTTTTGCTCCGAAGGTATTTCTTATTTTTCTTCTCTATTTTTGTTTAATTATACCCGTCGCTTTAGTAGTTTTCGATTGTTTGTTGATTTCATTGTGATTCGGATGCCAATTCTCGTTTTCCTCATCTCTTTGGGACCTTTTATTTGGTCGATTTGATAGTTGTTATTCTTCGCTGTTTAACGGGTAATTGTGAGTCGAATTCGATTCGTTGTTAATATCGTTAAGTTGTTTGATATTGAAATTATAACATGCTGTCCGAAATTGTGTAGTCACTGCTTGTCGGATTTGTTTGTCGATTACGCATATCGTAATCGGCTAACCGAATGATATAGAATATGTATTCGCGTCGATTAGCGTCGTCGAATAAATAGATTCGATTTGGTTTGTTTCCGGTCGGCCGTCCCTATTTCATTCTTTCTCAAAGACCCTTTGTTGGTCAATTGTTTCTGTTTTTGTTTATTAGATTACGTATGAGGTAGAATATGCATTCGCGTCGATTAGCGTCGTCGATTAGTTAGTTTCGTATTTCTAGTTTCTTCTTTGGCCGAGAATGAGGATCATTGTTTCTGTCGATTTTGTTTGTTGTCGATCATACATGTTGTGATTCGACTTAACGAATGTCGTCGTTTCAATTCGCAAATTTGTTGTTTGAAATTCCGGGCAGTGGTTCACTGTTTTGCTTGAATTAAAATTTTTCGGTTTGTTGTTTGTTCGGAGTGTTGAGTTAATTGTTGGATTGTTTGTTTTGAACCATTGTTGATTCTAAATTAGGTTGTGAATTGGATATAGCTGTTAGTCCATTTAAGTAGCCCTAAAATCAACCTTTAAAGTGCAATACACATGGAAATGAGTTGTTAAAACTTGCTGGACAGCAATGTATTTCATTGGTTTTTACCTTTAGGACTTTGTTTAGATGTTTAAAACCCATACTTAGACAAAACAGGGTGGGATAATCAGAGAATATCATGATGATAATGAGTGTTTCTAGTGCTGGTTAGTTGTATAATCAGAAACACATGGGAATAACTGAAAAAAAGGTCAAAAGTAATGCACATGGGAGGAGTTTAAGCAAGTTGGACAGATCTGAAACTAAAGAAAATAGGGGCTGTTACTCTATAAAAGAGAGACACTCAACTGAAGGAAAAAACACTAGAAAAGATACAGATACAGAGAGCACACGTTTGAGAGCAGAAAAACACACACACAGACAGTGATATACTCTTCTGATACACACACTGTTTTCACACATACAGAAACATTCTGAAAAACAGATACACACTGTTTCACAGAACATTCTCTGTAAAACAGTGAACACAAACAGACAGTGATATTCTCTGAAAATACTCTCTGTTTGGCCTTAAACATCCCTGGAACTTCCTGTTGTCCTGAGCCATTTGTTTCTTCAAAGCTGTTTTTGGAATCTGGGTGTCATTGTTGTTCGTTTGATGCTGTTATTGTATTGACTTTGCTTGGTCGTTGCTGGTACTGTTAGTTGTTGTCTGTTGCTGCCAACTCATCTCTCTTTCCTCTTGTTGTAATTCAATCTCCAGGTACACCTTCCGATTTCATATAATTTTGAAGAATCGATGCAACTGAGTTGAGTTGAGGAAATACATGATGAAATGTTGTTAAAAAATACTACTTGAAGTCATTTTTTTTGGGATTTTTCTATTTATCTTGTTTAGCTTTAATACATAAGATGGTTATTTGAAGTCTTAATCCTCATGTGTATATGGATTATAATTCCCTATTAATCCGTAGTAATGGGATGAAAAATGGAGTTGTATGAGAGATTTTTTTTATATTAGTTTATATCGAAACATGTTGATAATTGAGCTTTGTAGTTAAAAATGAGCCCGATGGACTGTTAAATTAGCCAGGAATGTAACTGTTAGATTATTGTGATTGATAGATTATGTTTGACAAATTTCGAACATCAAATTTCATGTTAATTAATAATTTAGGGAAATATTATACCAGTTGAAGGGAATAGGAAAATGTTAAAAGATAAATTATATAGTTAAAACATGGGTTGTAAGCATTAGCCATAATCATCACATTCTGACCATTTTATTTTCCTGCTAGTTTAACCCTCAATCTCTTTAAAATGTTAATGATCCAATAGTTAGAGACAGGGATGTATAGGTCGAACTAGTAGTAAGGTAGTTTCGCTCTATTTTGTTAAATGCAAATTTGGTACCTTCTTACGCATATTAATTGATTAGGATTTTAATTTTTTTGTTAGAAATAAACCAACTAGACAATCACAACTACTTTAGGATATCCTTGAATAAAACGAGCCCTACTAAAAATTTCTAAAACCGGGCGCATATTGATGTGATTTACATTCAAATCTCAACGATGTTTAAAATACGTCAAAATCACGGGTATAATTTATGTGACGTGATTCGAGACGTGTTTTAATAACGTTGCGATTATTCTTAAAATTAGATAAAAGCGGTTAATAGGTTTAAATTGCATTATGATGGGAACATGTATAAAATCAGATAATTTTAGCCATTTAGAATAATTGAAGCGACCGTGCTAGAACCACGGGATCCGGGGGTGCCTAACACCTTCCCTCGGGTCAACAGAATTCCTTACTTAGAATTTCTGGTTCGCAGACTTCATTTGGAAAGTCGAAAAATTTCCTCGATTCGGGATTTAAATAAATTGGTGACTTGGGACACCTTAATTTATTCCAAGTGGCGACTCTGAAATAAATAGAATAATCCCGTTTCGAATATTGTCACTTAAATTGGAAAAACTCCCTCGCGCTCCTACCCCCCGGGTAGCGGGCGCGCCTAAAGGAGGTGTGACAACTATTATATTGAGTAGTATTTAAACATCACTGTATTATACGCATAGATGCAGAGAATAATAGCTGATTCCTATAATATTTTTAGTTATCACCGGAATAAAGTGTGCAGACTTCGTTAAATGGTCCACAATAACCCAAGCTACATCATAATTCCTCAAGGTTCGTGGCCTACGACAAAATCCATTGTGATGCGTTCCCAATTCCACTCCGGTATCCTGAATCTTTGAGTCAACCCACCTGTTTATGATGCTCGTACTTCACCTATTGACAATTCAAACACTTAGAGACATGATTGACTACATATTTCTTTATCTTCCGCTACCAATAGTATTGTTTCAAATCACGGTACATCTTTTGACACCTGAATGTATGGAATAGTGCGAACTGTGAGTCTCTTCAAGGATCAACTTCCTCAACCCATCAACATTTGGAATACAAATTCGTCTTTGAAGTTACATAACACCTTCATCTCCAATCACAACCTCCTTGACACCACCAAGCTGCACAGTGTCTTTCAACACCAACAACTCAGGATCATCAAACTGGTAAGACTTGATACCCTCCAACAATGATGATTGTGCCACAACAGAATTGAGAATCTGGCTAGGCTCCAAAACATCCAATTTTATAAATCACTTGGCCAAAGCTTGAACATCTATGGCTATTGCCCTCTCCACTACCGATAAATATGTCAAACTTTCTATGTTTTCTGCCTTCTTACTCAATACATCGGCCATTACATTGGCTTTTCCCAGATGATATAGTATGGTGGTATCATAGTCTTTCAATAACTCTAACTTTCTCCACTGCTGTAAATTAAGGTCCTTCTGCTTGAATAGGTATTGGAGACCCCGATGGTCGATATAGACCTAACATGGAACGTTTTGTAGATAGTGCCTTCAAATTTTCAACGCGTGAACAATGGATGCCAAATCTAAACCATGCATAAGGTAATTCTTCTCATGAATCTTCAACTGATGAAATACGTAGGCAATCACCCTAATGCCCTGCATCAATACTGTGTCAAGCCCAATACGTGATGCATCACAACACACAATGTAAGATCCATAACCTATAGGCAACACAAACATGTAGGTTGTAGTCAATGCAATCTTAAGCTTCTGAAATCTCTCTTCACACTTGTCAGACCATTTAAAAAGAGCACCCTTCTGGGCCAACTTGGTCGTAGGGGATGAGATAGATGAAAGCGTTTGTGAACCAGCGGTAATAACCTGCCAAACCCAAAAAGCTCCAAATCTCTATAACTGAAGTAGGTCTAGGTCTGTCTTGAATTGCCTCAATCTTCTTAGGATCCACCTTGATACCCTTAAAAGACACAACATGGCCCCAAAAGGCAACCGAGTCTATCCAGAACTCGAACTTTGAAAACTTGGTATATAACTGACGATCCTTCAAGAAGTGCACCAGAAGGATAGTATGAGTATAACTGACCCTATGTACTCCGTAAGTGACGAGTCTAAACTCGACAAAATAGTGATGAGGCAATAACAAAGCAGTCACAATAAAATTAGTACGAGTATAAGTAGAAAATAATAACAAAACAGAGAAAACAACATATTACAGTAATAGGAAAACTGAAATAAACAAAATACACAGCAAAGGGCTCTAAAGTATCACCTATGCTCAATTTCACAACGCAATACTGAAACATAACCAACAACCAAGAACAATCAAAATATATCTTTCTTTATTGTGGTGCGCAACCCGATTTTCATATACAACTTTAATACTCATTTCGACATGCAAACTCGATCCCAAATATCTAATCAATATTCATTTGGCGTGCAACCCAATCCCACTATCATAAGAACAATTAAATATGGATTCAAATTTAAGGCTTTAATAGCACCAAATTTTTACCCTCAATGTTTAAGGTTTGAGTTAATTATATTTCAGCATAGCAAATTATTATTTATATATCATAATTCAAATAAGGGATATAATTAAGGGTGCATTTATATTAGGCATAATTATAGGACTGTATACTCCCACTTTTTCTTTCCTTTCATCTCAACTAAAATATAAATTCAAAATTTGAATTTATATTAGGCTAACTAGAATACACTCATTGAAGCCAAAACTATTTTATTGAACGAATCTAGTGTGCTTAAAATTTTCAGCTACTTTCTATTCTCAGTTGTACTTAAAAAATAAATGAATATTGCATACATTATTTTTAGATTGTATTTCCTGTGCTCGGCTTATTAGAAGAAGGAGGCACGTCGCTCACCTTCGAAAGAGCAGAGAATAAAAGCTCTCTCAAAGTTTCTCTTAGAGTTCATAGTCCATAGTTTTACTGCAAGGTAATTGGAGTTCTTTTTTTTCCTCTCGTATAATTGATCAAGCCAATAAAAAAAATTCAAAGAATTCTACAATATGGATAAATTCGTTGACAAAATTGTGAATGATTTTTCGGTTCAGTTGCACGCCTTGTTTGATGAAAAATGTTATTGCTTGTGCTACACAAATACCAAATGGTATAGTGGTTAGCCAAATGGGAGTAGTGTTGATCACTAGCTTCAATTCTTCTATATTGGTCACAGTTGTAAGTTTTCAAGGATTCTGCTGTTGCTGCTGTGATTAAACCCGCTGACCACATTAATCTACAATTTATCTACAGAAAATAACGCATTTACAATTATAATACAAATAATCTACAATTCATCTACAAACTATCTACAAATTGGGTATATTGAATTTTAATATCCCAATTCCCATTCGATTGTAGTTTAATTAGGATTTTCGACATAATTGTAGAAGATTTGTAGAAGTTTTAGTCTTCCCAATCTATAATTTATCTACAATCTATCTACAATTTATCTATAATTTCTGGAAATATCTCTTCTTCTTCGGCTTCTTCGAGTTTCAATCTCAAATTAGTCAAAACCAAGTCTAATCTTCACGAAAACCCCTCAAAATTGAGATATAAACTCCAAATCATATTCCTGATTATTTTCAACAACACCCAATCCAAACAAATAATAATTTTTGAAAATTCAAATTTGAATTCAAAGCTTTCAAGCTTTTTAATGGCTATAAATGGTGGAAAATATATGGAAGAACAGATGGAGATGAAGTTGAAGAACAGAAATCTCCTTTATGTTTCAAATTTCGAATTTAATTTGGAATAAAATCAATCCCAGATTTTGTGGCTGATTTTTCGCACGCAATACATGGCAAATTCTGCCTAATAAACGATTGGTATATAAATTATGGTTAAAGTGTAGACTAAGCGGGTAATACATAAAATATGCACATTTTTTATAATAAGTTTTCAAATATGGTATAGTTAGAAAAAAAAAATCCGAAATTGTAAACTATCCCTAGTCGTGTTAAAAAAAATCCAGCACTAGCTTATTGATCCAAATGAATCAGTGTAAGGTTATGCTCCAACAGTCGGGGCAAAACTCTAAAGAAGACCGAAAAAAAGAAAGAAAGAAATTCGGTTATATTTAGGATAATTTCTGATGAGTTTTGCATGGTCAAACGGGTGTTTAACATCTCCCCGCTAGAAGGGGCAAAGATGGCGGATTCATAATAAAAGCTGGGTCAGGAAAGCGTGCCGTCACCCAAAAGACACGTTCCTTATTTGCAGTTTCAATTGCCTAAAAGCATTCTTTCAGTGTGATTTACACAAAATCTCATCTATACATCTAAACTGAGAATCGCGCCGTTCAGTGTGTGTGTTCGAGAGAATGGCAACTTTTGAACAAGCTCCAGCAGGTGATCCTAAAGCCGGAGAAAAGATATTCAAAACCAAATGCGCTCAATGTCACACTGTCGAAAAAGGTGCAGGTCACAAACAAGGTAATTGCTCCTTATTTCATATAAAATTATGAAGATTTTCAATTGGTTTATGCTACTGCTACAATGATTCGAGACGTGAATATGATCTGCATATTAAAGTTGTACGTTATGCTGCATTTTTATTTGTTAAAAGAAATGTGTTCAAGGTCATAATCTTTCTTTTATGACAATTAAAATAAAGATTGCTCTCTGGGCACATATGCGATAGTTGGAGACGCGTTTGTGAATTTCCAGGTCTCCCGTGTGAGATAGTGCTTGGGTTTCACTGCAGCCTCAGTTTGTTTTTTGACTATATGAATCATCAGTATTTATGTTTCTCTATTTAGACCTCAAGTGACAAGAGGGGTTGCTCTAATGGTAAGCAACTCCCACTTTTGTGAGTTGGAGTCCCTCAAGAGCAAGGTGGTAAGTTCTTGGAGAGAAGGATGTCGGGGTCTATTTGGAAACAGCCTCTCTACTCAAGGGTAGGGGTAAGTTCTACGTACACACTATCCTACCCAGACCCCACTAAGTGGGATTATACTGGATTGTTATTGTTGTTTAGACCTCAAGTGATTAAACATTATCCTTTTCTTGTCTACTTTATATAGCAAGGGTGCTTCTCTTATACATCCTAAATTTGCAGGTCCCAACTTGAATGGGCTATTTGGGAGGCAGTCTGGTACAACTCCGGGTTACTCTTACTCTGCTGCTAACAAGAACATGGCTGTGACATGGGGAGAGAATACACTATATGACTACTTGCTCAACCCTAAGAAGGTCAGAATAATTTGTGTTTGCTTTTTGAGATATATCCGTTTTGAATGACTTCAGCTCTTCACAAATATTGAGTGTTAAGAGCTCCTTGAAAAAAATTGCTTCTAGCAGAATTTAACTATGTACGTCAACGTGACCCTTCTCTCTTTTTTTTTTTTCTCTGTTTCCCTTGAAGTCCTGTATCTCTTTTATTTGTTGACCACAGTTAGGAGGTATTAGTTACTTGAAAGAAAAAGTTAGGAGGTGTTAATTCAGGTCCAACTGCTGTGAGTCTCTCTTATCCACTCTCTGATCCTTTGGCTTGATTCTCAAGTCATGCCACCCGCGGAAGGGGGGGGGGGTTGTTGATCATTTGAAAGGAATTTTATTATTTAAAATTTAAATCAGTCAAAACTCCTCAGAGATGACTGTCTGAAATAATGTGTGAAACTGGTGGAGAAGAAGAGAGTAAGATATTAGAGGACATGAGGTATCAAGATACGAAAAAGCAAACTACTTTTGTTGCCTTTGGGATGACTGACTGATAAAATGTGTGTAAATGGTGGGAGAAGAGGAGAGTATGACCATTAAGGGAATCAAACGTAGGTCTAGCAGCAAACCTAGAAAACATATTGCAATTTTGTGCCATTGGGAATTGAAGATGTCTTTGCACCTTGGAGTTGAGTGCTCTTGGGATAACATCTTGTGTGTAAGTTGTGTGAAGCTGCAGTAAATTCCACTAAACTTTTCAGGTTTAAATATCTTGAAAATACTAAAATGCTCAGGACTATGGTAAATGAAACTCAGGGATGAATGACGGGACAGATGCTAAGAACAACTTGGTTGCAGTTCTTTCTGTGTGTATCATGATCATCATCATCATGCTCTTGCATCATACTGTACATTAACATGCATCGTGGCTTGTTCTTATATTTTCATCTCATACAGCTTAGAGCTCAATTAGATGTGCTAGGAATCTTTTCTTGAGGCATAATGTGTATGGATGCTTGTTAGAAGCTGAATGACTTGAAATCCTTTCTTTGCAGTACATCCCTGGAACAAAAATGGTTTTTCCTGGGTTGAAGAAGCCACAGGAGCGCGCAGATTTAATAGCTTATCTCAAGGAAGCAACTGCATGAAGACTTTCCTCTACAGAAGCATGATAATACTTTTTGGTTGTAGCCTAGGGAATAGTTTGGTCATTGGTGCCAGTTATAGTTCAATTCTTTCTTACAGTCTTGTTATCTCTCAAATAAATTACTCCACACGGATCTTTAAGCTCTCTCTCTGGTTGAACTAATCGGGTAACGAGGAATTTTGTCGAGAACATAACAGTTACTGTCTTCCAAACATTTATGTGCTTACAGATGTGCCTTAGCATCAAATGAAAGACTGCATTCTTCTCCAGTGAGTTGTTTAGTCCTGGAGTTATTCGGTTTCTGGATCGCATTGTTTCTTCATCTCAGATTTTATTATATTAGAAAACAAGCCAAACACAGGAATATTTCACTCAGCCTAACGTTTCTTATCATCTGTATTCCCGTGGGCCGTGGCTCTCTTCCTTCTGTTTTTCGTTGAAATAGAGATTAATGTCGTCTACTGGCTAACTCAATCTTCAGTTTCTCGCATTCTTTTACCAAGATCCTTGGAGACATGAAAGCAACAAATCGCGCAACAAAATGTAACAAAATCTTATGTTTTGTAGCCAAAGTTTACATTCACTACACAACCTCTACTATTTTAAAAAAAATGAAAAAACAAACACCTAAAGAAATATGTTAATGTTCAAGTTGTTAGAAAAGAAATCCCCCTGCAATTTTCTAGGTAATGACTGCTTATGTGGTAGACACTCAACTGTAGAGGGGACAGAAATCACAATCTTGAAGAAGATGGGACTTGGAATTGGATTGAGCAAATAAAAGGAGATTGATTACCAAAGTTGGATCCTTTCATGTTACCTATGACAGTAAGTTGTATTAATCCAATGATTTGGTGGAAGCGGGGAAGGAGCGAGAGCGCAGTGAATTCCAATTTCCATGTTGTACTATGAGGCAGAATGACTGCACTTTGTACTGCTAGAATGGTGTCTAAGAGGAAACTAGAATGTGCTTGTGTATGATGTTAATGGGATAATACATGATAAATTTCAGATTCCACGGTGTGGGATAATACTGGGTATGTTGTAGTAAAATATTTATTTTAATTACACCAATCCTCAAATAAGTGTACCTTTTATTTGATGAAGAAATTATTTATCGAGTAAATATTATAAATGGGAGAACATTTTATCTTGTGATAAGAAACAAAATAGTATGGTGAAAGAAAATATTTATATATTACTGACTTGGCATAGAGTTTGTTTATGAATGAAAGAAAGATTTTGTTTGTTGGATGACCATTTGAGAAATTCAAAATTTACAGGTCATGTTTCCGGCATCGGAAAGTTGATTTTCTGAGTAAGATTATGATTTTATTATGACAAAATATTTAAAAGTGACTTTACTACATTATTTCCATAACTTGCCTGGAATAGTTTATATTTGTCAACAACAATAACAACGTCCCAGTATAATCTCACAAGTGGGGTCTGGAGAGGGTAATATGTACGCAGACCTTACCCATACCTCGAGGGGCAGAGAGGTTGTTTCCAGGAGACCATCGACTCAAGAAAGCAACAAGATGAGATATATTAGTACTATCAATAAACTCATAATACAATAACATAAAATAATATACATAACATAAAGTAACACAACTAACAACAATATATGAAATCTAAAAAAATACGGAAAGGATGCAAGGTATAATAATATCTACCCAATCATGCCTTGCGTCAGTATCTCAGCAGTAGCATCCAAGGACTAAGTCCTAACTGTCTAGTCTTACTCTATTGCATTGTATAAATATCCACAATTTTCCCTAACCTATAACCTTAATGCTCGACCTCCCTAGTCGTAACGTAGTTTATATTTGTCGATTGCTTAAATTTCATTTCTGTTAAAATAGGAAGAGAAAGGGAGAACATACCTAATCCAAGTGGAAAACCTTTTCATTTGTGAGCACGAATTACTAAGTGTATATATTCATTCCAACATGGAAATCTCATGTAACCAAATTGTTAATTGTCAAGATTTGTGAGTTTTCAAGAAGTCTTTTCTAGAATTCAAACACAAGTTTCAACACTTCATTTATGAAAATTGATTCCACTATTCACATAAGGCTAGCCAGTCTTCACCTATAAATTGAGAGTACCTGCTTTGTTTTCTATCCAACCCTCATCAGAAATCCATTTTTAATTACTCCATTACAATATTGGCTTATAGTACTTTTATTACCAAAGATATAATGGCATCGAGTGATAAACGTGAAAGCAAAATGATCAATGGCACTGTTCTGCTCATGAAAAAAACACCTTTGGACCTTGGTTCATCTGAATTATCAGCTCAACCTCAAGCTTATGAAATTCTTGGGCACAAAGTCATCCTGCAGCTAATTAATTAGTTCTGTTCATGGAGATGATCAAGGTATGAACTCTTAGTATTTACTCCATTTCTCATGCTTCAAACATAATGGTCTGGTTAAATGTGAATATATGATTATCTTGAAAGTGTAGATCGAATGAAACGTCTTACTTTTATATTCTTGAAGGAAATAATCTGAAAGGGAAACTTGGGAAGCCTTCACATTTGGGAGACGAAAACAAATCAGGCAACACTGAATCGAGGTTTAGTGTGACATTTGAGTGGGATGATGAACGGCTTGGTACTCCAGGAGCATTCATAATCAAGAACCTTAATCAAAGTGAATTCTTTCTCAAGTCATTGACTCTTCATGTTGATGATTCAAGTCAAGGCAGTTTCCACTTTGTTTGCAATTCTTGGGTTTATCCATCTGACAAGTACAAGTCGGACCGTATTTTCTTTGTGAATCAGGTACACAAGTAACATGATTTTAACTCTAGTGTTATATAGAGCGGTGGTTAGATCTGCCATGTTGTATGGGGTGGAGTGCTGGCCTGTGAAGAACTCTCATGTCCAGAGAATGAGAGTTGCGGAGATGAGGATGCTCAGGTGGATGTGCGGGCTCACCGGATTAGATAAGATTAAGAATGAAGTTATTCGGGAGAAGGTGGGGGTGGCCCCGGTGGATGAGAAGATGCGAGAAGCGAGACTCAGGTGGTTTGGGCATGTGCGGAGGAGAAGCCCTGATGCACCGGTGAGGAGTTGTGAGCGACTGGCGGTGGTTGGCGCGAGTCGAGGTGGAGGGAGGCCTAAGAGGTATTGGGGTGAGGTGATTAGGCAGGATATGGCTAGAATGGGGATTTCCGAGGACATGACCCTTGATAGAAAATTTTGGAGGTCTAGTATTAGGGTTGTAGGGTAGGGCCTTCTAGAATTCTTAGTACTTCTGTTAGGGGCTGAGTGTGGTTTGGTAGCGATCTCTATAGTTAATTAATGTATTGTGTTGTGCCTTTTATGGTAGTAACCGATTGGTATTATTGCATGTCATTCTACTTTTGGTTTTATGTTTAGATAATTATTTATTTGATTTATCCCGGATTTACTAATATTGTTTTGTTTTGTTTTGTTTTGTTTGTTGATTTTCTCTCTCTTTTTCTGAGCCGAGGGTCGGCCGGAAACAGCCTCTCTACCCTTTCGGGTAGGGGTAAGGCCTCTGTACGTATTACCCTCCCCAGACCCCACTTTGTGGGAACATACTGGGTAGTTGTTGTTGTTGTTGTTTGTTATAGATGACATACTCTTCTTGATTTCTTTATGATATTGCAATAGGCTTTGCTTCCAAGTGAAACTCCAGCAGCATTGCGGTGGTACAGAGAAGAAGAGTTACTCAGTTTGAGAGGAAATGGAAGTGGAAAGCTTGAGGAATGGGACAGGGTTTATGACTGTGATTGTTACAATGATCTTGGAGATCCTGACAATGGTCCACTTTATGCCCGTTCAGTTCTTGGAGGATCTGTTGAGTATCCTTATCCTCGTAGAGGAAGAACAGGAAGACCTCCATCAAAGAATGGTAATTAGTCTATTGATAAGCATTATTATTACCTTGTTTGTTTTATAACCTGCATACTAATATGTCCATTGTTTGTTTTTACAACTGATTGTATAGATCCTAAAAGTGAAAGCCGGCTGCCACAAATAGCTAGCTTTGCAATTTATGTCCCAAGGGATGAACAGTTTTCGCCCTTGAAGCTGACAGATGTGCTTAGTAATGCGCAGAAAGCCATTGCTCAGCTCTTTGCTCCTCAGCTTGCTGCTTTAGGAAACATCACTCTTAATGAATTCAACAGCTTTGAAGATGTACTTAAAGTTTATGAACAAGGATCTCCCGGTTTTTCAAGTATCCAATGCCACATGTTATTAGAGGTAATTTTGGATGAGAATTTGGCTCGAACCCTTTCTAAATTGATTCCATTGGTATTGTGTTTCTGAAACGTTATATTGTTTGTTTAGAGGAGAAGTCGTCTTGGATGTCAATGAAGAATTCGGAAGAGAGACGTTAGCTGGATTGAACCCTGTGTGCATTACTGGCCTAAAAGTAAATCTCTTGTTTCTATTTTAAAGACCTTGTCTTTGGTCCAAGGAATGTTGTAGTTTACATTTGTTGCTCTCCTGATACAGGAGTTCCCTCCAACAAGCAAGCTGGATCCTAAATTGTATGGTGATCAATCCAGCAAAATAACCAGAGAACACATACAGAAGCAGCTAGATGGACTGTCCATTGAAGAGGTAACTAATTTAACTCTTTAATGTTTCTAACAAATAAAGCAGTTTACCCTGGTTAGTGGTGACTCAACTGTATTATTGTTTCTTATTAGGCAATGAAGGTGAACCGACTGTTCATTCTGAATTACCATGACTTAGTGATGCCATATGCAAGGAAAGTTAACATGTCACATTCGAAGATATATGCCTCGAGAACTGTGCTCTTTCTGCAAAAAGAGGGGACTTTGAAGCCAATAGCGATTGAATTAAGCTTGCCTCATCCAGATGGAGATCAACTTGGTGCAATCAGCAAAGTATTTACTCCAGCCGAAAAAGGTGTTGAGGGTGCCTTATGGCAAATTGCAAAGGCATTTGTTGCAATCAATGATTCCGGAGTGCATCAACTCCTCGGCCACTGGTACCTAAATTCGTTGAAGTGCATTAATACTAGTCTATTAAACCATTTGTTTGATGTCGTGTTTAATTTTCTTTGCAGGTTACGTACTCATGCTTCAGTTGAGCCTTTTGTGATAGCGACACATAGGCAGTTGAGTGTGCTCCATCCTATCTATAAGCTTTTGCATCCTCACTTCCGTGATACAATGCATATCAATGCATTGGCTCGACAGGCTGTACTTACGCTGGAGGTATTGTTGAGAAAACTGTTTTCCCTGGTCCACTGTCAATGGAGTTGACATCAATTGCTTATAGGGATTGGGCTTTCCCTGATCAAGCTCTCCCTGCTGAACTTGTAAAGAAGTGAGTCATAAGTCATTACTTTGTACTGCAGTCTATCTACTATTTTACAATGTCCTTAGGTAATGATTTTTAAGTTTTTTTTTTTGGTTTTCAGAGGAGTGGCAGTGGAGGATCCTGATTCCAAACATTGTGTTCGCCTACTAATTCAGGATTATCCTTACGCGGTAGATGGACTAGAAATCTGGTCAGCAATCAAAAATTGGGTACAGGAGTATACCAGTTTGTATTACAAATCAGATGGCATGATTCAGAAAGACATTGAACTCCAAGCTTGGTGGAAGGAGGTTCGTGAAGTAGGACATGGTGACAAGAAAGATGAGCCCTGGTGGCCTAAGATGCAAACACGTCAAGAGCTAGTCGACTCATTGACAATCATTATCTGGATGGCATCTGCTCTTCATGCTGCTGTTAACTTTGGGCAGTATCCTTATGGAGGCTTTGCTCCAAATCGCCCTGGTATGAGCCGAAGGCTTATTCCTGAGCCTGGAACGCCCGAGTATGATGAGCTTAAGTTGAACCCCGTAAAGGGATATCTAAAGACGATTACACCTCAGTTCCAAACTTTGATCGGCATATCTGCTCTTGAGGTTTTATCAACACATACCTCAGATGAAATTTATCTTGGCCAAAGAGACACTGTTGAATGGACTATGGACAAAGAAGCAATGAAAGCTTTTGAAAGGTTTGGAAAGAAGCTGGCTGAAATAGAGGAAAATATATCAAAGATGAACAATGATGAGAAACAGAAGAATAGGTGTGGGCCTGTTAGGATGCCATACACATTGCTGTACCCTACAAGTGAACCAGGACTTACTGCTAAAGGAATTCCCAATAGCATCTCAATCTAAGTGCCTTTTTATAATGTTATCTTCAATAAGTTTCTTTTTGCTGTAATATTAAGCCAGCTTCTGCTCTGGTTATATAATGAAAGTATGAGATATGATCTCTATTCTTAGTTACATTGTGTGTCCATTTCTTCTTCTTGCTCTACTGTTGAATTTGAACGTAGCACCAACTTTAAAGCTTTCAGGTGCCAAGCCAATTAACAATTATTAAATAGTAATAAGATACGTAGCCTTCAGCTAATTGGCTTTGATTGTGTCGAGTTACTCCAATTATGAATTTAAAATAGTAGTATTGAATAACTAAAGTTGTGTACGTTGTAAACTCAAGAGGTTTGCCACACCGAAACACTAGTACTGACTTTATCTAACAAGAATCCTTAGAATTTTTTCACTAATTACACATGAAGAGGTAGGGGGACATGGGGGCTCCCTGTCCAATGACTGATGCCCCTTGAGGGGTTGAATGCTACAGTTTTGCCCTCATTAACCAAGATGGAAATTTAGGTGCTGATGTATGACATGATGAGTTTGGAAAGGACCTTAGGGAAGTTAAAGGCAATTAGGGTGTACTTGATGAACGACCATTCTAGCCTGTCAAAGGCTTTTTCCAGGTTAATTTTTAGGATCATGTTTCCACTCCTACCTATTATCTTCCTGAATTGGTTAATGTATTCATGAACAATGATGGCATTATCACTAGCCCTTCTGTTAGATAGGAAGCTGGCTTGGCTTGGGCCAATGATGGGTGCCATGATGGGCTTAACCTATTTACCATGATTTTTGTAACTGTCTTGTAAATAGTATTGCAAAACCCAATGGGTCTGAAGTTTTTCAGCATGGAAGCTTGAGGAACCTTTGGGATGAGGCACAAGAGAGTCTGGTTCATGGTGTTGTCCATGTGCCCTGTTGCAAAACATTGATTGCAGAATTCTATGACAGACGGGCCTACAATGTCCCAATATTTTTGATAGAAGAGGGGGTGAAGGCCATCAAGGTCAGGGACTTGAATGGACCAACATGGCTTTTTTGATTTCAGACACATGAAAGGATCTCTCCAAGAAGGATTTGTGACTTTGAAGCATGGCAGGCTCCATGGTTGAGTGACCGTTGGTAGCCCAGGGCACTTCTGAGTGAGAGATGGTGTAGAGGTTGTTGAAGAAGTTAACAATGGTTGACTGGATCTCTTTTTTATCAATGATCTCTTTCTTATCAGTGATCCAGTTGCCATTTTCTTCTTTGAGGGTGAGGATCTTATTTCTCCTTCTTCTATTCAAAGTAGAAGTGTGGAAAAATCAAGTGTTGGTATCACCTTCATTAAGCCAGTTGATCTTTGACTTTAATTTCTAGAAGTCTTCCTCATTTTTGAGGTTAAGGTTGAGGTCCTTATCGAGCTCAGCTTTTAGGTTCTGAAGGAAGCTACTGAAATGGTAACTGGCAGACTTTTGGATTCCATTGATTCGAGCTAGGAGTCTAGTCTTTTGGTGAAAAATATTATCAAAGACCTCTTTGTTCCATTTTGTGGCCAGTTTTTGGAATTCCTCAGTTGATTAGAGAAGGGTGGCCTGGTGTTGGAAGGCCTGAGTGATGATATTGGGGAAGGTGAGGTGACTAGCCCACATGGTTTCAAATATGAAGGACCTGTTTGGCTTATTTCTGGGTGGCCCTTCCATTTGGATTTTTAAGGGACGGTGGTCAGAGTGGGTCCTAGGGAGGTGTTAAACACTTGCCTCGGGGTACTAATTAATCCACCCTTCATTTGCAAAGCACATATCAATCCTTTCTAGGATTAGGGTATTATAGTTGGTATATCTTTTGTTGGACCAAGTGTATTTACTACCTTTATACCCTAGGCCAATAAGGTTGTATTTGTTGATACAGTTCCAGAACTGTTTGTTACGGCTAGGGTTTTTAGGGTTTCCCCTAAGCTTATCCCTAGCTTTCAGGACTTCATTGAAGTCACTACCAATGAACCAATTGTCATTGGTATTCCTGGCTATGGTAATTAACTGCTCTTAAAGGAACTTCCTTTCATCTAAAGTATTACTAGCATATATTGTAGAGAATAACCAGGGGGTGTGGTTAGGTCTTATCTTTACCATAGCATGAATTCCCTAAGGGGTGTTGGGTACTTCTTCTACTACTACTAGAAGTTCCTTCCACATGAACACTATTCCTCCCCGACGTTCCCACAACTGGGATTGGATAATCATATCAAAATCCAGGATTCTCGCCAACCCCTGGTGATCAGTCATCTTGGTTTCTAACAGGATAAGCATTGTTGGACTGTGCATTTTGACCATTTCAAGACAGTGACGCTTGAACTTCGCGCTATTACCCCCAACATTCCATATGATGTAGCTCATTATTGGAGATGTTGTTGGGGGTTGTGACCCTACCTGTGGGTTCGATTGGCCTGGAATGTTGGGCATCAGAGGTGCGGGGACCTTCTTTTCAAACTTAGGATCGGGGTTAGGTTCAGTAGTGGCTTTGGCGGTCCCTGAGTTTGGCCTGAGACTAGGATTAGTCCACATTTGGACATCATTTTGGGACATAGCACCACTATCACTTCTGATGTGTCCGAGCTGAACTCTATTGACCTCACCGAGTTCAGGATGACTGAATCGATCCTTGGTAGTATGTGGATCTGCTCCGCTTCCTTTGTGGTATCCTTTTGCTTGAGAATCTCCAATGCTGTGGAGATTCCTTGATGGATGTTCTGTAGTGTGGGAGAGGAGGAAACCCTCTTTGGAGTGGACGACTTGTGTTTATGTGGTAGGTTTATCTGAGTGAAGATAGGTTCTGCTCATGGGTCTTCCTTCATCAGGTCCAGGAATAAGGGAAGGGTTTGGAAGCTTTGGAGTAAGTGACTGTTCAAGACTTGGGGGTTGGTGATTGGGGCTGGGCTGTCCCTATTGGCAATCGACAGCCACAGGTGTGGCCCAAATGCCATCAAAGCTTTGTTGAGAGCTTCCACCATCACTCTTGCCAGGTATGCTGGGTTTTTCACAATTAGAGTGATGGCTTTATTGTCGATCATGAAATCATATGAGAGGCCCTGCCCCTGCAATGCAACCTCCAGCCAGGAGGCCGGTTGGTGGCCCTGTGGCGGAGGGTCAGTGGAGATGATGGTGGGTGTCTATTCTTTTGCCATTTTTGAGTTTTTTTGGCTTTGCTGTTTTGAGAAAAGGGTGGGGAAGGGTTATTTTTCTGATCACCCATCATAAAACCTCCTAATGTCCCATCTAGGATAGCAGAAGAGTTGCCTTGTTTTGGGATTAGAGAATTGGGGTGTTCATTAATTGGGGATATAACGAAGGTGACCTTTGGTGTCTTTTCAGTTGAAGATGGAGGGGATTGCACTCGATTGCCATGACTGCCTTTTGGTATTTCTCCATTACAGGGAGAAGTAGTAGATGTGGTAGGGGCAGAATAGGTAGTGATAAGTGATTTGGGTTGTTCTTTGCTGGTAGAGTGTTTGGATTCTTGGGGCTTGGAGTGAGTGGGGCTTGTCCCTTTAGGCGTGTTGCCTAGTGAGATGTCTGATGCATTAGTATTTGGGCTTGGGTATGCGTAGGATCTAGGCTGTTGGTCTGAAAAAGTGGGCTCGTCTGAGTTGGACCCGACTTTCCTTTTGGAGCTCGTATTGGCCTGGTCCATTAAGTTTTGGTTGTGTATGTGATTTGTTGACTTGGGTTCCAGAGTGTAGTGCTTTATTGGGCCGTGTGGCCTTATTGTTTAATTAGTAACATTATTGGCATGTTTTTTACATTGTAATTGAAAGACTTGGTTTGGAGAAACTTACATGAGAGCATCGAACATATTCACATGTACCTCTGGTGATGCATTATTTCTTGTCTTTAAGTGTTGACTTTCAGAGCTTGAATTTTGTGGGCCCTGTTTGCGCCTTCTAAGAAAGGTTACAGTTTTCCACTGGCTCTCCTCCGAAGTGAGGTCTGATGGTGGTTGATCTTGTGTTCCCTCAGTAGTGGCGGATAGGGGTTTAGTATATGAGCATCTTATGGTTGTTTGACTTAGACTAACACATGTTGTGCATAGTGTTCCCTCCCCTAAGTAAATCACTGCATGTTTGTGATCACCAATGATCACTGATGTTTCTACAGGTGCTTCGAGTGGGACTTGGATGCATATACATGCATATCTTCCTCGTTAGGGTGGAGGAGGTACATTGATCAATTTTAAGTAGTTTTCCTAGCTTCGTCCCAAATTTTTCCAGTATCATTGTGTCGTAGAATTCTGTTGGCAGTTGGGGTAGCCATATCTATATGGCAGTTGAGGTAAGTGTTGCTTCCGGAGAAACAAATTTAGGCTCCCATTTTCGGACAGATAGAAAGTGTTCAGAGACAAGCCATGGTCCTAAGTGTAATGCTTTCTTCCAAGCAAAAGTTTGCTATGAAGAAGTCCCATCCTAGGTCAATCAAAATTAACTGTTCGGATGGCTTCCATAGCTCGATTAGTTTGGAGCGTAACATGTGATGGGGCATTTTCTTTTGAACACTTTGATGATCACTAAGAATTTCCATGGTTCGTATAGTCTTTCCTTTTCTTCTGGAGATACTGGAATAGATCCTTCAATATGTTTCCCTTTGACCCCTTTAGGGGTTGATTGGTGCCCCATGTCATAGTAATTTGCTTGGTTGGAGCTTTGCTTATCTAGTAGCATTTCCTTGTATGAGTGATTAGGTAGTTCTACCTCCATTTTAGTTTGTTTATCCGATGGTTCTGATGGAAAGGGTAATTTACTGGGTGGTGGTTTCATGGATTGGTCGTGAGTTGAATAGTCGAGAGAAGCTCGCGCCTTACTATGCAAAGTATTTAAGAAAATATAGCTTTTAAACTCTATATTGATTATCTACTAAATCTTTATTAAAATTAAATAAATAATTATTCTATAACTCAACACATGATTGAAAATATATATTCCAACAACTATATGTTCAGTTCTGACATTTTAATAATCAAACGGCTCAACCATATGTAAATTATATATTAAATTCGCCTTTGAATAAGAGAAATATGGAGTTATAGTTAAACCCTCTTACTCCCATTAATTAATTATTGTGTGAAAATATAGTACTGCACCAGGATTTGAAAAGATAAAAGGAAGTGGATAAAGAAAAGGGCTTACTACATTAAATTTCTACTATTGTACGTCAATATCAAACAAATTCCCTTTTTCTTTTATTTACAAAAAAACAACATAAGTTCTCACGGCCTCAAAACCTCCGAACAGGCGAAAGAAACACAAAAATCCTCCGGGGAAAAAGAATATGAGCAACGAATAGTAATGTTACTCTACTCTTCCTACATTTATTCTGCTGTTCTATTTTTTTTTTGTATTACATTTTTCTTCTAACTGATTTTCATTTATTAAATTTTTTTTCCATCTTTTTTGCAGTGATTACTTGTTCAAACTACTGTTAATCGGAGATTCTTCTGTTGGCAAATCTTGTCTTCTTCTTAGATTCGCTGTATATTCTTTACTGTTCGCACTGCTTTTTGTTTCTTTATGTTTGTGTGTTTGAATAAACGTTTGTGTAATGCAAATATGCAATGTGTGTGGTTATTATTATTATTATTATTATTATTATTTTCGGGTACCAAATTATTTACTATTGGAACGAAATGAGTCTGAATAGAGAATGATGCAAGGATTCATATAAAAGACACCGATATTGGAATGAAATAGGTCGCAAATAGAGTGAAAATGAAAGCGAAGGAATCATATAACGACCCTGAGTTATTTAATATTTGGAATGAAATGGGTCTCGATATAGCGGAAAAGATGCTAGGATTCATATAGTGACCCCAAATTAGGGGAATCATGGTAGCCCAGTTGGTTGACTACCTCAATGCCCACCTTGTTAATGGGAGTGTGATTCCCCACCTTATAATCCCTACCCCTCCCCTCCTCCTATGTACAATAATACAAAAAAATTCGGGTTTGAATACTGCCGCAGACAAAAGAAAGTGGAGACGGTTAGAGGGGCGTGCCCATTATCCACCAACATTTGAACCGTGTGCCACTTGCACTTGGAGATTTTTTGGTTTTCAAAAAAAATATGGTGGCCTAGAATGAAATGAGTCCATATGGAGCTGAAATGGGTGCAGATGATTCTTGTAGACACCCTGACTAGTTTGGAAATTGAGGCGTAGTTGATGGATGGATGATTGATTTGAATGAAGAAATAATCAATTTCGTTAGAAAGTCTTTTCTGGTTTAAGGATTTTCTTTGTGGATATTGTGTTGTGGTATTGATATTTTACTTGGTTTGATATTTTAGGATGATTCGTACGTTGATAGTTACATAAGCACAATTGGGGTTGATTTTGTAAGGCTCTCTACCTCTCTTCTAGTTTATCGCTCTTATCCTTACTCGGTGGTTTGATCTTTGATGTAATCTTTTTCTACTTGGATTCTTACTTACAGAAAATTAGGACCGTGGAGCTGGATGGAAAGACAATCAAGCTGCAAATTGTAAGTATAGTCCATCGGTGCTATGTAAATTTATAGATAAAGCTGCTGATGATTTGGTTAGTAATATTGAGCTCATATTGAAATCTGCTTAGCTTTTTAAAAATCTTCTGAATTCGTCTTTAACTTTTTCAAAAAATTGTTATAAGATGAAAGTGCGTTTTCAATTGTCTTATGCTTGATGCGTCTAAGATTTAGAGAAGAAAGGGTAAGAAAAGCTATTGTATTAGGATGAGGCCAGAAGGGAAAGGAAAAAGGTTTTCGGTTGGGGAGAAGAGGAATGGACAGCCTTTTTCTTTTTTTTTTTGCACTTTTATTTCTTTGAACTATTTGCAGTCTTTGGCATGTCCTGCTGCTGGTTGGTGCTTGTAATGTTCTTTTCTAGCATATTAGACGGAACTTTCTTTAGCAATTTCAGTTGTATTGTATCATTGCCAAAAAGTTCATATTATTTTCCTCTAATTAGGTGTTGATTATCAGAGTGTTAGGAGACTGGTATTCCCTAAAAGAGTGTCATTGCTCAAAGTTATCAACTCCTTGTTTGAATGTTATTTTTGTCATGACTTACATACTATGATGCCACTTTTCTGTATTTTCAGTGGGATACTGCTGGGCAGGAACGGTTCCGGACTATAACAAGCAGTTACTATCGTGGAGCACATGGGATTATTGTGAGATACTCCCTTACCTAGATCTTATTAGAACTTGCTCAGCCCATAAAAGCTCGTAAACTACTTGAGCATTATTTTCAGCAGTACTCTAGCATCTCATTTCTGGAAACAGATATTTCTAGTAGCATTTTGCTGATGATACAATTTTTCTGTGTGTCCCAATGCTTAGGTTATTGGATCTTAAAAAATGAAGCAAAATATATCCATTCATATCTTTTCTCTAAGAATACTTCTGAAGGAAGAAATACCACAATTTACACGCATTATTATCCATGTATGGACAATTCTAGAATCGAGATTTTATGAGTTACCATTCAAATTTTAGGTAGTTGTTATGCTAGTAGCGGCTATAAGCTTTAACGAACTGACAGTTTTGTTGTTCTTAGAGGCAATAGCAATATATCATAGTACTAATTATGGATATTTCTTAAAAGCAGAGAATGTGAAAGCTTAGGCATATTTGATTCCATGATGTTAATTCTACTTTTTCGCATGAAAGTAAGGACTCGCCGTAGAAATCAATTTTAGATTTTTATAAGTTGCACCGTTTTATAAATATTCTACTTCAAGTAAGCCTGACATCAATATTCTCCTGCAAGTAAGATGGGAGATTCACAGCATCCCTACTTATATATCTTTTTCACTTGCTTCTTTTCTTTTATTCAGTCTAGTAATGTCATAGTCGTTAAGGCTTCCTTTTGTTCTTGAAGTGTTCTTATTTGCAATTATATTGTTCTAGATTGTTTATGATGTAACTGAAAAGGAGAGCTTCGACAATGTCAAGCAATGGCTGAGTGAAATTGATAGATATGCAAATGAAAGTGTTTGCAAGCTTCTGGTTGGAAACAAATGTGATTTGGTAGAAAATAAGGTTGTGGACACACAGACAGCAAAGGTATTGCTTGTTCCCCTTGCATCAGATTCATTTAGTTTGTTTACGTTTTTGTTCTGCTCACTGTTTCAGCTTTGGCGATGGAAATCAGACTATTATATTGGCTTCTTGTGCCAAGGGTAGAGATCACTTTATGTTCTCACATTTGATTCTGTTCCATTTATGCTTGAGATATGAGTCCTTTGAAATTTGTTATTCTTTGCCATGAGAGATTTGCATATTGTAGGAATTACCATTGGCTCACACATTATTAGCACCGGACATCGCACTTGCCTGGAGGCTGGGTCATCAATCAGAAAACATATACGATCTTTTTAATGTGGGGCCTAGAACACCTTGATTTAGTCACGTGAGCCACCCATTAATTAGATCTCTATGCTCAAGTTCATCTGTACCTATTATCTCTGGCTGGGTGCACAAGATCGGTTTTTGTTGGCATCTACATCGCTTGGGTAGTGAATTGACCAAGGGAGGTGGATGAAGACCCGGAGAGAGATTAATTTATGCCGAATACATAGACAGCCCCTTTAACTTGCCCCAATATTCCACCTGAACTAAGCTCATGACTTATTGAACAATTTAACCATACTCAAATGTGTGTCTATTAAACCCTTCAAAAAAATTAGTCAAAAAAACAAAAATACATATAGTTCTGTCACGACCCCAAAACCCGGTCGTGATGGCACCCGGCACATTGCTAGGCCAGCCCGACCAAATACACTCTCATCCCGAGCTTAGAGCTCAAAATCATTTATTTTAAGTCATCAACAGTGAAGAAAACAAGATTACACTGATAGTATTAAGAATATCCAGAAATCTCTCGTAACTTTTCGAAGAGCTGGGGTCACGAGCCAATAGTCTCTATCAGAATATCAATCAATACCGTAAATACTCTATAAGTCTAAGAGTACGCGGAATAAAACAAGTGATAACAGAGTAACAAGGGGGAGTATCGGATCATGCGGACGCCAGGCAGCTACCTTGACGATCTCAAATGGAGCTCTATATTAGCTTCAAGCTCAGCTAAGCTCCCAAGTACCTGGATCTGCACACATGGTGCATGGAGTCGAGTGAGTACTTCCAACTCAGCGGTAATAAAAGTAAATAATGTTGAGTGAAAGAAAACCACACAAGGCACTATCTCATGCTATAAATATACAAAATCATCTTTTAAAATGAAGTACACTTTTAGGGTATTTCTTTTTAACATATGTGAGTAGATTATTTAGAAATCTCTTTTTAACATCTCTTGCTCTCATTATAACAGATCAATACCTGGGTACAACCTCATAGGCTTGCACTCAAACCAGCCCCTTGGGCTCACCACTCCTTAACAATTTCCACCAGGGTATCTGGTCAATAAGGCAGATAACACATATATGCCAGTAATGTATGAGTGCTTTATGTCATGCCACATAGTACAAGTAAAGCCAATATATGTATGCAATGCAATGCACATGACGCTGTGGTGTACAGTCCGATCCATGCAAAGGTGCCCGCGCTCACTGTGGGGATTCAGACTCCGGAGGGGCTCCTACAGCCCAAGCACAATATCAATATCACTCCTGCTGCGGCATGCAGCCCGATCCATGCATAGACATGAATGCATATAAGCCCCTTGGGCAACAATATCATATCAGCTCACAGC
This sequence comes from Nicotiana noctiflora, assembly GCA_032618575.1. Classification (NCBI taxonomy): domain Eukaryota; kingdom Viridiplantae; phylum Streptophyta; class Magnoliopsida; order Solanales; family Solanaceae; genus Nicotiana; species Nicotiana noctiflora. The sequence goes on along the minus strand of JASVEL010013760.1, from coordinate 26,823 downwards.
AAAAATGTCATCAAAAACCTTGTTCAAGTTTTTCAAATCTTATAAAAATGCTGAGTAGAAAAATACCATTTTAAAACCTTAGACTGGGATGAAATTATGCACAGTATTATCAAGACAGTGATACCAATCCCTGAAGGATTCAAATATTCGACACGAAGCCCAAAACATTCTAATCAGTCCCATTCATGATAATTAATATCTTTATCAGAGTGTCAATTCAATTTCAAGCAATTAGGTAGTATTTTTATTAAGCTGGACGGACCAAGTCATAATCCCCAATGGTGCTCTACCCCACGTCCGTTATCCGGTGTGCAAGTCACCTCAATACAGCACTAGGATGTGCAAGTCCGGGGTTTACTAGCCCTCAAGACATCATTTACAAGTATTACTCACCTCGAACCGGCGAAACTCTAGCCCGCAATGCCTTAGCTCTTCAAACCGGCCTCCACACACGTCGAAACTAGCTAAAATCAGTACAATTATATCAAAATAGGCTAATAGAACAACACCCAATCGAAATACATGAAAAATCTCAAAATTAGCAAAACCCGAGCTCCGGGCCCGCTTCTCGAAAAATTATGAAACTCATATTTTCGGAATCCTCGTCTCACCACGAGTCCGTACATGTAAAATTTATCAAAATCGGAGTTCAAATGTCACAAAATCCCAATTTTACATGGCAAAAATCCAAGCCCTAACTTCTTCAATTTATACCCAAATTCAGAGAATTAATGGAAAATTCTTTGATTAAATGACGTATTAAGAACACGAGACTTACCTCCAATCACTTCCCGATAAAATCCCCTTCAAATTCTATCAATTAGCTCTCAATGTAGTACCAAAATGGAGGAAATAATGAGAACCCTCGCAGATGAAATATTACTGAACTGTTCTGCCCGTCCAATAATTAACACTATGCGATCGCATCACCCTCATTGCGATCGCATAGAACAAACTTTTAGCCCTTTCAAAATTATTTTATGCGATCGCACAAATCACCCTGCGATCGTATTGCTTTACCAAACAACCCTATGCGATCACATTCTTACACCCGCGATCGCATTGAACAAAAAAATAGGAACCTGGGACACTTGGCCAATACACTATGTGATCGCATAGCACCTTCTGCGGTCGCGGAGAACAAACCTCCACAACTATGCGATCGCATCACCCATATCGCGATCGCATTGAACAAAATTGAGCCTCCTCCCAAACCTTCTATGCGATCGCATCACACCCATTGCGATCGCATAGTGCAATCGTCTGCAACACTCGTGACAGCAATTCAGCTGTGTTCATCAACTCAAAATGGTCCGTTTGACCCCCGGAAACACCCCCGAGGCCCACGGGACCTCAACCAAAAACGCCAACCTACTCCAAATCACGATACGAACTTGTTCCAATCATAAAAACATATCATTAAACACAAAAATCATCAAATCATGGCGGATTTAAACCTAAGTTTCAACCAAAACTTCCGAAACCAACATTCAATCAAAAACTCGACCAAACGATGTCCGAATGACCTGAAAATTTGCAGACATATCCAAAATCACCTAACGAAGGTACTGCAATTGTCGGAATTCCATTCCGACTTCCGGATCAAAATCTCACCTATCGACCGGAATTTGCCAAAATTCCAACTTCGCCAATTCAAGCATATTTCTGCTCCGGACCTCCAAATTCATTTCCGATCACTCTCCTAAGTCACAAATGATCCCCCGAAGCTAACCAAACCATCGGAATTCGGTTCCGAGTCCTCTAACTCACAAGTCAACTTCAGGTTGACTTTTCTGAACCAAGCTTCATTCTAAGAGGCTATACCAGGTTCAACCCAAATTCACCCGATAAACTCTAATGCAGATGTAGAAACATGAAACATCATAATAAGTGGAAAACGGGGCGGTAACTCACGTGACGACGGGTCGGGTCGTCACAAGTTCACACGCTGATGAAGAGGCAATGAACAAATAGTATAAAGACACGTGACAGGGAAAAAAAGCTACAGTTATTAAGGTTTTGCTTATTCCCTTCTTTTTTCTTTTTTCTTTTTTTTTTATTTCTACCTGTTTCCATTGAAACTAGACGTACCTTTTCCCCCCTTCTTATTTCTTCCACTTTTCACATTGAAATCAAACGCTAAAACAAACACACAGCACCTAACCTTTCTTCTTCCTCCCCTCGTCATGACATCTTTTCTCAAAAACGTTGCCTTGCATCACTTGGGTCTGATCACGGATGCTTAGTTATTGATCACTTGGATCTGATAAAATACGTGTTTTTTTTTCTTTTTTCTTTTTATAAGTTATCACCTTCCAGTTGACCTTTCTGTTAAGAGATGAAATGGAAACCAAAAATACAAACAATAAAGAAGATACTCAGTATGCTCAGACATAAAACTTGATTGTTGACTAAGGAAATCTCTTGCTGCGTTGGAGAATGAGGAGGTTGTTGCTGATAAATAATAAGGGGATTACAAGACATGGCAAACAGTGCAAACAAAGAACAATACTGAAAATTCAGCTTAGGTGCTCAACAATTTGTCACATTGAAAATAGAAGAGAATGAGATTAGTGCAAAACAAAGGGAAAGAGTAATAACCAAATACACGATGCACATGCCAAAAGAACAGCCACTGAAAATTGTAAATGTCTTCAACTGCTCACCTTTTTGAAAAATCTGATGAGCTCCGACCGATAAGAAAGATACTATTGCAAATCTTCGTATTAGCTCTTCTCTTCGTGTAAGCCTCATGAGCTAACACAGCTTCACTCATCTTCATACGCCTCTTCTTTTTCTGTATAATTTTTATATTTTCCTCCAGGGATATTCCCTTTGGCTTCGACATCCTGGGGAATCTTCTCAGACATAGCTTCTTTCTTCTGAAAGTCTTTTCCTTCCATCTTTGGTAGGTTCAAGAACATTAATGTATCTCTTCCATCATTTGTTACTCCAGTGAATAAAATATTCAAATCTTCATTTCACTAATCTTATGTTGTCGATGCAAAGGGAGGTGAGGAAAGGGTGTCCGGCAATAGCAGCGTTGTAAAGAGCGTGAAGCGAGGAAAAGCGACAAGTTCCTTTTTGCTTAAAGCGTGAAGCGAGAAGCGAAGTGCTAGCTTTTTTAAGTCAAGCGGAATTTTTAAAAAATATTTAAAATACATATTGAAATAAAAAAAAAGCGGTAAGAACTAAGAAGAACTGAAACAAAAAAGAAGGTAGAAGAAGAAGGCGGAATTTTTAAAAAAATATTTAAAATACATATTGAAACAAAAAAAAGCGGTAAGAACTAAGAAGAAATGAAACAAGAAGAAGAAGAAGAAGTTTTCGCTACTGTCGCATCTCGCTTCATTAATTAACGTTGGCAGCCACTAAATATAGTGAAGCGCTCGCTACTGTATCTTCTCGCTTTGCTACTGTCGCATCTCGCTTCATTAATTAACGTTGGCAGCCACTAAATATAGTGAAGCGGTCGCTACTGTATCTTCTCGCTTAAGTCCCGCTTCTCGCTTTTTTGGCGGAAGAACATGCTTCATATCACCTGCTACGCTTCACAACACAGAAGCGACCATGTGCCCCCCTTGCCTTTAAGCTCTGAAGCGAGCACTTTCCACAACACTGCAATAGAAGATGAAGGAGAATAAAAGAAAAAAATTAAAATAAAAAGTTCATGTCTTTCTACGCTCTTAAAAGAGGTGCACTACATGCACAGTGCCATGTAAATAACCAATGTGTAGTTTATATAATTTCAACGGCAAAGGGCCTAAAATGCCCTTCTACTATCCAAAATAGGACACCAAAGCCCCTCGTTAAAACTTAGCATCTAATATACCCTTACCGTCCAAAAAGTGGCTCATAAATACCCTTACTTACTAACGGTGGACAATTAATTCCACCTGGAATTACATTTTCCTTTTCTTAAATGCCACATGTATTTTATTTCGGGCCCACTCTCTTAATTCCTTCATTTAATAAACGGAAAAGGTCCTAAAATGCCCCTATACTATACAGAATAGGACATCAAAGCCCCTCGTTAAAACTTAGCTCCTAATCTGCCCTTATCTCCAAAAAGGGGCTCATAAATAACCCTAATTACTAACTGTGGACAACTAATTCCACCTGGAATTACATTTTGTCTTTTTAAAATGCCACATGAATTTTTTTTGCCACATGGAATTTAAAATACCCCAATCCCTGATTATTTCCCTACCCTACACCCCGGGCCCACCCCCAATATTAACTTAATGTAGCCGTTACCTTCTCCCTCAATTATCAGACCATTTTCTTCTCATTTTCATCCAAAGAAGCTTTTCCCTCAAAAAAAATTACCTTCATTAATATCTGGTTTCTCAAACTAATTGGGTGACCTTGAAGATTTCGAGTTGGGTTCTAGTTTAGGTTTAATTCGTTTTCATCTTTATCAGTTTATTTTGGAGATTTCTCTAATGTTAAAGTTCGAGTAGTCTGCTTCAGCACAAGTACACAACGACACCTCCTAATCGAAAAACTACTCGAACTTTGACATTAGAGAAATCTCCAAAATAAACTGATAAAGATAAAAACGAATTAAACCTAAACTAGAACCCAACTCGAAATCTTCAAGGTCACCCAATTAGTCTGAGAAACCAGAGATTAATGAAGGTAAATTTTTTTGAGGGAGAAGCTTCTTTGGATGAAAATGAGAAGAAAATGGTCTGATAATTGAGGGAGAAGGTAACGACTACATTAAGTTAATATTGGGGGTGGGCCCGGGGTGTAGGGTAGGGAAATAATCAGGGATTGGGGTATTTTAAATTCCATGTGGCAAAAAAAAATCCATGTGGCATTTTAAAAAGACAAAATGTAATTCCAGTTGGAATTAGTTGTCCACAGTTAGTAATTAGGGTTATTTATGAGCCCCTTTTTGGAGATAAGGGCAGATTAGGAGCTAAGTTTTAACGAGGGGCTTTGATGTCCTATTCTGTATAGTATAGGGGCATTTTAGGACCTTTTCCGTTTATTAAATGAAGGAATTAAGAGAGTGGGCCCGAAATAAAATACATGTGGCATTTAAGAAAAGGAAAATGTAATTCCAGGTGGAATTAATTGTCCACCGTTAGTAAGGGTATTTATGAGCCACTTTTTGGACGGTAAGGGTATATTAGATGCTAAGTTTTAACGAGGGGCTTTGGTGTCCTATTTTGGATAGTAGAAGGGCATTTTAGGCCCTTTGCCGTAATTTCAATTAACATTGGGTGCTCAATAGGTCATAAGCTTAGTTCAGGTGGCTATATAAAACATTCGGACGAGATTAGGAGACTATCTATGTATTTGGCCATTACTTTAATATGATTTTGGGTGGAGAAAGAAGACTGATCAGGGGCCAGTACCTAACTTAGCTCTCTTAATGAATCTGTGGTAGACATTTATAGGCTGTTTCCTGTGATGTATTAGCAAATAATCATGGTATAAAAATCTGCATAACTTTTATCCCCTAGTGTTTGGTTTAAATTTCAAATTAAGCATATTTAATCCTTGTATAACTCGTACCCCAATATACTACAACAACAACAAGAAGCCCAATGTAATCAACAAGTAAGGTCTGGGAAGGGTAGTGTGTATGCTGACCTTACACTTATCTTAAGAAGGTAGAAATATTGTTTCCGACAAGTAATAGTAAAAAACCAAAGGGAAAGAAACAAGTAAAAATAGAAATCTATGAATAAGTATACAAAACTACTCTAATACTACTACTGGTACTGAAAAGAAACGCACACGACATATACTAATCCTCTACCTTAATTTTCTACTTCCACATCCTCATATGAAGATATGCCTATGTGAGCTGAACCATCGCTATGTCTTGCCTAATCAGCTCTCCCAAATATTACTTTGGCTTACCTCTACCCCTCTTTGGACTCACCGAGACCAACCTCCCACACCTCCTTACTGGTGCATCTTTGTCTCCGCTTCACATGCCTGAACTATCTAAGCCTCGCTTCCCGCATTTTGTTTTTTAGGGGGAGACACTGCTACCTTGTCCTGAATTCTTAATCCTGTTTGTCCGTGTATGCTCGCACCTCCATCTCAGCATCCTCATTTCTGTTATTTTCATCATCTGGACATGGGAGTTCTTGGTTGGTCAATACTCCGCCCCATACAACATAGTTGATGTAACCACCACTCTGTAAAACATACCTTTAAGTTTTGGTGTTACATTCTTATCATACAAAACACCTGATGCAAGCCTCCATTTTATCCGGTCCACTCCAATACGTTGTGTGACATCCTCGTCAATCTTTCAATTTCCTTGGATACTGACCCAATTTACTGAAAACTATCTCTCTTGGGGATAACTTGTGTATCAAGCCTCACGTCAACGTCTGCTTCTATTTCATACCCCAATTTTTGTACTATTTTATACCGTTCCAAAGATGGAATAACTACAACAACAACAACAACCCAGTATATTCCCACAAAGTGGGGTTTGGGGAGGGTAATATGTAGACAGGCCTTACCCCTACCCGAAGGGCAGAGAGACTGCTTCCAGTCGATCCTCGGCGCAGGGAAGAGAAGGAAAACAAAAACAAAAACACAAACAGCCTTAGTTACTCCAGCATAAATCCCATAAATAATTATCTAAATATAAAAGTCATAAGTGCCATAAATAAACTGGCATGCAATAATATTAAAACAGTAACTACCAGAAATGACTACCATAAGAGGACACAAACCAATACACGAATCATCTGTGGATAGTCCTACTACGCCTCACCCAACCTTGGGAAAGGAGTACGAAAAATCTAGAAGCCCCTATCCAACAACCCTAATACTAGACCTCCAGACTTTTCTATCAAGGGCCATGTCCTCGAAAATCCGCATTCTAGCCATGTCATTCCTAATCACCTTTCCCCAATACCTCTTAGGCCTCCATCCGCCTCGCCTCACACCGACCACCGCCAGTCGTTTACAACTTCTCACCGGTGCATCAGTGTCACACCTCTTTTTTACGCACCCGCAAGGATGCAACTCGCATCTTCTCATCCACTAGGGCCACCCCACCTTCTCTCGAATAACTTCATTCTTAATCTTATCTAACCTGGTGAGCCCGCACATCCACCTAAGCATCCTCATCTCCGCAACCTTCGAACATGAGATTTCTTCACCGGCCAACACTCCGTCTCATTCTTCTTCAAAAAAAAAACACTCTGTCCCATGCAACATGGCAGGTCTAACCACAACTCTATAAAACTTCCCCTTGAGTTTCTGTGGCACTTTCTTGTCCCACAATACCCCTGATGCAAGCCTCCACTTCGACCATCCCGCCCGTATACGGTGAGTGACATCCCCGTCTATCTCCCCATCCCCCTGAATCACCGATCCAAGATATCTGAAACTATCCCTCTTGGCTATGGCCTGAGATCCAATCTTCACGTTCCCTCCCACTTCTCTCGGCTTGGTGCTAAACTTGCACTCCAGGTATTCTGTCTTAGACCTGCTTAGTTTGAAACCCTTAGACCCGAGAGTCTGTCTCCATACCTCTAGCCTCTCGTTAACGCCGACCCTCGTCTCGTCTACCAAGACTATGTCATCAGCAAATAACATACACCAAGATGGAATAACTAATACCATGATTATCTATACATGGATGGAGATTCAGCACGACAAAACTACCCTACTCCCAATATCCTTTTCAATGAGCAATTCATTCTTTTTTGTTTAAAACCCTGCTACCTCGTACTAATAACAGCCTCGGTCTTTTTGCTAAGATATAAAATGAGTGATAAAAATCAGAATCTTTGAGAAATAAATGATAATGAGCGTGAAATTATTTGGTCGTTTTCAATTAAATTAACAACCAATCACGAAGCTTTCCAGAGAATTATCCAAATCCATGGCGAGGATGGAAAATCTGGGCAGAAAAGAAATATTTACCTACTGTTTAGAAGAACATAATGTAACCAAATTGTCTGTTTCGATCGAATTTGCAGCATGCAGTAATAATATATACTAGTACTCTAGTAGACAAGCTCCTTTATCCTTCATTACAGCTACAAACAAAATTCGTTTTTTATAAACTAACAAACCTAGTGAGAAAGTTGTTCTTCTCCTAGCTAGTTTAGTTAGAATCTCTTTTATCATCTCATTCCTAATCAATAATCAAATAGCTCACTGTTGAAGGCATTGTCTGATATGATTAATCAGTTAAATGAAATAGAATACTCTACTAAAATCCAAGGGTATAACGATAATCAAAATTTTGTGCAGATTTTAGCCAAACATAAGTTTATGTTAATCACTGTATATGCAATTTTTAATACAATGAACCAATCATTTGATAAAAAATAAGTTCTGTATTACAATCCATGTATTACTAATTTCTGCATTACTAATCCCTACATAATTTGTTTCTAAACCAAAAGTTTTGGGATTATGACATCATTCATATGTATGGATAACTACTACCATTCCAAAGGCTGTGTTCCATCTAAGGGATTGATTTTTTGGTTACAATCAGAAAAAGAAAGTTGGTGATCCGAATATTCATTTGTTTTCCTTTTTCTTTTGAATTATTGTCCAATTCTTTGTTTAATAACCATACAGTTCATTCATTCTGTGGATGTTGAAAATATATCTCGTCCACTCTTTATATTCAGTTCATAATTGTATGATATGGAAGAACCTAACCCTTAGTTATACTCTCATTCCGAATGATTTCCTTGTGATGAATTGCAGGCATTTGCAGATGAGTTAGGTATCCCTTTCCTTGAGACAAGTGCAAAAGATTCCATTAATGTGGAGCAGGCTTTCTTGACGATGGCTGGAGAGATTAAGAAAAAGTAAGTTGGCAAAATTTTATTTTCATGTCTTTAATCAATTTGTAAAGTACTTACATTTTTTAAGTAACGCCATGTCTTCTCAACCAAAGTCATTTAAGCTATTCTCAATTTTAGTAGATGAGGGCAATGATCGATTTCAACGTTCATTTTAAGCTTTTCAACATAGATTGCATTGGTGGATATTAAACTTTCTTTATGGTTAATTTCTTGCCACAAATGTTTACATCTGCTACTACTAACTATTTGCGATATGCTTATTAGATTAATAATGATAATATTGAGACAATGATGTGAACAATGACATTAACGATAACAGAATTTGTCTATTCTCTGCTGAACTACATCTCCAATTTGTGATTCTGCAGAATGGGTAACCAACCAGCTGGAACGAAGAACTCAGGTAGCGGTGTTCAGATTAAGGGACAACCAATTGAGCAAAAGAGCAACTGTTGTGCCTAACTGCTTATTCTGTACCTTGCTGTTCAACTGCAAAATGTTGAATATGTTGTATCAAGAACATACAATTCTTAAGAGTGTCATATGGATCTTGTACATAACGCACTTATGGGAATTGCTTGGTGAAAAACATAATGCACGGAGACTCATTACTTGCTTGGCAAAGCTGTTATAGCATGCTCTTGTTGCTATGTCCATAACAATCTGTAGCATTGTGGCCTTACTCGGATTGCTTGGTTATTGTGTGTTTTTTCTATTCTCAACACGAACAAACATGCAGTCTAACAATTAATGAAGTTGGTGAAGATTATGAGCAACTCCCAAATCTCAACAGAGAAAAAAGGCAAGGCGGTTTATTTTTTTCATTTGCTTAATTTTTGGTGAAGTTACTCAGTATTTGTGCAGGTGGAAGATCAGCATCATCATTATATATATATATATATATATATTATATAGAAAAGGGAAGATGGTTGACCAAGGACATATATATCATTTCATAAATATTTCATGTTTGTATTTTTTAAATACAAAATACACATGGACCCCACATTTAAATATACTATGCATGTGTTTGATTAGACTATTTGTGTAGTGCAAATTCTCATTTATAACCTTTTTCTCATTTTGGAAAATTATTAATTTTATTTTATTTAAATAGAAGTTTCCATAGAGAAAATAAAATTAATTTTTTAAATAATACAACAACAAAAAGAAGTATTCTATATTTACTTACCCTACTATCTTAAAGCATTTTGAAAATAAAAATTAAATAATTTTCATCTTCCATATTATTTGAAGACGATTTCAAACTAAATATTTTTATATTCAAAAGTAATTTTAAAATATATAGATTGTTAAACCTCAAAAGTTAATTACCCGAACACCAATAAAATAATAATTTTAATAACATTACAATATTGGGCCAGTATAGGGGCCTTTTCTCGTCTAGTTATAAAATAAATATATAAATAAATAATTAAATGTTATGCAGTGCCGGCTTTTGGGTAAAGCCACTGAAGCCCAGGCTTTAGGCCCCCAACTTTAGGGGGGCCCATTTTTTACCCTATAATTTATTTTTTAATTAAGTATTTTTAATCTTATTATATATCTTGGTAAAAACTGAAAAGGAAAATATCTATATTCTTTAAAATTAAGCCCCTAACATGTAAGTGCAAAATTTATGAAAGGAATCAAGTGATTATGTCTTTTCCTCATTAAATATTATTTACGTAAATCTTTCAACTTTCTTTCTTGATTTTCATAATTTTTTTTGAAGTTTCTATGTTTTCAATCAAACGTTACTACTATTATATTTTTCATTTGTGCCTACAAGAGATCCTATTGTTTCGTATTTTTCGTCTATCAAGCTAAAGCGTGCGAGAAGTATATTGTGAAAGCAACACATATTTATTTTTACGTCAAGTTAATGAATCGGATTAAAATCTTATTTAAAATCAACCATAGCACAAGAAAGATCAAATGGATTATCTATAGTACCGATTGAAAAAAAATTATTAGAAGAAATTTATATTAAAATAATTATTCATAATTTTGCATCTCAAAAGCTAGAAAATTAGATTTTAAATAAATTATAGTATATAGTAATTTTATTTTATTTTTGAAAAAATTGTTAAAGGCCTCTTATGCTAGTTTGGCTTTAGGCCTCCAATAGTATTGAGCCGCGCCTGATGTTATGTATTGGAATAAGTAGCTTCAGTAGGTTGAATGCTAAGTTAAGATACTAGCTTTGAAATTGGGTACGGAGAGCTTCACCGATTTGGTATACTAACAAGAGTGTAGCCGTAGGAGGTTTGATTCCCATCACGTGAGAATAGCTTAATTGCATGGGAAAGATAACTCGTAAAACTTGAAGTATGAGCACTTCTATTTGACCTCAATCAAGAAGAAGTTCAAAGATTAATTACTACAATAATCATAACAAAAGGATCAAACCAATTGATAAAAAATATAAAACAAATACGTTCAAAATTTAATTATAATAATGATAATAAATAGATAAAAACAAAAGGATAAAAGCAGTCGATTGTGAATAAGGATAAAAACAATCGATTGTGATTAAGAAGAGCAACATGCTTTCTTGGTGTTTATCTCCTCTGCTCCAACAACAAGAGTCTTCCCTTCTTTAATGCTAGCAGGTGCTGGGTCCTCTCCTGAAGAAAGTGACTTCTTACTGATTATACGATAGATTTCTGAAAGATTCATCTGGAAAGCTTTTTCTACGTTCGTTGCCTCCAAAGCAGATGTTTCAATGAAAGAAAGCCCTTCTCTTTCAGCGTAGCCCTGAGCATCCTCTGTAGGAACTGCTCGCAGATGCTTCAGATCAGTCTTGTTTCCAATGAGCATAATCACAATGTTGGAGTCTGCATGATCCCTCAGTTCCTTTAACCATCGGCTAACATTTTCAAAGGACATAGGTTTTGTCACATCATATACCAGAAGAGCTCCAAGTGCACCCCTATAGTAAGCACTTGTAATGGCTCTATATCTCTCCTGTCCAGCGGTGTCCCAGATCTGAGACTTAATGATCCTTCCCTCAACCTGTGCATATATCATCAGTTTAGCACGAAAGAATGATTTTCCAACTGTACAGTTTTAGAAACACCCAAAGACGTGGCAACTTACATTTGCTCATTCAACAACCAGAAAAGTGATATTCACTTGCTTACAGCATGTCAAAAGCTACGTTGAATATTTAAATCCATGGAAAATATCATGACATCCATACAAAGGTAGACTTCATTAAACGGTTTTTGGCAATCATGTTTGACCTCCTAGTGACTTGGAGCAATACTCATAACTTAACTCAGTAATTTTGAAGCTTACGATGTATCCACCATTTTTGATTTTACAACCTCTCATCTAATTGGTTTTGTATGGAAGGATCAGAGATTAACATTTTTCTCCCCAGTGAAAACTTTATATTAGAACGGGAGGGAAAGTGTGTTACTTGATAATTTAGCATCTTCACTCATCACCGTCTCAAGCAGAGAGGATGCCACTAGCATTGTTATTGGTGACCTCCCAGTAAAAAGACCTAATTCATGAAGTTAACAATTAGGAAAAAATGTCAAATCCTAGCATCTTCTCTAGTGCTCTCCCCAAGTACTGAATGTGCTCATAAACAGCTAACCGCAGCCGGGGGGGGGGGGTAGGGTAACATAGCTCTTGAGATAGAAAATCACAGCATATTAACAGGATGGCCATCAACCACGCCAGGAGTTTTGAGAAACGTAAAACCATGAACCAATACAAATACTACAGAAGGCAACCACGGAAACAACTCCTTCCTCATTAGTAAAAGCACGTCAAAAGGATAGGTTATGAACTTTTTTCCAAACATAAAATGGATAATAATGAGAAGAAAGGATTATGTCATGCCGTCACTGACACAAATATTCTTAATGAAAGTATTTGCTATATCTATAGGCAAACATTGATTAGGCAATACAAAAACATTTATTTTAAGAGGTTTAATCTACTTCCCTCGCACTGGACAAAATGGGGCGTAAATTAATGCTCATGATTTTATCCCTTTCTTTCTATCCATCTCTTTTCTCAGCCAAACATTTATGCGGAAAAAAGCTTATGCCTTTTGCGCTCCCTGTAACACTTTTCTTCAATCTAATATAAAACATCCATAACAGACTTCTACGAATAACCATGTAAACCATAAAGGTAAATTTCCCGAGTATGGTACATTTGAATTAAACAATAAATATGTAATACCAAATAAACCTTCGTAACATGAACAAAAACAGGCTCATATTGGTTGTACTAATATTTTTATGGAAAACCAAGTCACTCTCAAAGTGTGTTTATATTTTCAGATTATTTTGTTAGTTGTCCACTATAAATACAAATTCAAAAAGGAATCAAGTAAAACGATTTATATTTTTAACATATTTGAAAAAATTATATTTTTACATAACTTTGTTAAATGTCACTTTAAATATAGATTCCAAAAAGTGAAGGAAAAAAGAGTGAACTTTCAATAACTTCACAGCAAACCAAGAAGTGATAAAAATTATGGGCTTACAAAGATCAACATAATTTCTCAAGGGTGTTTGGACTTTATTGATAGTTTCAACAGTAGAATAGATCTGCCACTTCTTGTAACTACTCACTTAAGCCACACACGAGTGATCAATGCTCTTTCCTTTTCTCTCCTCTCTTTTTCTGCATCACTAATGCTTTTTCTTAATCCGACACTCTTACTTTTCCTTATTTCTGTTTCTTCAAATCCAAACGTCTAATAGTGTATTAAGTGATTTAAATGTTGAACCAAATAATTATTAGGGCCTGTCTAGGTATCAATCACTTTATCAATATTTACAAATAGTATACTTCAATAATTACGAATATTAGTTTGACCATGACTATTTGCAAATGTAGCTCAGTAATTGAACAAGAAATGAAATATTGGTTTGAAGGCATCTTTCAAGTGAAATTCTCATTTCCGCTCACAAATCTTTAACTTTCTCAAAAAAAAGAAAACTTCCCATAAAGCTCTTGCTAAAACACAATATCAGCAAACTCTTTTTCAACTTCAAATACTCTTTTTCTAAATCTCAACTAAAGTATTCTCCAAACGCCTACCTAATAACTTGAATCGATGAAAAAAATTAAGTAACCAGGCTCGGCTAGATTGCAAAGATCTAAGAAGTAAAAAGAAGGCTGCCGTGTCATAGATCGCAAATATTCAAGCACAAGCGCATTATTTAATCCAAATCACGAAAACTAACTTCATGCCACCAAACGAGGGAATGCACACACATCATCCAGGTCTTAACTAAAACCGAGCTAATATATGATCAATGATAGTGCGCACTGACGCATAGGTCCAGAGGCGCAGAAATGTAAAATTCGAATTCGCAAATCACAGTAATGCTTGAATCGCTTCAAGCAAGAGCGAGGAGAAACAGAGATTGCATACAGTTTGAAATGAATAATAAAAAAAAGGTGGATTCGTCGTAAAGAAGGATTTTAAAAGAGGACCTGGAGAGTACGAGTGGCGAATTCAACGCCGATAGTAGATTTGGACTCCAAGCAAAACTCATTTCTAGTGAATCTGGAGAGCAAGTTGGATTTGCCTACTCCTGAATCTCCGATTAACACTATCTTGAACAAGTAATCGTACTCCTCGTCCGGTCTCCTTGCCATCTCTATTTCTCTCCCTCTTCCTCACACTCACACACACTCTCTCGCTCTAGAAAAATCCTTTGCTTGAGAGCACTCTCTTCGTACGATTGTTGAGTAGACGGTGATGGCAATGAAGAGTGAGTTTTTACCCGAAATGACTCGAGTATATGCGGTTAATGTAAGTTGTAATGACAAATATACCCTTGGACTGCTTTTGACTTCTTTGGATGTGTGTTTTTTCAAACTTTTTTGACGCATATAGTCACAAAACTTCGTCGGAGCTATGTATCTCTGCTTTTGCGGAAGAAACGTCACACTTACGGCAGTCATTTGGGTTCAACGCGTTTTCAAACAAAAATTAATAAACGAAAAGAGAAATAGGGGCGTCCAGCACATCGTCCTTGAGTGTAATCCTCATAGAGAGCAAATCATGAGGTATCCTCATAAAGACCCCATCTCGAAACATGTAATTGAGTGACGTTACTCTTCTACTAAGGTAATTAAAAGGAGGTAGTTAATTCCTCCGAATCCAAGTTGTCGAAATAACTCGGATATCGCCCCCCATGCTTCCACGGTCCGCTTACCGAGGAATAGATAGGCTCGTTTGATCAAGTTTTAAAAATATTTTTTAAAAGTATTTTTAGAAAAAAGTACTTTTAAAAAAAAATTATGTTTGGCCAATTTATATAAAAAAAATTACTTTTTGCAACATTTGGTAAATAAATTATATTTTGCCAATCTTTTTAAAAAATACTTTTGAGTGTCAAATTACTAAAAATGATAGTATGAATGTCTTATAATTCTTTTAAATAGAAAAATAAACTCAAATATTTAAATAGAAAAATAAACTCAAATATTTATCGTAAGAGACTATTGTGTTTATTTTATTTTATTTTATTAGAATATATAACATAAAGTAAACAAACATATTAAAGATTTAAATTAATTTTACACATATAGTTATACAAAAGCATATATTATTATCTAGTATAATTACTTACTCTTACATGATGATTTGAATCATCAAAACACATCATTCAATATGAATTAGAAGTCTATTTCACAAATTACTATATATTGATATTCTACCATGAAATAATAGGTAAAGTCACTCACACATGATAATATTTCTCGATAATTTCATCTATATGTCTATCACAACGCCCCCATATTAGTAGAAAACTTGCCTTGTCTTTCTAAAGAAATATCAGAAGGTCCGTCTCCTTCCTCAATCTCTATAGTAATGTCTTCATTAGCATAATAATCGAATTCCTTATCGGTAGAAAATATCGTCGAAAGAAATTATGTATAGTCGTGGTAATTGTAACTAGATGTTTTTGAGTGTCAAACTTGAAAGATTGCATTAAACGTAAAATAGAAATAATTTTAAATATATAAACATAAACTTTTTTGTAAAAAAATAATTATGTTTAAATTCAAATTCAAAAGGGTAACTAAATATTAACAACACACAATGTAATTTTTTTTAAAAAAATTAATTCAACAAGAAACTAGTTAGTATTACATAACCTTACTAACTTTGTCATAAATTGCCAAGTGGCGTATTGTCAGGCTATTACTTGGCTTAATGTGTGATGCATTTTCTTCTTCTTTTAGTAATATATAGATAGATTATGCGATGAAAATTGTAAATTTATTACCTATTTGTAGGTAATTTTCACAAATTAGATTTGATAACTATTTTAAAGATTCGAGAACTAATAGCATACAACAAAAAGAATTATAAATAATTATTTGTAGGGAGAGATTTGATAAATCAAAGAAGGATGTAGATAATTTAGTTTATTAGTGTCAAAAAAGAAGAAGATAATTCGGAAAGTTACAAGACATTACACAAAGAACAAGTCCAAAACAAGAAAAGTCAATAAAGAATTTGGAAAGTTATAATATTATTTATCTATATGATATCTTTAATTTTAAAAGAACGATAAAAACTAAAAACAAAATTGAAAAAAAAACTTAAATTAGTAAGGGATAATTTGGAAAATATAAATTTATGGTGAGGATAGTTTTGTCTTGAATAAATTAATTTTCCACTTCTGCTTCTGCTTCTTGGAATAAGCTAGAATTTTTTGTTTCTTCCAAAAAGAAAAATTGCTTCTGCTACTTACCAAAAGTACTGCTTTGTATTGGCCAAACAGTTTAATTTTTTTTAAAAGTACTTTTTTGAAGGAAAAAGTACTTTTGGCCTCCCACAAACTTGGCCAAACAGGCTCTTAGAACCCGTTGGATGAGCTTATTTTAAGTGACTTTTAAGCCAGAATAGCTTTTAAGACATAAGTTAAGAATTCTAACTTTTGACTTTTGGCTTGTTTTTTTTATTTTAGCCTAAAAACAAGTGCTTAAAAGCACTATTTTATTTTATCCAAACACTACAAAATGGTTTAAAAACTATTTTGGTTTAAAAACACTTAAAACAAGTCAATTCAAATGGGCTCTTACTCCCTCCAGTTCACCAACTTGCTTTAGGCATGGCCAATATAAAAATGCTAAATTCTAGACAAAAATGGTTAGTGTAATTAAATAATCCTTAATTAAAAATAACTCCTCGGAACTTAAATGGGTCGAGTAACCTTTTATTTTCGTTCTCAATTTCTTTTTTATTAGAAAATTGTTAAATGAGCAAGTTAAAGTGGATGAGGCCTTTTTAATTTTTTTAGAATTTGTGGGTCAACTATAAGGTTTGAAAAATAATATTTCTCTCTTTATTTTCCGCCCAAATTGTCTATCATCTCTCTACTCTCTCTCTCTCTCTCAACCCTCTCGATCATGGTGATTTTCGACAGGAAGGGACAAGAATCAAGCTTCGATTTTGGATGGAATCATCTTTATAGACCCGAGTAAATCCTAAATATTTTTTGTTTCTTACATTTGTGATTTCGGGTTTTTTAGAGTGATTCGTTCATGTACATGTTCAATATTAATTGGTTTGTGTATAACCATATCTTATATGGTGTGTGCGGTTATATATGCTTCTTGAAGTACCTATATACTCTGTATTTTAGAATTTTATTGTAACTGGCGACCTAATATTTATTGATAAGCATGTAGTCGATTGTCTTCTGTTCATAGATATTTGTTGGAATTAGGACTTATTTTTCTTATTCTGATCATAAGTTTCAAATTATTTAATGTGGCCTTGCATATTTGCATGCAGGTAACATGAGGAAGAAATCAATTGATAAAAAGCATATTAGAGGGTGTTGATGAGGATGAGGAAGAAGACTTGGACATAAACGCATGACAAACTCATATGGAAGAACAAGTTTCCGAAAAAATAATTGTAAAAAAAAATAGGATAGTGATGATGAATCTTTAGGTGGGGAGGATGATGAAAATGGTGACCATGCTGCTCAAGAGGTTGATAAAAATGTTGAAGAAGATGAAGCGAAAGAAGTAGATGATGAACAACTTGAAGATGGGCTAGAAACTGAAATACATGCAGTAAATGAAGGTGACCATGATGCTCTGTCAATTACTATGTTTGTAAGAGCGATCGATGCATCTAAATACAAATTCACAACTTCTCTAAGAAAGCATAGACGTTTTCCGACCAAGATTAGTGTCACGTCTAGGATTTGTATTCCATGAGTTCAAGGATAAACTAAGAACAATCAAATTGATGGAAAAGTTTAATAGTAGTTATTATGGACAATTTGCAAAACTTTCAGAGCACATGACACAGTTATTGTCCATTCCTTGCTGATTTGCCGAATTTATTGCACGAAGAAGCGCAAGTTATGATTTTTAGTGGGAGACAAGCTTGTTCACTTTGTATTAAAGGGGTTTGCTATGATGACTGGATTGAAATGTGGTGTCAAACCAAGTAAAGAAGAAATGAAGAAAGTAATGGATGATGGCAAAATATTCTGCGATTAAGTTTGTTTGTCTAGCAGAAAAGGGGCGGATGCAGAGCTGCTTTTGAAGCAAGTGAAGTCCAAAAAGTTTAACATATTTGAGAGGTTGAATATTGCATTAGCTTGGTTTGTCTATTCAATCTTTCTTGCAAGGGACAATGTAGTGCACGTTGATAATAAGCGGATTCGTATGGCTAATAATTTGGAAGATTTTATGAAATATCTGTGGGGCAAGGAGTGTTTTGAGTTTACAATTGAATACTTGAAGAAATACATGTTGCCAATGTACAAATCATATGTGAGCAAGAGGAAGAAAAATAAAATATCTGGTAAAAAATCCAAATCAGCTAGTTATGTCATATATGGCGTATTCATGGTAAGTATTAAAAAATATTCTCAAAATTTATTTACACTCGAGTACTATTAATTTATTTACTGCAGACAAAAATTAATACTTTTTGGTTCATGAAAAAATTTAGGCACGGGCATACGAAGCAGTTTTGCTATTTGGTTAGAGTGTCGAGAAATCAAAGGTCATATTGATGTCGTTGCCAAGGATATTGAGATGGCATAAAATAGCCCGAGCTAAAATACCCGATATTTATAAATTAGTATCATATAAAGTACCATATAGCCATGATAGTAAGGTGTATAAAGTATTTTAAAAATAAATAGAATTTTGAGTAAATAAAAGGATAATTGACTAATTACCTAATAGCAGGAAATTACCTAATTAATTAATTGATGAATTATAAGATAAGATTAAGAATCCCCACGTGGCAGCACCCCTCTAATCCTATGAATGACTTTAGTCATTAGTCTAGGTGGAAAGACTAGGACAAGTCTTACAACCTAACTAATACACCATTTTAGAAAGAATATCACACTTCGTCTAGCAGGGAGTAAGTGAGCATATCTTTTTGGTTCTAGAAACACGTAAGAAAATGCTGGATTGAGAATCTTGGTAGGATAATTGTCAAGGACGGGAAAGGTCTTCCCTAAACTCCCAAATTATTTAACATGAAATGAGAATATCTCCATCTTCATGTTTAGTTTATAGATAGCTAAAGTATCAAATGTTATGGATATAATGCAGAAGCAACCACCGTTCTTTAAAAGTATTGAGAAGTTTAGCCACTAAAGATGGAACATGTGTCCTAAATGATATTGCTGTAGCATGAGGATATGTGAACTTTGAAAATATAGGGGCAGCCAACCATGAAAGTATATGTTTTCTCATTTCCGTAACGAGACTTCCTTGAGTCTTTTTTTCCTGCTTCAATTCACCGTTACGTATTTAATTGTAATTGACGTATGTGAGAAGGATTATCAAAAAAATTAGCTCAGGTATGTTAAGGTTATTTCTTCTTTTTTTTTGGCGTGATCTATACGATACAAACGAAACGAGAAAATGCATAACTTCCATAAATAGCTTTATTCATAGAACCATTAGAGGTGCATATGTTCTTCAATTCTCATATGTCCTATTATTTTATCATGTGTTCATGGGTCTCACAAAAATACGTAAATTGAAAAAGTTTAGTTCATGATATTAACTAAAGGCATAATGGACTTGTGACATTCCGAAAGATTTTATTGACGTACTTGTCATGCATTGTATTCACTTATACATGTACATTGAACCATGACCATATGGTGTTATAAACGCATATATATGTATATTATATAGGATATGGGAAAGGTTACAGCTTTATGTATGCATCACCACCTGATCAACTGGTATACGATGATCATTTTGACCATAGTGGCTGAGATGATATGATGGAATGCTCTCAGAGTCTTTATGATGTTATGTACATAAAGACATATGCATTACACTACATTTAGACGCATATTGATGATACTATGAATATTTCATGATTTACAGAGCTATCCAGGCTTACAGGTTGAGTCCTTTGTTCCATGTTTCTTCTATGTCCTTAATTAATATTGACTTACTGTTATGTTTCAGTTCCGCCTTACATAATACATTATTCTTACTGATGCCCTTTTGTTGGGGACACGACATTCATGCATGCAGGTATAGACAATTAGTTTAACGAGCCCTAAAAATAGACAAGGTTAGCATTCAGTGAAGGATCGGTAAGACTCCACCTCATTCAGAGTGCAGCCGAGTCTATAAGTCATCGTGTCAGAGTTTGACTCTACACTTATGGGTAGGCCGGTACTCTATCCTATTTGATGTCAAATAATCTTAAAGACTTTATAGATACTTGCTTATTCTGTACAGTATGTCAAAGGCCTTGACGGCCCATATGTATTCATGTTTTATGACCGATGGTTCATTGATATAACATTTGCCCACTTACAATTGTACGTTACGAGTTTTGGCCATGTTGTCCTATGATCGTTACAAAAGGAATGAATGAGTTACATAGTGGTTCGCTCGGGCTACTACAGCATCGGGTGCCAGTCACACTTCCCCAGGTTCGGGGCGTGACAAAGATCATACAATTTAAGGTACTTATACAAGAGTAAAAAAAACTAAGCTTAAGAGTCACAACTAAATTACTCACTATTCTCAAGGCATAATCGAATCACGAGATATTGCTTCACTTCAAATCATAGGAGAAGGTTTTCTACTCCAAACAAAAATAAAACTAACTACACCCTATTCAAACAAAACCATTATTGAAGAATTGCGGCACAAAGAAAAATCAAGGGAAATTTATTACACTACCTACAAAAAAAAACTTTTGTCCCTTTTCCTTTGACTTTAATCCCTCAAGAAACCCGTCGATGATATCCATCGTCGGGATAAATCGAAAATTTTAAAATTTTAGTATTTCTTTTCCATTTTTTCTATTTATTAAAACTAACAAAAAGAAATACATATACATACAACATACAAATATCCCCTATCGAAACATTAAGTTGTGGCATGTTCCCATGATACACAATTAAAAAAGCACAAGGTAAAGGAAACTTCCCTGAATATCTAGTCAGGGTCTGAGTCGAACTCGGACTCCATTCCTCGCACCCGAACTAATACACACATACATCCATGCAGACAACCTCTTCTTAGCCTTTTTGGGATACACCCCACACTTATCTTTCTCACTCATTTTATCCTTCTCTTCCGAACTCTTTACTTTTCACTCAACACTTGAAGTTGGTTTTACCTTTTGTGCCCCCTTTTCTACATCCATCTTAAAAGTCACGCAATTGGATTGACCTAAAAAAAATGGCTTTTCAGCACAAATAGCTTTTAAGTCAAAAAGCAATAAGATGGTGTTTAGATTGGCTTTTAAGCTCGCCAAATCAGTTTTTAAGTTCTTTTTAACTTTTTTTTAATGTTTAGTAAAGTTAAACAATGCTTAAACTAAATTAAAAACTTCTTAAAACAAGTCAAAAGTAATAAGATGGACAATTCCAACTTATTATTTTTTGGCTTAAAAGTTATTTCTGTTGAAAATATGCTTTTTAAAATCCAATCCAAATGGACTCTTATTGCTTTTGTCTTAATTTAATACAAGTTTTTAACTTATTTTAAGCACTTATTGTGTCATCGCTTGGTTTATAAGTAAATTTTGTATTCCGAGACCTTAAAACCTCCTTTTATATCACCTCGATTTATGTGCATAGTCCAGACGTATATCCGGAAAGCTTTTATGTGAAAATATGATAAATAGAAATTTCTAGAGTTAAAATTTGATTATGGTTGACTTTGATCAACGTTTTGTGCAAACGGACCCGGATCTAGGCACTTGCCAGCACATGGGTTCGGTTGTGCCGATGCTACACTTTGCACTCTTTTGTGCAGATCCTGGTGGTGTAGCTTTCGGACCGCAGTGAGGTTGCTACTTCTAGTTCATCAGGCGACCCGAGCTAGTCCTGCATGCGTCCGCAGGCCTTGGCGTCTCCTTCTACTCTTTTACTTTTTCTTTTTCTGTTTCTTTCATGCATTTCCAGAGATATATTGTATTTTTTTTCTTCAGACCTTTATTCGTAATACTCCTAGACCGTCTGTGAAGTTGTGACACCGATCTTGGATAGTTTACGTATGTATTGGTATTGGCAGTTTTAATGATATATTATGTTCAGTCTTCCGCTTATTAAATTCCGTTGTGTTATTAAATGGCTATAAATTGTTAAGGATTAACTGAGAAAAAGGTAAATAACTCAAATGGTTGGCTTGCCTAGTTTTTATCAGTATTGTCATGACCCAAAACCCAGACCCGGTCGTGGTGGCGCCCCTCGTGAAGACAAGGCCAAGCAACACATTTCCAATCCAGTTTTTAAGCAATTAAACAATAAGCATTGCGTCTAAAACATGATATAAACTCAAAAGTAACAATGACAATATAAAGCAGTTCGCGAAATACAACCCACCACAGCCCGATACCGGAGTGTCACTAGTCATGAGCATCTACTAAGGTCTAAAACACAATGAAATTCTGGAAAATATACTATAATAGTCTAATGACATCAAGAGGGAGTAAAGTTGTGCTACGGACGTCGGGCAGCTATCTCGCTAAACTGCAATGACGCTGCCACAATTCATCCAATACACGTTACTGGGTGCTAAAATACCTGAATCTGCATACAAGGTGCGGGGAGTAAAGTGAGTACTTCAACTCAGTGACTAATAATCATAACTAAAGTATGAATGGTAATAAATCACGAAAAGTGCATCAACATGTTGTATAGAAGTAGTACAAAACCAGTAAGAAGCAATGAAGCTGTAAAATCTCTTAAAACATCCTAGCTCAGTTTAAACTTCTTTAAAAATGACCTTTTCAATAGTTACGCAAAATGCAAAACAATTAGTGCAAAAAATCCATCCCTCAGGCGCAAATACACAATTAAACAGGTAAATGAGAGGCAAATAAGAAAGATAAGCACAAAAGGTTCGCCCATCGGGCACAATGTCAACAAATCAACCCTTCGGGCTATATCTCATAACAATACCAGCCCCTCGGGCTATATCTCACATCACAATAGGTATCCGCGCTTATTGGGGTGTGCATACTCCTAAAGGGGCCCCTTACGGCCCAAACGCAATATCAAGATATCATAAAGAGGTCCTCGACCTCATATCAATATCAAGCGACCTCATGGCGTACAATCTCAAGCCCTCGGCCTCATAATAAAAATCAGTGTATCACCGCTGCAGCATGCAGCCTGACCCAAAAGATTTAAATCGGTGTATCACCGTTTCGGCATGCAGCCCGACCTAAAATATATCCTCACAATATAGGCCATCAGCCTTACTCAGTCAAAATCACATAATCCTCCCGGGCAATAGTAAAGCAGTGTTTCTCAGCCTAAAATATCAGTTAAATATCATTTGAGTATTAAAATTGAGTGAACATGGTTGAGTTTTGAAAACGGTGGAAAATAACATGACTGAGTTTAAGTATAAAGTCAAAACAATGAGGAAGTATCAACAAAAATCCCCCGAAGAGTTCAAATAAGTAGCATGAAGCCAAAATAAGGTATTCAACCCAATAATGATGCTATCAAATAGATTTCATTCAAATACACGGAAAAATCATCAATCGGGACACACCAAGTCATAGTCCCCAATAGTGCACGACCCCACGCTTGTCACCAAGCATGTGCCTCACTTTAATATAGCACCATGATGTGCAATCCGAGGTTTCAAACTCTCAGAACATCATTTAAAATTATTACTCTCCTCGATCCAGTCCAAACTATAGCTCGCAATGCCTTGCCCGCACGAATCAACCTTCGGATGCTCCAAATCTAGCCAAAATCAATACATATTCATTAAAATATGTTAAGGGAATAAAACCCATTCGAAAATATCCAATTCACATAAAAATTTCCAAAATTACTCAAACCCGGCCCCCAGGCCCGTGTCTCGAACTTCGATAGAAGCCACCTCAATAGTATCCTCGTCATCACACGAGTCTATACATACCAACAACATCAAAATTCATCCACAATTGACCCTTCAAATCCGTAATTTTAGGTCTCTAATTTCAAGCCTTAGTTCTTCAATTTTATGCTTAGATTCCATGATTTACTAGGTGGAATTCACATAATAATCGAATATTGAGTTCAAAAATTTTACCTCCAAGTGATTCCCCTTGAATCCCTTTTCAATCCTCTACAAAAAGCTTCAAAATTGACCAACAATGGAGGAACTTAGCCTCAAATTTGCGTAAATGAGCTTTTAAAACATTATGCCCAGCTCTAATTTTTCCATAATCGTGATTGCAGAGAAACCATCGCGATCGAGAAGCACAAACATTGCCGGCACACAATTCACTCTACGTGTTTGCGTGTATACCCATGCAAACGTGATACTCAAAATCTTCCAACTACGTGATCACGGAAGAGACCACGCGACTGCGATTCACAAAAACATACACTTACTTGATCGCATCCCTATCTACGCGAACGCATAGAACAAAAGCATTGAGGAACCCAACCAATCCTCTTCCTCTATGCGAACGCGACATGGCCCTTGCGAACGTGGAGGGTCAAAACATCAAAAACCCGCAACACCAACAACTGAGATTCTGCAATTTCTCACAACATGAAATGGTCCGATTGACCACCTGAAACTCACCTGAGGCCCTCAGAACCTCAACCAAACAGACCAACATATCCCATAACACCATTCAAACTTGTTCCAACCTTCGAAATGTCACGACCCGGATTTCCCACCATCGGGGTCAGGATGGCGCCTACTAAATGGAAGCTAGGCAAGCCAAATATTAATTACATCTCCATTAATTACTAATTTCTTATTAACAACATAAAAATTACAGCGGAAGACTTAGTCAAATGTGATAAAGAAAATCCAAATCCGATACACTACCCAAGATTGGTGTCACAATACTCACGAACTTCTAAGAATAATACACATAGTCGTTTGAAAGAAAATACAAGCTCTGTTTATCTCGATTACATGAGATAACGGAATGAAAAGCATAGATAGAAGAGACAACAGATCCTGCGGACGCCCGCAAGGCTACCTCGTAGTCTCGTAGTCGAAAAGTCCACAAGTCTCTACTGTCGCCGTCGCTGTCCGTAACATGTATCCGCGCAAAAAGAGCGCAGTGTAGTATCGCACAACCGACCCCATGTGCTCGGTAAGTGTCCGGCCTATCCCGACGAACTAGTGACAAGGCTAGGCCAGTCACCCACATAAATATAGATACATATAGATATATATATATATATATATAATACATTATAAGGAAATACTCGGCTCTGAAATAACAGTCAATAACTCACAATATCCCGAATAATCTAATCAACGGAATAAATCTTACTTTCATGTCTCAATTCCTCTCTCATTTCATATCTCGTGGTAGGCGTACCACCCGCTCCCAACTATCACAATAATTATATCTTGTGGTAGGCGTACCACCCGCTCCCAATATATCAGGTAATTATATCTTGTGGTAGGCGTACCACCCGCTCCCAAATATATCAAAAATTATATCTTGTGGTAGGCGTACCACCCGCTCCCAAATATATCAATAATTATATCTTGTGGTAGGCGTACCACCCGCTCCCAAATATATCAATAATTATATCTTGTGGTAGGCGTACCACCCGCTCCCAAATATATCAATAATTATATCTCGTGGTAGGCGTACCACCCGCTCCCAAATATATCAATAGGCTACCGGCAACTATGGCCAATGCCAAGATTTAAATCACTTCGTGGTCGGCGTACCACACGATCCCATTTCTTATTATATAAGTGGTCGGCGTACCACACGATCCCATTTCATAACTATATATATATTACCGGCATTTAGCCAATAATCTCTATATCAACAATATTTATAATTACCGGCTTTAAACCAATAATTTATAATAATTTCAACAATTTACCTTCATTACCGGTATAACACCAATAATTCTTATTCAACAATTTATTCATAACTAAATTCATATTCCTACAAACTAGGATAGAACAAACACTTACCTCGAAAGTTCACGAACGATTCAATCCGTAGCAATGCCTTTTCCTTTCGAACTTGACTCCAATCCAACCGTATCTATACACAATTGATTTCATATCATCAATTCTACTTAACAAACTAGTTCATATTGCTAAATATGATTTTTACAACATTCTGCCCGGAATAGTAAAAATCGACCCCGGGCCCACATAATCGAAACTCAAGTTTCGAACCAAAAATAAGTTCACCCAATCCTCCATGAGTTCAAATATACAATTTGTTCTTAAGTTCGACTCCAAAACGAAGTCTAGATCGTAAATTCATTGAAAACCCTTACTATACTAAATTCTTAATTTTTCTACCCATTTACACCTATTTAGGCTTAGGAATTCAAATAATATTGATGGAAAATGAAGAAAACGAGTTAAGAATCACTTACCCAAGAAGTTTGGTGAAGAATAGCTCAAAAATCGTCCAAGTGGCTGTGAAGAAGGGGGTTGAACAGAAATGGGATTTGTTATCCCGTTTCTGTTCTGTTTTGGGATTAAAATGACTGGGCAAAAGTTTTCCCTTCGCGTTCGCGTGGACAGTGTCGCG